>CM073473.1:26360000-26960000 GCA_037074535.1 Gleditsia sinensis
TTTAAGCATAACTCACTTATCCAAATATTCAGACTTTATCACTCCTAGGTATAATACAACTAATAATAATTTGAAACTATATCATTATTATTAGCTTTTCAATCCATTAATATAATCCCCGAAAAAAACTATACTTTAACAAATGGAAAAGAAAAATACAAGAAAAATGAAAAAGAAAAGAAGAGAAAATGAAAACTACGGGACTTTTTCTTCTGTGGTCCTCTGAAAACACAAGAGTGAAGCATGTTTTTCTTTTATAAACTCTCATTCATCACTGCCTCCTTGTCTTGTTCTTTTCTCTTTGGCCCTCTTCTTCGCAATAACGATAAGGTCTCTGGGGTTCTAAGTCCTTCTTGTGATGAAGAAGCTCACAGTGTGGAAGATAGCCAAATGGCTTGCAATATTGGGTTTAGCAGTGACTGCATTTTTAATTACTTCATCAGAAGCTAAAAGTATTAGGGGTGGTGTTGCTGGTGGCAGCGGCAGAGTCTACCGAGGAACTAGAGGTCGACGCTCTTCCTCATCCATCTCTTGGGGCCCTTCTGCCTCTAAATTTGGCTTCACACTGCGTGTACTTTACACTATTTTTACTTACTTCATGGTTTATGCTTGGTAGTACTTTACTTTTAAAGCTAGTTTCTAATTTTCATGAAGACTCTCTTCAATAAGATTACATAATTTAGGCTCCACTTACTGGTATTTTTAGAAATACGTGATTTTAATCTCTATCATTTATAATATAAATTTAATTTTTTTTTAATTTTAACAAATAAGTTAAAATAATCTTTTTATTAATTTAATTGTCTATTCTTCATTAATATGTTATACACACACTGTATTAATTACAGATTTAATAATGCATATACAGTGTAAATGTGACAAATTAACGGTAAAAAAATAGAAAATTTAATGAAACGATTACTTCGATTCATTTGTTAAAATTAAAATAATCAAATTTATATTGCAAATTATAAATGAGTTAAATTGATATTTTTGAAATAGAGATATCAAAAGTGTAATTAAATCTATAATTTATCTCACTTTTGTAGGTCATTAAGTTTTAGACCTCAAATAAATTGTTGGAATTGATGATACAATTATGCTTTCGTTATAAATATGATGTGAGTATATTTGGTGAATTAGTGAGGGAGAACAGTAATGTTTTTGGATGATATTAATATTTTATTCACTTGCATTTTTAAAAAATATTAAGATACTTCTTAAATTATTTTAAAAGCCTATTAATGTCTACTTGATACATTAAAATTAGCGAATCTATTTACACTACCTATTGTTAATTGGGTCATATGGCAAAGGTGTGTGACCCACATCTCTCATCAAATACAATATAAGTTTAATTATATATACTTTTGATTCTTCTATTTTTATAAATATATCACTTTAATATAATATGTAATATGAATTTGATTTTTCTAATTTTTATAAATGAGTCAAAATGGTCTCTCTATTAAATTTATTGTCTATTCTGTCGTTAATATGTCACACATGTAATATGTGTGCATCTGTTATTAATATATACTTTTAGATGACTAAACATAATATGTATCATTTAATGATGCATCTATAGCATATTCCTCGTAAATTAATGACAAAATAGATAATAAATTTTGGACCATTTTGATTCATTTGTTAAAATTAGAGAAATTAAATTTATATTACAAGTTTTAAAAGAAACTAAATTGATACATACATAAAAATAAAAAATCAAAAGTACAATTAAACCTATAATATAATGTTCATTCAATTAGAACATTAAATATTAGATTATGTATTAGTAGCCATAATTTGAATAAGAATTTTTATGGTATCTCCGTACGTGGGATTAAAAATAAGATGTTATATAGAATGGATTCCCCTTTCATTCATTCAATTCAACATTTGATCAAAAGACAACGTATTAATTTCTATAATTATAATTTAAATCCAAATCTTTATTTACTTATATTATCCTAATTTTTTATGTCTAGTTTTTATTTTTTTTCTACTTTACTTACTTTTAATGATACTTTAATTTTTTTAAAAAAATATTAAACTATTCCAACTACAATTTAATGAATAATTTGAACTATTTATCTATATTATGTTTTTTTATCAAAGATAAAGATTTTATTTCTCAATAATAATGGGATTAACTCATGTATGTAATGATAAAGACATCGTAATACCCAAAAAAATACATCTACAAATGGTTAAAAGACTCAGTACATTGATAGCAAATCAAATGTCTTAATTTAAATTAGAGACTTCATCACTCATAGTTCTAATTTTTCCACAATTTGTATAGGGTTTCAATAGATGTTATTGAATATTTTTTCATTCCTACTTTTCCATAAATGGCATAGTATACAACAAGCAAGTTCCATCTTTCCATTGTGTGTTAAGTTGGCTTCTACCTTTTGTATCAAACTAGTCCACCATAAGATAAAATTTTGATTTGTTGATGTATCCATAATGTCAGTTAACCCGCTTACCTGCCAAGCTTCTTGTGCACGTGGGTATTTGATCATTAAGTGGGTTAAAGACTCCTCATTACTATCACAAATTGGACAGCTTTCATCTAACAATATAAGTCCCCTTTTTAGCAATTTTTCTTTTACAGCAAGGGCATCGTTGAAGCACCTGTACATGAACAACTTGACTTTCTCTTCTACCTTCAATTTCCATATCCTTCTACAATAATCTGTAATTGTTTCGTCCACTATGTTTCTACTTCCCAGGTAGAGAAATTCCATGGTTACATCATACCCAATTTTAACTATGTAAGTACCTTGCTTGTTGTGGCACCAAAGTAGTTTTTCATCCTCTCCTCTTGATTGTTCACATAGGATACCTTCCACTATGCTTGTGTCAAAATGCTCATGGAAGTTTCTTACAATCCATTGCCTTGTATTTTAATCTATAAGATTTCTTAGCATTTTGGCTCCTCCCACATTGTTTGCTGGTCTGTGGATGCTACGCAGGATACTTCTAGGGAGCCATGTGGCTTCGATGATTTGCATTGTAGTGTTACACCTTACTTGCCACCTACTTCCTTGCTATATTACTTCTTTTCCTGCCATTATGCTCCTCCATCCCCAAGAAGGATTGATACCCAAATTAGCTTCCACAAAGTGACATGATGGGTAATATTTGGCTTTGTAAAACCTACAAAAAAAAAGATGTAGAGTTTGAGGATAACCGCTAAGCCATTTTAGTTATTAAGGCTAAGTTGATGGCTCTCAATCCCAATTGTACTTCCTTCTTGCTATTACAAGTTTTTCCCATCTTGTGCTGCATAATCTAGTTCCTGAATTGTTATCACACTAAAAGAATCGTCTCATCATACTAGTGAGTTCATTACATAGTTTATTGAGCAGAATAAAGCATGACATGGCATATGTGAGAAGTGCACTAATGATAGATTGAATTAAGGTTTGCTTCCCTGCATGTGACAAATATTTTCCTTTCTAGCTTTCAATTCTTTTCTTCACTCTTTGGTTGATGTAGCTGTCACACCCCAATTTAATGAAATGCGAATAACACATCTATAAAAAAAAAACTTCACCACTTATTTATTTGCATACGGCTCATAATATCACATATCAGGAAAATATCATATGTTTACAAGTTTCTAGTATAACTAATTATACATTCCAAAACTACACTTAACAATATTATAGCAGAAGCAGGGATTCTGCTTGTGACGTTCAAAGCATACTCTAGATTACAATAACATGATATTTAAAACATTTCGAGCCTTGGAAGCAATGTAGACTCACCCAGAGAATATAACACCTAGCGGATCACGTAGTTACAAGGCCAACCTCTGTATCTTTATCTAAAAAATGTGAAAATATTGTGTAGTGATTTTGACAACTCAGTGAGCAGATAATACCTCCTATGATCTCTTAGGTCAACATATGGATGTACTTATTTATTTAAATTTATCATATTAGAAATTACAATTCAAAAGTACATCCATATGGGACTCGCATTTTTAAATATTCTCAGTTCAGATGTTTGTATCCATATATGATACGATATGATCATTAATCAAATAGTGATATGCATTAAAAACATTTTCTATAAAAATATTAGGAAGATCCCATATTAGAACCACTATATCAGAGTTCAATCTCTTTCGTACTTTGTTGGTGTAGGATTTGCCTATACTTAGCATCTCAGCTAAGGTTTACCCTATCACCATTCAAGAGGACACGCGAAGGGTTTCTAATATAGGCAATTTCCTAAACACAAAGCAATGGAAGGCAAATCACATCTCATATAACTGGCATCTCGCCTAAATATGAGGCATCTCGCTCTCCATCACATATCATATCCCGTGTGTTGGCCTTCACATGAGGTTAGCACCATCCCTGCTAGCTGAAGAATTAAGGTACACCAAGGCTAACATCACCTATCATTAGCAGACAATGTTTCTAATATGATTCCTCCACAAAATTATCATATGCACATATTCTATATCATTCAAAACAGAACTTTTAGTATAATACAGAATCTCAGTCTCAATACAGATCATCTGTTATAAATCACCCATTCAGGGTTTATCACATATACATACCCTTTCTTGAGGCAATCATATAGTTTTATAAATCAATGCCACGTGCATAAATATTCATTTTACCATTTAATGAGAAATATATGTGAAATCAGATATACCATGAGTTCAGAAATCTATTTTCAAAACTATACTCTTCTTGAACTATATTCCAAATTGTAAGCAATTCAAATAATTTTAATGCATTTCAAGAACATATAAAAATGTAAATATCTTATAAACATAATCAAATACACATTTAAAGATCAAGAAGAGTATAGAGCAAGTCATAGAAAGAATCATCTACTCACAAAGTTAGGGTTTCAAGTTGAACAACTCCAAAATTCTCGTTTCTGATCTAAATTTAGCAAAATAGACTCCAAAATTGAGTCCAGAGGGTCCAAAAACTTTAAAAATGACTTCGGATTCGCAAAAGTTGGCCTCCGGGAGCTCAGTCAACTATAGGAGTACTATTCACCACCGAAAATTACTATTTATGACAGTCGAATTTACTGTTCACAACATACAAAAGTTGTCAGATGGCAGCCAAATTTTATATGCTAAGGTTTTTTCCCCTTCTGAACCCATCCATAGTGTCTGATTTTCAATTTAAGAACTCTAAGTGGGAGATTTAGAATTTACCTTCCTAGGGTTTCTCCTCCACTTTTTGACAAATTTTCGGCCAAATTTTCAGAAACCAATCGAATAGAATTGTAGTCCTCATCGTTTTGAATTAGGCGGTGATGGAGTTAAAATCTAAGGTTTAGAAGTGTTAGAAATCTAGAGAGAAGTTTTAGGATTTTTTTAGAGATAGAAAGTAAATTTTGGGAGAGTGTAGAAAAATCTTCACGCCACTTCTGCATCTGATTTCTCTTAAATCATTTGAGGGACCTGTTAGCAAAATTTCAATTGTTGAGGGGTGACCTTGCAATTTTTGTTATTTAAATTTTGACCCCTAAACTTTTAGAAAATTATATTTTGGCCCAAAATTTAAATCCTCATATTAACTTCACAATTTCTCAAACAATATGATAAATAAACATATTTTCAATGGTACTTATCTCCATTTCCCATAATCCTCGCATTCATTCAAAATTTCCATTTATTTAGGGTTTTCCTTTCTTTTTCTTTTTTTCCTTTATTTTGAGGTTATTACAGTAGCTGAATGTCTCAAACTTAGATCTATTAATAAAAGATGGTAACTTAAGATATTTATCTTGAGATCCAATATTCTTTACTCCCAAAGAGCTAGCAATATGTTGTCTAAATCAGTGTGTTGTGTTCTTGGAGAAAAATATGGCAGACTTTGTTAAATTAATTTTCTGGCCACTAATAGTTTCATATGTGTGTAGAATTATGTCAATTTCAATGCATACTTCTAAGCTATCTTGGGAGAATAAAATTGATTCATCAGCACACAAAAATAGGTGTAACATTGCTGGACTTCTAGAAATTTTTACTTTAAGGACATTTATACTCCTCTGCTTTCTGTAAAAAAAAATGGAAAATCCTTCGATATGTAATAAAAATAGATATAGAGAAAATGTGAGGTAGTACTAACACATTGATCAATTAGTTCTATCCATTCCTCTTTGAAACTCATTTTCCTAATCATTGCAAATAAGAAAGGCCATTCTACTCTATCATATGCTTTACTCATGTCCAACTTAATTGTCATTTTAAACTTCCTCTCCTTTTTCTTATTCTTCAGATAAATCATTCATGTATTATTAATATGTTATCTGAGATGAGCATACCTTTAATAAATGCATGGTTGCCACTAATTATTTTCTCTATTAAGGCCCTCATCATGTTCGCCAAGACTTTGGAAAGAATCTTATAAATAACTATGCATAAGCTAATGGGTCTCGGTTGTGTCATATTGTCCAAGTTAGGATATTTGGAGATGAGAACTATGGCTGTATGATTAATATTCCACAACATTCTTTTGCTAAAAAAAAAGAAATTATCTATATTATGTTAAGTAATGATAAAATTTATCTTAAATTTTTCATAAAAATCATAATATTTTTTATGCATATATAATTTAAAATATTATATTATTTCAATTACAAAAACTTAATATTTAAATTAAAATGTAATAACTTACTTACAAAAAATAAGTGTAATGCTAGAATAATGAACTAAATTTATTACAACAATCATTAAAATATTTTCTTTTTTGGTCACTTGTGTGATTCTCTTCTCATTCGTCTAAGATGGTTTGACTATGTGCGGAGAAGACCTACAGAAACTCCGATAAGAAACATAGATCAAATGGAGAGCAACTTGACAATTAGAGATAAAGGAAGGTAAAAAAAACAATTAAGTGAAATCAGTATGAGAGATTTATCAAATAATAATCTCTCTATTGATTTTATTTATAATATGTCACTTTGGTGGTATTTGATTCAAGTAGCAGATCTTACTTTGTGAAAAAAAATACTTTGTTATTGTTATTGTGTGAATCTCTTCTCATTGGCATAACCTAAATTACTTTATTAAATAAATAAGATGGACAGCATTACTTTAATTAAAATTAAAGAGAATAAATTGATTTATTGAATAAACTTAAATTAAGTGACTAATAATACAATTAACACTATAAAGACTAAATTATTTTTTTAAATAAATTGCAAGAACTAAAAATACAATATATAAATTTTTTTATTTATAATCCTAAATAATAATTGTAAATTAAATAAATAATTTACTTACAAATGTAACATGACTAATTAAATTAGAATAATCAATGTTGTAAAAATTGAACCAAACTGAAAGGTCAAACTAGAAAACTAGTGAACCTTTTAAATTTGTTTAGCAAAATATCAGTTAAAGAATTGGTGAACCAATAAAAAAAAACCCAACTAAATTGGGAAACCAGAGCTATTTGAATGGTTTATATTTTTACTTTTTAATGTTATTAAAATGACATCATTTAGACTATTTTTTTAATCTTTTTTAACTTAAAACAATATCATTTTAGATAAATTATTATATTAATGATAATTATGTGTGTATTTTTCTATGATTAAAAATATTATTGTAATGATTATTATTGAATATTATGGATTATATTATGTAAAATTGTGAATTTTTTATATAATAAAATTTTATATTAGTGTGTAGTATTTGATTATTTTATATATTGAAATTTTAATATATTATATTTTATAGTATAAAAATAAAAATATTTTATATATTTTACTATTCTCACGATCCTCGTTTTAAGAGAATGTGACTGGCACGGGATTTCATACTATTGTTAACCTGTAAGCCTTTGGCAAATAAAATCATAACCAAATATGTTTCATGCAACATTATAATCTATGTGTACTAGATATACCAATAGGTAAACATACGCATATATATGTCGGAGAGCTCTAGTCTCATATATGTAACAAACAAAAAACCAAAACCCTGATCTTATATCAGTTTCATAGTAGAAGCATGGACCTTGCCTATGGCACTTAGCATACTTTAGAGTACAATATACAGTGAAACCAGAAACTATGGGCCCATGAAGCAAAGTGAGCTCATCTAAAGGATATATAGCCTAATTGTTTACTTAACTGTAGAGGAAGGACCAAACTCTATATCATTATCTAAAAAATACTAAAATAATTAGAAGTGAGTTTGACAATCCAGTGAATAGATAAAGTTTACTATAATCATGCAATACCAGCATATGGATGTACTCTTATATAAACAATATTTACAATGTAAAAAAAATATAAGTACATCCATAAATGATCGTTCTTATTAATATACTCAAATTAGATAATAACATGAAGTTCAAAAGAGAAGCGGTGCAATATGTCAATAAAACAAATGTTTACTCATGCAATAAAATAAATCCTATATATACCTCAATATATACTTTAGCATTTAGAAGGATTTCCAATTAGAACCATTCTTTATCCCAAGCACACAGCAAGGGAATGAAATCATAAGTTAGATAGTTAATTGGCATTTTGCCTAATAATAATAGGAGATATTACGCCACTCCTTTATAATAACACATCCAGTGTGTTGGTCATCACACAGGGCTAACAATACTTGTGTTAGTTGAGGTTTCAAGGTGCATTAGGTTTAGCATATCTTGCTGCTAGCAAACACTATTTTCAAATTGGATTCCTCCCAAAGAAATAATATATGAAAATAGTATGCCATCCAAAACAAGAAACACTTTTTAAGTTCAATTCTTTTGTCAAACAATCTTTAATCAAAGATTAACACATATCCATACCTCTTTCCAAAGGCAACAATATATAGGTATCAATTCCATTCGTACAAAAAATGTACTCTTGTCAATAGTTGTGACATGCCACAAGTTCAATCTAAATTTTCAATTACATGGTCCAAAATTTCTAGTTCACAACAATAAAATCATAATTACTTTATAAAAAAAAATTCACAAATACACCAATTATGAGTTGTTTGAATAATATGTTACAATCCAATTATTCCCAAATCTTCCTTCTTAAATATGGTGAGAGACTTATATGAAAATGTATATTCAAGGGATTCTAACTTCAAGTAGGTTTAGACATTGAAACCTCATCATAATAAACAATACTATACTTGAAAAACATATCATCCAGTAAGAAATTATGATAGTTTATCTATGCTTAAGGTCTAAAAATAGTTAAAAAGAATCATATGCTGGATCAAACTCACACTTAAATTTCAAGAAGAGTATTAAATCATAGCAAGCATTATCTACTCACAAAGCAATGGTTTTCAAGTTAGACAGCCCCAAAATACATGTTTTCAAGTAGAATTTAAAAAAATGGAGCTCAAAATTAAATCTAGAGTCCAAAAACCTAAGAAATGACTATAGAATCGTGATATTTGATCTCTAAGAATTCAGTCAATGCCAGTCAATGAAACAAGGTTCCAGGACACGCGCTTCATGCACCATCATAGGGGTTGTGTGTAGGCATTACTCGCCAAAGGGAAGAGAGGTGATTAGTTAGTTTTATACTCATAAATTAAATACTTTCATCTTATATTTTTGTCACATTTAAACACTTATTTTTCTTATTTATCTTTAATTTTGTGAATCTTTTACAGTTGGAAAGAAGAATAAAAAGTGGACTCAATTGGAAGAATCAAAGCAAATTTGTTGTTCTTTAACAATAATGTCTATAAATTAAGCAGATAAGATAAACTCATTGAGGATGCCTAAGTAAGGAGTCTTACATGATATCTTATTGACTATTGAGACACATCTTAAATGATATATGCACCAATCTAGTCTTGATTTATGATTACATTTTCAAAAGAACTAAAATATAAAAATTTAAGGTAGAACACCCAATGTTGAAAAATTAGGGATAAAAACTTCAGTCAAAAAAATAGGCATAAATTTTTCTCCAAAATTCATATTAACTTAATTCTTAAGCCTGTGAAAAGAAGAATTAATCATATCCAAACTAGTATTTCACAGTAATTTTGAAAATTAGGTTAGAAGAAAATATGTTTACTACTGCAGTTTAGTTTGACCTTGCTCCAATATTTTGGCTATAACTCACAAAATATGTATCTAATACATACAAAATTTATGTTTATAGAAAGATAATGAAATTTTATACAACTTTCATGTTCACATTATCAGCAAATTCTATGGATATCAAGGAGTAATTTAAGAATTACTTTCGATGTATGAGATGATATTTAAAATTGTCACTATTAGTGCAACTTGCTACCCACCATTATTAACCATTACCCCCTAATTGTATTTGTAAATAGAGGGTTTAGGGTTTATGGAGGCTAAAAGGAAGTGTTTGGTCCTAAGTGCTTGTAATGTTCTTTTTTCATTAGACATTTTATTATCCTTATTTTCTTTTATAATATTATTATGCTTGTTCATCTTCAATCTTGCATTTTTACTTTGATTATAGAGAACTAATCTCTTTATACTAAAGTGAAAGAGTGAAACTTTTTGTAAAAAAATAACGATTTATTTAACTCTTAATTTCAATGTTTCTATTTAATGTTGTATTTACCTTCTTATTTCTTTTCTTATGTTATTTCTTAATGGATGGTTTTGCCGCCTATCTTTTGTTGTTCTTTCTTAATGGCTAGCTTTACTATCTACTTTATGTTGTTATTGTTTATGGTTGGTTTTTCCACCTATCTCTTGCTATTTGTTTTCATTTTACATCCTTTTATTTTTAAATCTTGTAAAGTGTAAATCTTGATATATTGTAGACAATCTTTAACAAAAAAAATGCTTAAATCAATATTGATTTATTGTAGACAATATAATTATTGGCATAATGTATACTTGAATCAATTTACAAGTTACCTTTCGCATCTTTGTATTTTTAATATTGTAAAATGTGAATCTTGATATATTGTAGACAAAATGACGATTGTCACAATGTATGATTAAATCTATTTTACAAGAATGTCTTAATTATTAGTAATACAATAAAAATGAGGTAAATATAATTCATGTATAAATAAAAGTGAGCTTAAATTAACATATCTTTGGATTGAACTTTCATTCATATGAAGATTTTAATTGAGTAACAAAAGAGTTAAATTTATCTTTATTTATACCAAGTGTGAATCCCTTAATCTTAGCATGTATTTTTACTTTGAATACATTTTAATTTAATTCGAGTACATTAGTTTCTTGTACACTTAATTTAATGTTCTTCTCACACAAAAAATCCTAACAACTAGGCTAGAATTATTTATTTTGGGTCTAAATTAGAGTTTCCGTTTAATTGAAAATCCTCGTGGGATCGACCTCCCATACCACTAAATCTATACACCAATAGATTTATGAGTTGGCAAATTTTAATTAAAACAACAAGTTTTTAGAGCCGTTGCCGAAGATTGTGACGAAAAAGCTATTTGGATCCAAATAAGTATAATTCTTCCACTAGTTATAATTTAAAGTATTTTTTATTTTTTGTACAATTTTTTTATGTTATTTTTTTTCTCTTGAAAATTATTGTAGTAATTTGGGTATATAAAACTGGTTGAATTTATCAACAGAGCTAAAATTGCCTAAGGAGTATAGGTTTCAAGTGAGATTATCGTGATTTTTCCATAATTTCTTGGGAATCTACAAATTAAAATACTACCCATTATTGCTAACAATTTTGTGTGCATAATTTTGTGATTTTCTTTTCCTGTCTTTTTGTGGTGTTTGCATTTTGTTAGTACTAGACATTGTGTAGTTAGATTCTTTTTTATAATTAAGAAAAAAATATGTATGACTATAATTTTTCTTTTATTTTTTGTATGTTTGGGAACGTCATAAAGATAATCGTCTGGTCAATAAAAGTTTAGAGTCATCTATTAGTGCAAAATTAAAACATTATACTTTGTTGAGACACCATAAAAAAAAGAAGAACAAGTTATACACGAGAAAATCCTTATGGAATATTTCTCACATGACATAGCTAGTACTCTATCTTGGGTAGTGTTACCACAAACTAATGCGACTCACTTGAGTTTAAACAAGCCATACTCCAACTGTTGCTATCATTCTATGGATTAGAGAGAAAAGACCATACATATATTAAAGAATTTCTTGAAATATGCTCAACATTTAGTTTCTAAAATTTTAAAGATAAGTCAGCCAAACTTAGAATGTTTTCATTTTCATTGAAATATAAAGCTAAATTCCAGTTGAATTCCTTTCCTCTAAGAACTATTACTAGTTGAAATCAATTGGTAAATAAGTTTCTAGCAAAAAAATTTCTCATGTCTAAAGCTGATGACTTTATGAAAGAAATATCTGATTTTTGCCATAAAGAGGGTGAACAATTTTTTGAGTATTGGGAAAGATATAATGACCTTATTTTGAAGTGTCCTCATCATGGTTTTGAAATTTGGAGACTTGTGAAATATTTCTATGACAATTTGACTCCATCAAATTGTCAAATGATCCAAAGTATGTATGGTGGAAGGTTTTTATAGTTAAATGAGAATGAAGCTTGCGGATCCTTAGAATCTCTATCTGAAAACTCTCAACATTGGAATTGCATAGATCCAAAGGATAGGAAGTCTCAAACCCCAAAAAAATGAGGAATTTTTGAAGTGAATGGTAAGACAGATGTCTTACTAGAAAGGTAAAAATTTTAGCTTTAAGCCATACTTTGAACCCTTCTACTAATATTGGGATAGAGGCACGTGCCTTATGTTTTAATACATCTCACATTACACAATTTTATCTATATATACTAGCTTATCAAGAGGCATTCTCTGAACAAGCTAATTTTTTCACTCTTATGGAAATTCATTAGACAACCCATTTGCACCCATATATAATTCAAATTGGAGGAATCATCCAAAAATTTTATAGAGGCAAAATAAACCATTAACGTATCAAGGAGGATAGCAATTTTTCCTTCCTAATTCATATCCTTCAGTTCCTCAACATGCTCTTTCTTTTGGGGTAACACAAGAAAAAAACATTTATTTGAAGGATACCTTGCAGCAATTTATACAGTTAACCTAACAAGTTTTACAATCTCGTACTCAAGCTATTTAAAAGATTGAAACACAATTTGGTCAATTAGCCAATGCTGTAGGAGAAAGAGAGAAAAAGAAATTTCCTAGTCAACCCATTCCTAATTTTAAGGGTCAATTTTAAGTATGATCATCAATAAATCCTAATGAGGAAGTGAAGTCCATAACAACCCTTAGGTCTAAAAAGTCATAGACAACCATGTTCAAATGCCAGAACCTGAAAAAGAGAGTCATTATGCATATTTACAATCTAATGACTCAAATGTGAATAAAAGTAAACTTACACCTTGTGTCCCTAAAACTCCATTCCTATAAAGACTTATGGCAACAAAGAAATGTACTCAATATAGTGACATTTTAGAGGTGTTTAAACAAGTTAACATTAATATACATTTTTTGACGCTATTAAACAAGTACCTACTTACTGAAATTTTTTAAGGCTTTTTGCACAGTGAAAAGAAAAACTAATGTTCTAAAAAAAAACATTTCTAACTGAACAAGTGAGCTCCATAATTCAACAAAAAAAACTCCTTTCAACTAGAAAGATCCTGATTGTCCTACAATTTCTTGTGTTATAGGTGATCATGTACTCAATTAAGCTTTACTTAATTTAGGAGCAAATGTGAATTTGTTGCCATACTTTGTGTATGTAAAACTTGTGTTCGGAAAATTGAAACCTACACCAGTGACTCTTTAGCTAGCTGATAGGTCTACCAAAGTTCTTAAAGGTATCATGGAAAACGTTCTCATTAAAGTTGATAAATTCTATTTTCTAATGGATTTCATTTTTCTTTTGAAAATATGACAATTGAACTAAATGTCTTCAATGTCTCTCGTCAACCTATGGACACTTATGATTTATGTTAGGTCAACATGATTGAAATCATAATTTATGACTCATTCTTAAGCTCTTGTAGAGATTACCCTTTAGAAAAATATTTGACTTATTTCAGCATGGACATAGATGAAGATTGCTTAATTAGTGAAGTAAATTCTTTATTAGAAACCACTCCATTGATGGATACCAATGAATGGAAAATCAAAACAAAGATATTTGCACGTTCTGAGTTTGTCATATTGCTATCCATAAAGAAACCATCACAATTAGAATTAAAACCTTTGTCAGATTCTCTAAAATGTGTTTTTAAAACTCTTTGAGACCTTGCCTATTAGCATAGAATTTGACTTAGATATAAAACAAGAAGTTGAATTTATAAAAGTCCTCAGTGAGTATAGTGAAACCATAAGGTGGACATTAGCAGATATTAAAGGTATTAGTTCATTAATTTTCATGCACATGATACATTTGGAGGAAAATGCCAAAATCTCAATTGAGCCACAAAAACATTTGAATCCAAACATAAAAGAGGTTGTGATGACTAAAGTGATTAAACTTTTTGATGTAGGTATCATTTACCAATTTTTTGATAGTGCATGGGTCAATCCTATTCAAGTAGTACCTAAGAAATCTAGCATAACTACAATAAAGAATGAAGATATTGAGCTAGTTCTTATTAAAATACAAACTAGGTGGTGTGTTTGTATTGACTACTACAAGTTGAATGCGACAAGGAAAGACCATTTTGCACTCCCTTTCATAGACTAGATGCTACAAAGATTGGCTGGACAGGCATACTATTGCTTTCTTGATAGATATTTTAGTTACAACCAAATTTTCATCGTAAAAACTACCTTCACTTTTCCTTTTGGAACTTTTGCCCATCATCGAATGCAATTTTGATTGTGTAATGCACCTGTACCTTTTCAGCAGTGTATAATAAGCATATTTTTGACATGATAGTACACTTCCTAGAGTTGTTTAATGATGAATTTTCTGTGTATGGGTCGAGTTTTGAGGAGTGTCTCTACCATTTAAAATCGGTCTTAGTCAAATGCAAAGAAAAGAATCTTGTTTTGAATTGGGAAAAATGTCATTTTATGGTGAAAAAATGAATTATTTTTTGGCATGTTGTGTCACATCAAGGTATTGAGGCAGACAAGGCAAAAATTAATCTGATTTCTAGTCTTCCAACCCCTTGGACAGTGAAAGAGATATGTTCCTTTTTAGGCTATGCAAGGTTTTATCAAAGATTCACCAAAGATTTCAGTAAAATCTCTATACATTTGTGTAACTTGTTTGCCAAATATGCACCTTTTGTCTTTGATGAAGATTGTCTACAAGCCTTTAAGAAACTTAAATTGTTACTTATCTCTACACCCATCATTAAACCACCCCATTACAATATTCCATTTGAAATAATGTGTAATGCTTCTGATTATGTAATTGGAGCTATTTTGGGTCAACGTCTAGATAAGTTTTCTTATGTGCTAGTAAAACTCTTAATGATACTTAATTGTATTATTCAATGACAGAAAAAGAGTTACTAGCTGTGGTATTTGCTCTAGACAAGTTTAGATCTTATTTATTAGGATCTGAAGTTGTAATCTTTTCAGATCATGCTGCACTTCAATATCTTCCCTTTGAGAAAGATGTTAAAGCATGTTTGATAAGATGGATATTGTTGCTATAAGAATTTGATCTAGAAATTTAAGACAAGAAAGGTTTTGAAAATGTCATAACTGATTACTTGTTTAGACTATTAGTTGAGTATGATGACATTAACTTGCCTATTAGAAAGTTATTTCCAAATGAGCAACTCATTGTTATTATAATAAATAGATGCAGATACTTGACGTAGATATCATCCTCTACCTCCTAAGTAGCATCTTCTAAATAATGCTTTTTCAAAATTACTTTCATTGTAACTATTTCCTTTGAATGCAATTTTTTCACTTGTCTATCTACTATAGTCACTAGTATTTTCTTGTATAATAAATCTTTATCTAATTGAATTTTCTTGGGTTGAATAATATATGAAGGATATGGTAAGTACTTTCATGATATAGATACATGAAATACTAGATAAACGTTACTCAGTTCAGGCGGCAAGGCTAAATGATAAGCTACTAAGTCAATTCTCTCAAGAATTTCAAATAGATTCATATACAATGGGCTTAATTTCTCTTTCCTTCCAAATTTCATCACTCCTATTGTCACACTCCCAATTTAAAGGCACGTGAAACACATATTTTACGGATAGATCTTTACTATAATAGGTATAATACAAACCTTCATTATGAAAACAGATATAAATAAGTTCTCTCATGTAAACACAATATATAGACAAAATTTATAAATGTTAAAGTAACAACAGAAACAAGGATTCTGCTTGTGACGTTCAGAGCATACTTTAGAGTACAAATACAAATAAAACTAAAATCTGCGAGTCTTGAAAATAAGATAGGCTCATCTAGAGATTATGTTATCTAACTTATTAACTATCTGAAAGAGAAAGACCAAACTCTGTATTTTTATTTGAAAAAAAATGTAAATATCGTATAGTGAATTTGACAACTCAGTGAGCAGATAAAATCTCATGTGATCTCTTAGGTCAACATATGGATGTACTCATATATATATATATATATATATATATATATATATATATATATCACATAGAAAATTACAGTTTAGAGGTACATCCATATGGGATCCACATTTCAAATATTCTCAGTTCAAATCACATTCAGATATCCAAAACTATATGTAATACAATATGATCATTAATCAAATATTATTATACATCAAAATATTTCTCATGAAAACATTAGGACGATCTCATATCAGAACTACCATATCAGAGTTCAAGCCCTTCCGTACTTGGTGGTGTAGAATTTGCCTAAACTCAGTATCCTAGCTAAAGGACTCTAATATGGGCATTTTCCAAACATACAGTAAGGAAGGACAAATCACATATCATATAGTCGGCATCTAACCTAGATAAGAGGCATTCCACTCTCCTTCACATATCATATTCCGTCTGTTGGCCGTCACATGAAGCTAGCACAACCCCTACTAGTTGAGGTATCAAGGTGCACCAGGGCTAACATCACCTGCTGTTAGCAAACAGTGTTTCCAATAATATTCTTCCACATAAATCATTATTTACACATATACCATATAGTTCAAAACAGAGGTTTCAGTATAATTTAGAATTTTCATTCTCAGTACAATTCCTTTGTCAGAAACTTTCCAATCAGGATTATCACATATTCATAATTTTTTTCAAGGCAACTTTATAGCTTTACATATCAATGCCATGTGCACAAAAAATTTCCTTTACCATATGATGAGAAATACATTTAGAATCACATGTTCAATGAGTTCAAAAAATCTATTTTCAAAACTATACTCTTCTTGAACTATATGCCAGATAATAAACAAATCAAGTAATTTAATCTATTTCAGAAACGTATAAAAGTATAAATAACTTATAAACAGAACCAGTTATACATTTAAAGTTCAAGAAGAGAATAGGGTAAGCCATAGAAAGAATTATCTACTCACAAGGTAAGACTCTAGATTGGACAGCTTCAAAATGCACTTTTTCAATTCAAATTTGATCAAATAGATCTCAAAAATGAGTTCGGAGAGTTTATAAACTTAAGAAATGAGTCTGGGAGCTTGGCCAATGCTGGTTAACTGATGGGTACTGTTCATGGCTAGAAATTATGTTCATATCAGCCAAAATCACTATTCATGCAGTCAGAATTATTGTTCACACCTACCGGAAATACTATTCACGCTGATCGGAGTTACTGTTCATGACACCAAAAGTTTTTAGATGACTATGAAACTATCCTATAGTTTATCTATCTCCTAAATTCATCTACGGTATCATATTTTCAATTTGAGGTTTCTAAATAAGAGTTTTAGAGTTTACTTTTTTCTAAGATTTTCTACTTTCGATCTAGAGCCGATTTGAAAAATTGTTCAATCAAAATCATAGTACTTTTTGTCCTTAATCCAATGGTACCCTTAATTTTGTGATCAAAGGCTCAAAGGTACTCCAAATCTAGAGAGGGATAAAATGGAGAAAAAAATACTATTCACTTTTCACTATTCATTGTCACCGGTTTCGAAAAAAAATTTCCTTTTTTTTATAAATGATGGAGGGACCATTATGCAAAAATTCAATTTTTGAGGGAGGTCCTTCCAAATTTCATTAATTACAGTTTGACCCTAAAAATATTAATAAATTTTCATTTTCATCCTTAAAACTTTTCAATTACATCCCTACTCCTTTATTTCTTTTAATAATCCATATATAAATGAAAATTATGAAATCTTAGGGGTGTTACACCCCTTATAGGACAAATCTTCAAAAACACATAATCACCAATGAAAAATTATAAGGGTCAATGCCTATTATCAATATAGGTATTTTATCTACTCTGAACTGCAAATAGTTTCTCCTTAATCAACTTTACCTTATCAAGTACATCTTATACTAAGTCAAGTCCCAAAATTTTAAACTCTTCTATTTTAAACCATCCAATCGGGGAATGACAACGTCTTCCATATAATGCCTCAAAAAGGGTCATTTTTATATTGGTTTAATAGCTATTGTTATAAGCAAACTTATCCAGAGGTAAGAATTTTTTTCAACTCTCACCAAAATCAAGTACATAAACATGCTACATATCTTTTAATATTTGAATGTTTGTTCAAATTGTCCATCTGTTTAAGGATGGATAGTAGTATTAAGATTTAACTTTGTGCCTATAGCTTCTTGAAAGCCTCTCCAAAAATAAACAGTGAATTGTGGGTCTCAATAAGAAATAATCGATATTGGTACCCCTATGAAGCCTCACTATCTTGTTTATATATAGATTTTCATATTGAGCTATGTTACAAGTGATTTTCATAGGTGGATAATATGCTGATTTAGTCATTTTATCAATGATTATCCATATAGAATCAAATCTTTTTGGCGTTCGTAGTAGCCCTGTATTAAAATCTATGGTTATTCTCTCCCATTTCTATTCAGGTATTTGTATCTACTAATCTAACCCTGCAGGCCTTTGTGCTTTGCCTTTACCTATTAACATGTTAAGCAACAAGAAATGTAATCTACTATTTATTTTTTCATACCATCCCACCCATAAACTTTTAGATCTTAATACATTTTAATTGACTCATGATGAATGGTATATATGGACCGATATGCTTCTTTTAGAATCTTCTTTTTAAATTTTGCTAAATTAGGCACACATAATCGCTTACCATATTTCAATACTCCTTCTAAATCCATAATAAACTCAACATTATTACCATTTTTCACCCATTCAATCCTCTTGCATAAGTATACATCTTTTTCTAAGTTGTTTAAATTTGCTCCACCAAGGTATGTTGGAGTTGAATATGAGCTAATAACATTCCAGGTTCCTTGACCTCCAACACCATACCACTTCTTTCCAACTCATATATTTCTATAACCGATGGCCTCCTTAACTCTTCTATATAAGCTAAACTACTCATAGACTTCTATCTTAATGCATATGTTACTACATTAGCCTTTAAGTAGGTTTATCCATATCATTTGTCTGAAGTTAAGATCTTGTTATTGAAAAATATATTTAAGACTTTTGTGATCTGTATAAATTGTATATGACTCACTATACAGATAATGCCTCTAAACTTTAAGAGCAAAAATCACTGCTGCCATCTTCAAATTATAGGTTGGATAATTTTGCTCATATTGCTTAAGCTGCTTGAATACATATGCAATGACTCGACCATATTGCATTAGCACACACCCTAATCCAACTCTAGATGCATCAATATCGTATATCTTCTAGTACCAAAAGGAATAGATAGAATTGGTGATGTAGTCAAACATTCTTTTAAATTTTTAAAGATTCTCTTACAATCGTCTAACCACTTAAAATTTATTCTCTTCCTAGTCAACCTCATCAAAGGAGCATCAATTTTTTTAAATTTTTTAACAAATTTGTAGTAATAGCCTACTAACTTAAAAAAACTACAAATATCTGTAGCCGTAGTAGGCTATAGCCACTGTTATACAGCTTCCACCTTAGGGTCAACTTAAATATCATCATTGGTAACCACATTCTCAAAGAAAGTAATACTACTAAGCCAAAATTTTCATTTTGAAAACTTATGATATAGCTTATATTCTCTTAGAGTTTGCAAAACCATACTTAAATTCTGCTCATGTTCTTCTAAATTTTTTGAATATATTAGAATGTCATCTATAAACACAATAACAAACTGATTCAAGAAGGGTTTAAATACTCTATTCATCAAGTCTATAAATGTTGTTGATGCATTTTTCAAACCAAATGAAATTACAAAATTTCATAATGCCCATATCGATCCTAAAAGAAATTTTTGAAATATCTTCCTCCCTTATCCTTAATTAATAATACCTATATCTTAAATCAATTTTTGTAATATATTGAGCACCCTATAGCTGGTCAAACAAATCATCTATATGAGGTAATATATATTTTTTATGTATTGTTACCTTTTTCAACTGTATATAATTTACATACAATCGTAGCGATCCATCTTTCTTTTTCACAAACAAGACTAGAGCATCCCAAGGAGAAGTACTAGGACGTATGAATCCCTTGTCTAATAAGTCTTGTAACTGATTCTTTAGACACCAATTAGATTCTAGGAAGTAAATTAATACCGAACTTAATCTTTTATTTTGGGGGTAATCCTGATAATCCTTCTGCAAACACATTAAGGAATTCTCTAACCACTAGAAATTGATCTATGCTGGCATACTTCATATCAACATCTCTAACAATTGCCAAATACTCTTGACATCCTTTTAATAATAATTTATGCACTGTTAAAGAAGAAATTAAATTATTAGTTACCTCATTACAATCACATAATATCATAAAAGAGATTCTTTGGTAATATTGAATTTAATCACCTTAAGGTGACAATCCATGTAACGTCTATTTTTTTTTTTATTATTATTATAGCAACTTTGTAAGATCTGATTTACTTTTATTTTTTATTTTTATTTATTTATTTTATTCACATTACACATGTTTAATACGCCATATGTATAAATACAATATATATATATATATATATATATATATATATATATATATATATATATATATATATATATATATATATATATATATATATATATATATATATATATATATATATATATATATATATATATATATATATATATATATATTACAAACTTCACACACGTAATAATTATACAATATAATATTTCAGTACATAAATAAGAGTCCATATGTAGCACTTCACCCTTGAAACACAAAGGGTGAGGAGGTGGTGCTGACATTAAGATCTCCATCAGTAACGTCATTCCCTGCTACATCTCATTTCTTTTTATCTGAACATAACACCACAATAATAATGAGAACAAAGGTTCTCAGTAGACTTAACATAAATAAAATATAATGAGAAAAATAGGAGTTATGTTCAGCTGTATAAGCTATAGAAAATATTAAGATTTAGAGATAAAATCATCACTTCGGTTCATGCAAATTAACATACTATATATGCATTGAAAATCCACTCTTTTTTTTAAATGCTCAAACATATCACAGCTCTCAATATACTCAATTCACTCATTTGCTATACACATAGTGACCGATCGACTACAGTTACAATAAGTGATCACGGAATGTGAGTTCATCACTTATTTGCCTCCTCACATTATCTCTATCACCCGGTTGAAGTGGCCCTCCCTTACCTCACTCAGGTTACTAGGGTGTCCTCTACTCAGTACCGTCTCAATCCATACAACCCATCGATATTCATCCATACATATAAATGTGTGTGTGTGTGTGTGTGTGTGTGTGTGTATATATATATATATATATGCTTATTCATCAAATGCAATGTATAATTATCAAACAATTCGCCATGAGCTTTACGCTTGCCATATATATATACATGTATATATATATATATATATATATATATATATATGCTTATTCATCAAATGCAATGTATAATTATCAAACAACTCGCCATGAGCTGCAATGCATCATTTTTATACTCAATAATTAATAATCATTCGTCACATACCAATATCCAATATGATTCATTTTGAATCAAATAAAGAAAAGGGTAATTTGTGATACTGAAATCATCATTATAAAAGTATTTTCCTTGGATATATGTTTCCAAAAAATCTTTCAACAAACAAAACTATTTTAAGGTAGAAAATAGTAAAAAAAAAATATGATAATCCAACACCCAACATGGCTATGCTTGAAAAATACTTCAAACATGCTAAAAAATAGCCCTGAATACGGCCTGCCCATGCTAAAGCAACCTAGAACACGGCCTGGTTGTCTTTTGTGACCTCTTTTCACTTATTCAACTATATCTCTGTCATACGAACTCTAATTGAGGTGATTTCAAAGCCTATAAAAGTTAAGACAATTATCTACAACTTTTATTTTTATCATTTCTTCATATTCCTTACGAATTATTCCTAGAAAATTAAAAACAAAAATGCTTATTTTTCCATCCTGGATTCTAATCTCTGTTCATTTAATTAGTCATATCTCTCTCATATGGACTCTAAATTAAGTAATTTCAGAGCCTATAGATCCATGAAACATATATCTACAATTCATATGTTGATCATTTCTTCAAAATCCTTGCCAAATTTTCTCAGAATTCCAAAAATAGAAGCTTCCCAAATTACTCCGAAATTCAGCTTAGTCTAACTTCTCCTTTATTTGTCTTTTATATAATCCCATGCACCCATATGCATGTCCAAACAACTTAAACATAATTCCATATAAATATCCAGACCACATGTTATCCAATATCACATCTAAACAAATATAAAAGTATATATATAATTTTGTATAAAATTCATGAGTAGATGTTAAGCCTACCTCAAACAAATCCTTAAATTTGCGTGCTAGATTCCTACCACACAAAAATTCTACATCCATACCGTGAATTAGGATATTCTTTAATAAACGATGATGAAATGAGAGAGATGACCAAACCTTGATTCCCCTTTCCTCTTCCTTCTCCTTCTTCTTCCTCTTTCTCTTCTTCTTTCTTTTCTTCCTTTTTCGTTTCTTTCTCTTTCTTACCGACACTTCCCCTCCCTCATAATTATTAAAAAATTTCCTTACCTACCACTCCATATTTATAACTTTTTCATCTTCCATTATTTACAAAACTGTCATCTTAAAGTATTCACAAAACTGTCATATCAAATAATTCACATAAATGCCATCTTAAAGAATTTACATAAATTCCATTAAAGAAATTTACATAAATGTCATTTCAATTAAATTACATAAATGATATTTTAACCATCCTAAGATCTTATTTGACTTGAGTAAAATTGTAAAATAATTTAATCCTCCTTTGAGATCCAAATTTTTTTTTCCTCTCTGAAAAAAAAAATTCAATTAGTAACATAAAGAAAAATTGGAGATGTTACAATCCAAATTACCATGACATGATGCTAGCCAATTAATTCAAAATATCACATCAAAATCTACATACTAGAATTATAACATTCACAAAAGTTTCTTTATCTACTATTGAAATCTCACATGATTTATACACAACATTTACCAACAAGAATTCTCCCAATGGAGTAGCAACTATTAAAGAATAGTTTGACATAGTAGGGTCTTTATCCAATTGCTTAATAAAACATAGAGACACATAAGAATGAGTAGAATCAAGATAAAAAAATACATGTGCTTCATAAAAACATAATGGTAATGTACCTATCATTACTGCATTTGAAACTTAAACATCATGTGGTGTCAAAGCTGTCATGCTCCAATTTAATAGAACGTGAATAACACAACTAACAGATAACTTTACCCTTATTTATTTTCATATGGCTTCACAATATCACATAACCAGAAAATATCATACGTTTACAAGTTTCTAGTATAGCTAATTATACATCCAAAACTACACTTAACAATATTACAGCAAAAGTTGAGATCTTACCTGTGGTGTTCAGAGCATACTCTAGATTACAATGACACATTATTTTAAAACATTTCGAGCCTTGGAAGCAATGTAGGCTCACCCAGAGAATATGACACCTAACGGATCACGTAGCTGCAGGGCCAATCTCTGTATCTTTATATAAAAAATGTGAAAATATCGTATAATGAGTTTGACAACTCAGTGAACAGATAATACCTCCTATGACCTCTCAGATTAACATATGGACATACTCATATACTAAAATTTATCACATCAAAAATTACAGTTTAGAAGTACATCCATATGGAACCTGCATTTTCAAATGTTCTTAGTTCAAATCACATTTAGATATCTTTAATCATATATGATACATTATGATTGTAAATCAAACGTTGATATGCATTAAAAACATTTCTTATAAAAATATTAAGAGAATCCCATATTAGAAGCACCATATCAGAGTTCAATCCCTTCCATACTTTGTTGGTGTAGGATTTTCTTATACTTAGCATCTTAGCCAAGTTTTTCCATACCAACATCCAAGAGGACACACGAAGGGACTATAATATGGACAATTTTCCAAGCACAAAGCAAGGGAAGGCAAATCATATCTCATATAACTGGAATCTCGCTCAGATAGGAGGCAACCCGCTCTTCATCACATATCATATCACATGTGTTTGCCCTCACACGATGCTAGCACCACCCTTGCTAGTTGAGGTATCAAGGTGCACCAAGGCTAACATCACCTGCTATTAGCAAACAATGTTTCTAATAGGATTTCTCCACAAAGTTATCATATGCACATATTCCATATCATTCAAAACAGAGCTTTCAATATAATATAGAATCTCAGTCTCAAAAGAGCTCATCTGTCATAAATTCTCCAATCAGGGTTTATCACATATGCATGTCCTTTCTCGAGACAATCATATAGCTTATTAAATCAATATTAAGTGCATAAATATTTATTTCACCATTTAATGATAAATACATATGAAATCAGATATACCATGAGTTTAGAAATCCAGTTTTCAACACTATACTCTTTTTGAACTATATTCCAAATGGTAAACAATTCAGATAATTTTAATGCATTTCAGAAACATATAAAAGTGTAAATATCTACATAATCAAATACACGTTTAAAGATCAATAAAAGTATAGGGTAAGTCATAGAAAGAATTATCCACTCACAAAGTTAGGGTTCGGAGTTGGACAACACAAAAATCCACGTTTTCAGTCTGAATTTGGCAAAATAGACCCCAAAAACGAGTGCAGAAGGTCCAAATGTAACAAATTTTTTGTTATTATTATACAATATAAAATTCACATACACATCAATAATTAAAACGCACGTACAACATTTCAAACACATAAATATCTACATCTTATTTATTCTGGTTAACCAATTCTGGAGATTCGGGTGCGGGTGGTTGCACCTTCATCGGGATCTGTGCCAACTCGCCCACAAACATTTTATTTAGGATCCGCCCATCATAGAATAACTCGATCCAACGTGCACTAAAAGCCAGAGCTATAGAAAAATCTGCATAACTAATTTTCTGAACATGACATGGAAATATAGTGAGAATTAAATTCCAGTAAGTTCAACAATAAATCATTATCAATATAGCTCATCACGTCATGTTCAGCTGTATAAACTACAGTAAATAACTTTGGTCACATGAATGCACTATATCTATGCACATGAAAAAAGTACAGTAATGACATGTTTGACAGAATTAATTATTTTCAGAATATCATATGATGACTATCAATTTTTTCTCATATCAAGTTACCCCGGTCAGGGTGAGTATTTTCTACTCTCCGGTACGGGCTTTTCTCGCTCTGTCCGACATGGCCCACTTTCTCTTTCTTTTCTAATTAACATGATCATAATCGTTGGTAGGGCGTCCCCTACTGGTGCACCATACGGATTGCCATGTGACCGTGCTCATTTCTTTTCTTTTCACAATGATAGCAAAAAATATACTTTCAATAACAAGTATGTTCATCAAAATATAACTATTACCAAAAATCATTGGTAATCATGACTTGAACATGACCATTTCAAATATCACTTTATAAAATATTTTCACATAAAAATTTCACACTTAAAATGGTAAGTTCATACAATGGAAATGGCTATGGCTATATTAGTCATTCATTATTTTCATTTATAAGATTCATCTTCTTTTTTTAAATATTAATTTTATTTCTTTATTTTGTTTATGCAGGTTTTCATCCTATCTAACCTTCTCTTACTAATTAGAGCATAACTCCCTTAATTTAACTCCGATGTAGGTGATCTTGATGTCAATTTCAAGATAAAACAATTATCTAAAACTATTATGTTGAACATTATAGCGATATATTAAGAAATCAAGGTGATATTACTCCCTCAATGTACGGGTTATTTCTTCTCGGATAGGTTTTGACCTCTACCTATTAATCTGTCCATATCTCCCTCATAATAATTCCAAATTAAGTGCTTCCAATGGCTAAAAATCTGTGACACATATATATATAATTCATATTTTAACCATTTATTTTAATTCCTTATAGAATGTTCCCAGAAATTAAAACACCGAAGCTATCGTAACATATTCTTCCCTGATTAACCATTTTCTGACCTTTGTTTACTAATCAAAACATATCTACCTCATATGAACTCTAAATAGAATGATTACAGTGGCTAAAAATCCATGACACATATATCTATAATTCATATGTTAACCATTTATTTTAATTCCTTATAGAATGTTCCCAGAAATTAAAACACCAAAGCTATCCTAACATATTCTTCCCTAATTAACCATTTTCTGACCTTTGTTTACTAATCGGAACATATCTACCTCATATGAACTCTAAATGGAATGATTCCAATGGCTAAAAATCCGTGACACAAATATCTATAATTCAGATGTTAACCATTTATTTTAATTCCTAATATAATGTTCCCAGAAACTAAAACACCGAAGCTATCTTAACATATTCTTCCCTAATTAACCATTTTCTAACATTTGTTTAAAAATCTGACCATATCTACCTCATATGGACTCCAAATTGTGTAATTCCAGTGGGTAAAATTCCGTGACACATATATCTATAACTCTTATGTTAACCATTTATTTGAATTCCCTACATAATGTTTCCAGAAATTAAAACACAGAAGCTATCCTTACATGTTCTTCCCTGATTAACCATTTTCTGAACATTTCTTACTAATCAGACCATATCTACCTCATATGGACTCCAAATTGAGTGATTCCAGTGGCTAAAAATTCGTGACACATATATCTATAATTCTTATGTTAACTATTTATTTTAATTCCCTACATAAAGTTACCAGAAATTAAAACACAAAAGCTATCCTAAAATATTCTTCCTTGATTAACCAATTTCTGACCGCTGCTTACTAATCGGACCATATCTACGTCATACAAACTCCAAATTGAGTGATTTCAGTGGCTAAAAATTTGCTAGACATAAATATACATTTTTAATGTTAACCATTTCTTTAAATTCCTTACTGATTCTTCTCAGAAATTTAAAAATAGAAGCTAAATATTTTTCCACCCATAGCCATACCTATGCAGAACTATCTACACCAGCCTAAGTATTCAAACATACATAATATGTAACATGATGTAGCAACATCCATGACCAATCATCAAAGTTCTAAGATCAAAATCTCATATAAATATTATAAGTTTCAAAAGTTTTCTTCAAAAAGAAATATTGTTAAACTTACCTGGATCCCTTAGTCCCCTAAACTTCTCCTTCCTCTTTCTTCTTTTCTTCCTCTCCTTTCCTCACTCTACCTTGCTTCTATTTTTCCTCTCCCTCACTTGGACGAAATTCTAATGTTGTAAGGGTGGGTTTTCTTATATAGACCATCAAATAATTCACCTTTCATGATCATGGGTCTACCTTATCACAATTAGGTTACACTTGGTTGAATTTTTGGAAAACAAACAACTTATGTTCTTGTCTTCCTCTTCCTTAGTCAAGATATGCATAGGAAAAGGAGATTTGTATTTTGAAAATTATGATAATATGTTCTTAAGATATGGGACAAGGTCTCTTTGATTTAGGGATTCATTTACTTTTTCTTTTGTCTTAATCAATTATGATAGGTTTGCCTTTTTAAGTGGCAAATTTTTAGCCATTCAATCTCTATTATTTGGTTGATATTATTTGTGTGGGATAGAAATGTTTTGTCCTAATGCTATGTATTATCATACCACTTGCTAAAATTATGAGTGTAGGATATAGAAGTTTTGTCCTAAAGCCTTCTATTATCATACCACTTGCTAAATTTTTGTCTTAATGCCATGTCACCTAATCTTGATTACACCATTATTTCATCACTTTATTTTTATTTTTATTTTTATTTTTCCTCTTGGGTTTAGGCTCATTCTTGCCCATTTTCTTTACTTTGGTTAAAATTCTACCTTTCATAATGGGTTTTGTCACATTTTCATGATTTTTGGGCTACTGGTCCAATTTCTATATCCTAGTCCAAGTCTATATTTTATTTCTTCATTGGGCTATCCTATTGGCTTGCTAAAACTTTATGTGAAGTAGAAAAACTCTATATGAAGTGTCCATAGGTGAAAGCCCAATTTATGGGTGGAGATATTAAACTTAGTAACTTTTGCTCTTAAATTAAGAAAAATTACCCTAATTCGATCTTCTTGAAATTTTAAAACCTTTACTTACTTCACAAAAAAATTTATCCTCCTTACCTAAGAATTTCACCTTTCTTTAGCATGTTTATTTCAAATATTTTCTCTTAGGTTTTCTTTCTTTACCTATTCCATTAATATTAGAACATTTCTATACAAACACGTAAGGTAAAGAATTTCTAAGGATTATATTTCCTTAGATACCTAAAAATTGTCTAATAAATTTTATTTCCTTAATTAAATATTTATGTACCTTTATCAATAAAAGAAATAAAATTATGGATGTTACTTTGAATACTTTTGTACTTTTATTAATACATGAAACGAAATTAGGGATGTTACACCAAAAACATTTATAATGACTCTAGATTTGCGAAATTTGGCCTCCAAGTGCTCGATCAATGCAAGTCAACCCAACAGGGGTTGGATGTCACGCGCTGCACGTGCCACCAAGGAAGCTACGCGTGGGAATCACTCGCCAAGAGAGAAGTGGCGCGTGGGGGCACGTGTAAGGGAGGATGAGCCTAAAATTAGAGATTCTAAGGTTTCGACACCTTTTGAATCGATCTACGGTATTAGTTTTTACGTTTGAGAACCACAGATAGGAGTTTCAAAGATTACTTTTTTAGGTGTTTTTTACCTCCATTTTCCAGTCAATGCCAATTTTCCAAAAACCGATCGATGGATACGTAAAACTCTTCGTCTTGAGTCCGTTGGTGGTGGTGGTGTCGAAATCCGAGGTCCGAAAGCGGTAGAATCTTAGAGAAAAGTTTTAGGATTTCGGGAAAGAAAATTTGGAGGGGAGAGAGAGAGTCCAAAATTTGCTACTTCTTGGGTGGCTGAGGCTCTTAAAATGTCCCGGGAGTCCTTTTTGCAAAAATTCAATTTTAGAAGGAGGTCCTTGCAAATTTTCTTTATTTACATTTTGACCCCTAAACTTTTAAGAAATTACATTTTGGCCCCAAAACGTAAATTCACATATTTTCTTTGTAATTCTTTAACCCATGTAATAAATAAACATATTTTCAATGGTTCTTATTTCCATTTTAAAAATCCTCTCTTTTTTTCAAAATTTTCTTTAATACAAAATTCTCTTTAATTTTTAAGGCTATAACATTCTTCCCCCATTAAAGAAATTCAGTCCCTAAATTTTATCACCATAGTTGTAAATAAACACTAACCTCATTGTTCTAAAAAAAGCGAGTATCTGGCACGTATGTCATCCTCTCTTTCCCAAGTAGCCTCCTCAGAAGAGTAATTTTTCCATATCACTTTCACTGTAGGTATTTCTTTTGAACGCAATTTCTTTACTTGTTTGTCCACTATCGCTACTAGTTGTTCCTCATAAGTTAAATATTCTCGTAACTGAATCTATGGACACTGTTTAACATGTGTAGAATTCGATAAATACTTTCGTAGCATAGACACATGAAAAATTGGATGGACATTACCCAATTCAGGGGGTAAAGCCAAACGATAAGCTACTGGGCCGATCCTATCAAGAATTTCAAATTGTCCTAATATACCGTGGGCTTAATTTCCCTTTCTTCCCAAATCTTACTACTCCTCTCATAGGAGATATTTTCAAAAAAACATGTTCACCTATGTCAAATTCTAATGGTCGACGTCTATTATCAACATAGGATTTATGTCTACTCTAAGGTGCTAATAACATTTCCTTAATTAATTTTACCTTGACCAGTGCATCATGTACCATATCAGACCCTAAAATCTTAGCTTCACCCATCTCAAACCATCCAATTGGAGAACGGCAACGTCTACCATATAATGCCTCAAAAGGGGCCATTTGTATACTGGCTTGGTAGCTATTGTTATAAGCAAATTCAGCTAGGGGCAAAAATATTTTCCAACTACCTTGAAAATCTAGAACACAAGCCCAAAGAATGCCTTCCATTATTTGGATGGTTCGTTCAGACTGTCCATCTGTTTGAGGATGAAATGCAGTATTGAGATTTAACTTTCTCCCCAAAGATTTTTGGAACGCTCTCCAAAAATAAGCTGTGAACTGTGGTCCTCAATCAGAAATAATAGATATTGGCTTCATGAAGCCTCACTATTTCATTCAAATATAAATTTGCATACTAAGTTGCATTGTATGTGGTTTTCACTGATAGGAAATGTGCTAATTTAGTCAACCTATCAATGATCACCCATATTGAATCAAATCCTTTTGGTTTCTGAGGTAGCCCAATAACAACATTCATAGTTATTCTTTCCTATTTCCATTCAGGTATCTTTATTTGCTGATATAATCTTGCAAGCTTTTGATGTTCTACTTTTACCTGCTGGCAAGTTAAGCATCGAGAAACATAATCAACTATGTCTTTCTTCATATCTTCCCACCAATAAATTTCTTTTAGATCCTTATTCATTTTAGTTATTCCGGGATGAATGATATACATGGATCTATGAGTTTCTTCTAAAATTTCTTTCTTAAGTTCTTCTTTATCAGGTACACACAACCGCTTACTCAATCTTAGAATTCCTTCAGGGTCTATAGTAAATTCAACTTCACTACCATTTTTTACCACTTCAATTTTCTTGCATAAATAGGCATCATCTTTCTGTACCTTTTTCACTTGCTCGACCAAAGATAATTGAAATTGTATATGGACTAATAATATTCCAGGCTCCTTTACTTCCATTACTACCCCATTACTTTTCAACTTATGTATTTCTTTAACCAATGACCTTCTTACCACTGTGATATGTGCCAAACTACTCATAGACTTCCTACTTAATGCATCAGCCACTACATTGGCCTTACCTGGATAATATAGTATTGTGCAGTCATAATCTTTAAGTAATTATATCTATTATCTTTGTCTCAAATTAAGATCTTTTTGTTGGAAAATATATTTGAGACTTTTATGATCTGTATAAATTTTGCATGTCTTACCATACAGATAATGCCTCTAAATTTTGAGAGCAAAAACTACTGCTGTCATTTTCAAGTCATGAGTTTGATAATTTTGCTCATGTGGTTTAAGCTATCTAGATGTATATGCAATGACTCGACCATTTTGCATCAACACACATCCTAATTCAATTCTAGATACATCACGGTATACCATGTATCCTCCGATACCTAAAGGAATAGCCAATATTGGCGCTGTAGTCAAACATTCCTTGAGTTTCTAGAAACTTCTTTCACATTCATTTGACTAGTCAAACTTTATTTCCTTCCTTGTCAACCTAATCAAAAGAGCAGCTATTTTTGAAAATTTTTTAATGAATTTGTACTAATAGCCTGCTAAACTAAGAAAACTACGAATCTTTGTAACTGTTGTGGGACATGGCCATTGCTGCACCGTTTCTACCTTTTTAGGATCAACTGGAATACCATCTTTGGTAACCACATGCTCTAGGAAGGTAACACTACTAAGTCAAAATTCACATTTTGAAAACTTGGCATATAGCTGGTGTTCTCTTAGAGTTTGCAATATTATTCTTAAATGTCACTCATGCTCTTCTGAACTCTTTGAATATACCAGGATATCATCTATAAATACAAGAACAAATTAATCTAGGAAAGGTTTAAATACTTTACTCATCAAATCCATGAATGTAGCTGAAGCATTTGTTAAACCAAATTGCATCACAAAGAACTCAGTGCCCATATCGAGTCCTAAAAGCAGTGTTCGGAATATTGTCCTTCTTTATCCTCAATTGATGATACCCAAATCTCAAATCAATTTTGAAAAAACATTGGGCACCCTGTAACTGGTCAAATAGATCATCTATACGAGACAACAGATACTTATTACATATTGTCACCTTATTCAACTGTTTGTAATCAATACATGGTCGTAACGATCCATCTTTCTTTTTCACAAATAGGACCGGAGCACCCCAAGGAAAAGTACTAGGGTGTATAAATCCTTTGTCTAACAAGTCTTGTAACTGGGTTTTCAATTCCTTGAGATCAGTCGGTGCCATTCTATATGGGGATATAGACACTGGTTGAGTTTTAAGAAGTAAATCAGAACTAAACTCAATTTCTCGTTCTGGGGTAACCCTGGCAACTCATCAGAAAATTTTCTAACCACTAGAACCTGCTCTACCTTGGTGTACTTCATATCAACATCTTTGACTACTGCTAAATACCCTTGACATCTTTTTTGTAATAGCTTATGAGCTGTTAGAGTAGAGATTACGTTACTAGACACCTCACTATGATCTCTTTGTATCAAGAAGGAAGATTATCTAGGGATGTTAAATTTAATCACCTTAAGGTGACAGTTTAGAATGGCATGGCATAATGACAACCAATCCATTCCCAGTATCACATCAAAGTCTACCATATCTAGAACTATCAAATCTATAAGAGTCTCCTTATCTTTTATCGAAATCTCGCATGATTTATACACATCATTTACTAATAAGAATTCTCTCATTGGAGTAACAACCATGAAAGAACAATGTAAATTAGTAGGATCTCTATCCAATTTCTTAGCAAAGCAAGGTGATATATAAGAATGAGTAGAATCAGGATCGAACAGGATATATGCTTTATGAAAACATACTGATAATGTTCCTGTCATAACTGCATTTGAGACCTGAGCATCCTGTCGTGTCAAGGCAAAAAACTCGAGCTTGTTCTCGACCTCAATTTTTTTATCCTCTACTAGTACCACCACTACTCGCTTGAATTGAAGCTGCTCTATTTGGTCGTGCTAGTACAGATACAGGAGGTAAAGCTAGTTGTACTGGTGCTTGATTAAAATTTCATAATTGAAGAAAATTCCTCATCAAATGACTCATTTGTCCACACTTAAAATATGCACCAGTTTCTTTGCGACACTATCCAGTATGTGGCTTGCCACATATAAGACATGGTGGAATTGATCTTGAATCTTGTTAGCTAATAGGTCTTATATCTCTTTGATTCATTCTTTGCTTATTAATGTTAACTGATGTTTGGTTAGAGCTATCAGATCCTGTTTGAGTAAAACACTGTGGATTTTGAAATCCTGATCTTTTGACATTAGGATTATAACTTGTCTGAACATTACTATCTCGCTCTCTTTTTCTTCTCCTTAGATCTTCAATATCTGCTTGCTCTTATGTTTCATCATTCTAGCACAGTTCACAGCTGCTGAATAAGTTAGAAAATGATTTATTAGAGGACCCATCGATTTAAACAATGGACGTATCAATCCCGAAACAAATCTATTAATTCTATCTTTTTCAGTAAGAATCAGATATGGTGCATATTTGGACAACCGAGTAAAACGAATGTCATATTCAGAAACTGTCATGTTTGGTGTTTATCTTAATTCCTCAAATTCTCTGACCCTCTTGACCTTTTCACTCATTGGCAGAAAACGATTCATAAATGCTTCCTTAAATTCATCACACTCTATTGGTGGTAAAGTAACTGCTCTTTCTAGTACCAGAGTCTCAAACCAAACTTAAATCACATTTGATAGTTGAAAAGACACTAATTCAACAGATCTTCTAGGAGAACACCCCAAAGCTCTGAGAACTCATTCCACAGCATTGATGAATATCTGTGGATCTTTCTGAACATCTAACTCACAAAAAGTCAGGGGTTTTAACTTAAAAAATTGTGGTAATGACACCTCAATCCTTATAAACTTGTCCTTTTACTTAGCTATTCTTCCTAATTCTTGCACTTCAGGAGCATTTTTGGGTGGATGACCATCCCTTCTGCCCTGCTTTACTGTAAATCCAGCCAATATCTCTAAACTCCTATATATACCAGCAATCACATCAGTTGTTCTATCATGTGGCTCCTAAGGGGGTTTTACTCTCTCCTCATGAACTCTATCAGATACATGGACATTTCATCATGTCTCGGGGTTCTCATACCTCGTGCACGCCCTCGGCCTCTGCCTCTTCCTCTAGGTCAGCCTCTACCACGGCCTCTTTGTATTGAAACTGTAGATTGTGCAGACTCTTCTATAGAGGGTGCACGATCTATAGCTTCTCTAGTAACCTCTCTAGTTCTTAGCGGCATCATCAACTATACAAAACAAACTTGGAATGGAAAGGAAGTTAATATCCTATAGAATTCCTCGACAGTACCTGAAGTATAAATATGTCCGGCTCATATCCATACTAAAGGTCCTTCTAAAGAATCATTTACTCTAATAGCCACAGGGAAACTAGGCTCTGATACCAACTTATCACGCCCCAATTTAATGGAACGTGAATAACAAAACTAACAAATAACTTTACCCTTATTTATTTGCATACAGCTTCATAATATCACATAATCAGAAAATATCATATGTTTATAAGTTTCCAGTATAGATTATACATGCCAAAACTACACTTAACAAATGTTACAGCAGAAGCTGGGATCCTGCCTATGGCGTTTAGAGCATACTCTATATTACAATGACACATTATTTTAAAACATTTTAAGCCTTGGAAGCAACGTAGGCCCACCTAGAGAATATAACACCTAACGGATCACATAGCTGCAGGGCCAACCTCTGTATCTTTATCTGAAAAATGTAAAAATATCGTGTAGTGAGTTTGACAACTCAGTGAGCAAATAATACTTCCTATGACCTCTCAAATCAACATATGGATGTACTCATATACTAAAATTTATCACATCAAAAATTACAGTTCAGAAGTACATCCATATGGTACCCGTATTTTCAAATATTCTTAGTTCAAATCACATTCAGATATCTTTGACCATATATGATACATTATGATCGTAAATCAAACGTTGATATGCATTAAAAATATTTTTTATAAAAATATTAGGAGTTCAATTTCTTTCGTACTTTGTTGGTGAAGGATTTTCCTATACTTAATATCTCAACTAAGGTTTGCCATACCACCATTCAAGAAGACACGTGAAGGGACTTTAATATGGGCAATTTCTTAAGCACAAAGCAAAGGAAGGCAAATCACATCTCATATAACTGGCATCTCACCTAGATAGGAGGCATCCCACTCTCCATCACATATCATATCCTGTGTGTTAGCCCTCACACGAGGCTAGCACCACTCTTACTAGTTGAGGTATTAAGCTGCACCAAAGCTAACATCACCTGCTATTAGCAAACAATGTTTCTAATAGGATTCTTCCACAAAATTATCATATGCCAATATTTCATATCATTCAAAATAGAGCTTTCATATATAATACAGAATCTCAATCTCAAAACAGCTCATCTGTCATAAATTCTCCAATCAAGGTTTATCACATATACATACCCTTTCTCGAGGCAATCATATAGCTTATTAAATCAATATTACATGCATAAATATTCATTTCACCATTTAATAAAAAATACATGTGAAATCAGATATACCATGAGTTCAGAAATCCAATTTTTAAAACTATACTCTTCTTGAACTATATTCTAAATTGTAAACAATTCAGATAATTTTAATATGGGCAATTTCTTAAGCACAAAGCAAGGAAAGGCAAATCACATCTCATATAACTGGCATCTCACCTAGATAGGAGGCATCCCGCTCTCCATCACATATCATATCCCGTGTGTTGGCCCTCACACGAGGCTAGCACCACTCTTACTAGTTGAGGTATCAAGGTGCACCAAAGCTAACATCACCTGCTATTAGCAAACAGTGTTTCTAATAGGATTCTTCCACAAAATTATCATATGCCAATATTTCATATCATTCAAAATAGAGCTTTTATATATAATACAGAATCTCAATCTCAAAACAGCCCATCTGTCATAAATTCTCCAATCAGGGTTTATCACATATACATGCCCTTTCTCGAGGCAATCATATAGCTTATTAAATCAATATTATGTGCATAAATTTTCATTTCACCATTTAATGAAAAATACATGTGAAATCAGATATACCATGAGTTCAGAAATCCAATTTTCAAAACTATACTATTCTTGAACTATATTCTAAATTGTAAACAATTCAGATAATTTTAATGCATTTCAGAAACATATAAAAGTGTAAATATCTTATAAACATAATCAAAAACATTTTTAAATATCAAGAAGAGTATAGAGCAAGTCATAGAAAGAATTATCCACTCACAAAGTTAGGGTTCTGAGTTGGACAACCCCAAAATCTACATTTTCAGTTTGAATTTGGCAAAATAAACTCAAACAATGTGTTCGAAGGGTCCAAAAATCTTGAAAATAACTCTGCATTTGTGAAATTTGACCTCTAGGAGCTCGATCAATGCAAGTCAATGCAACATGGGCTATATGTCATGCGCTGCACACGCCACTGGGAAAGCTACGTGTGGGTGTCACTCGCCGAGATAGATGCAGTGCATGAGGGCACATGAAAGGGAGGATGAGCCTGATTGTAAGGTTTCAGCACCATCTTGATCGATCTACGGTGTTAGTTTTTGCGTTTAAGAACCACATATATGAGTTTTAGATATTACCTTTTTAGGTGATTTTTTCCTTTATTTTTCGACCAATCTCCTGCCAATTTTTCAGAAACCAATCGGATGGATTCGTAGAAATCTTCATCATGAGTCCGTTCGCGGTGGTGGTGTCGAAATCTGAGGTCCGGAAGTGGTAAAATCTTATAGAGGAGTTTTAGAGTTTTGGGAGAGAAAATTTGGAAGAGAGAGAGAGAATCCGAAATTTGTTGCTTCTTGGGTGATTGAGGCCCTTAAAATATCATAGGGAACCTTTCTCCAAAAATTCAATTATAGAGGGAGGTCCTTGCAAATTTTTCTTATTTGCATTTTGACCCCTAAACTTTTAAGAAATTGCATTTTGGCCCTCAAACGTAAATTCTCATATATTTTTTTGTAATTCTTTAACCCATGTAATAAATAAATATATTTTTAACGGTTCTTATCTCCATTTTCAAAATCCTCTCTTTTATTCAAAATTTTCTTTAATTCAAAATTCTCTTTAACTTTTAAGGCTATAACAAAAGTAAAAACTCAGGTTTATCCTCAATCTCAATTTCTTGATCCTCTACTTAAATCACTACTATTTGCTTGTCTTAAAGCTACTCTAACTGGTCATGTTGACACAAATATAAGGGGTGAAACTAATTGTACTGATGCTTAACTTGAACCTCATAATTATGGACAATTTTTCACCATATGTCCTACTTTTCCATACTAAAAACATGCGCACATATTTCTCTACAACATTGTCTAGTATGAGGCTTATCACAAGTAGGGCATAATGGAATCGACCTCAAGTCCTCTTGTCTGATAGGTCTGATATCTCTCTGAATCACATTTTGTTTATTAACACTAACTGATGCTTGACTTAAGTTGCCTGATTCTTCTTGAATAGTACGTTGTGAACTCTGAAATCTTAGTCTTTTCACATTAGGATTATACCCAATCCGAATGTTCCTATCTCAATCTCTTTTTCTTTTCTTCTAACTATCTATTTATGCTAATTCTCGTGTTTCAATCATTATGTCACAATCTACAACTGCTACAAAGGTTGGAAATTGATTAATTTGGGGACCCATTGATTTGAACAACGAACGTACCAATCTTGTTATAAATCTTTTAATCATACCCCTTTTTCTAGAAACTGTGGTGCATATTGAGATAATCGAGTAAAATAGATATCATGCTCAGAGACTATTATGTTTAGTGTCTATCTCAATTCTTCAAATTCTTTAGCTCTCCTATTTCTTTCACTTTTTGGTAGAAAAAGACTTATGAATGCTATAACAAAATTTTATTATTATTATTATTATATAATATAGCGTTCACATACACGTCATTAATCAAAACATACATACAACATATCAAACACATAAATATCTACATCTTATTTATTTTGGTTGACTAATTTCAGAGATACAGGTGCGGGTAGTTGCACTTTCACCGAGATTTGAGCCAACTCGACCACAAACATTTTATTTGATTCTCAGATCTGCCCAATATAAAATAACTCGATCCAACGTGCACTAAAAGTCAGAGCCATAGAAAAATCTGCATAACTAATTTTCTGAACATAACATGAAAATATAATGAGAATTAAATCCCAGTAAGTTCAACAATAAATCATCATCAATATAACTCATCATGTCATGTTCATCTGTATAAATTACAGTAAATATCTTTGATCACATGAATGCACTATATCTATGCACATGAGAATCGTACAATAATGACATGTATGACAGGATTAACTATTTTCATAATATCATATGATAACTATCAATTTATTCTCATATCAAGTTACCCCGGTCAAGGTGAGTATTTTTTACTCTCCGGTACGGGCTTTTCTTGCTCCGTCCGACATGGCACACTTTCTTTTTCTTTTCTCATTAGCATAATCATAACTGTTGGTAGGGCGTCTCCTACTGGTGCACCACACGGATTGCCATATGACCGTACTCATTTCTTTTCTTTTCACAATAATAGCCAAAAATATGCTTTCAATAACAAGTATGTTCATCAAAATATAATTATTACCAAAAATTATTGGTAATCATGCCATGAACATAACTATTTTAAATATCACTTTATAAAATATTTCCTTGTCAAAATTTCACACTTAAGATGGTAAGAAGTTTATACAATGGCGTTGACTATGGCATATACTAGTCATTTATTATTTTCATTTATAAGATTTTTTTTCTTTTTTAAATATTAATTTTATTTCTTTATTTTCTTGATGCAGATTTTCATCCTATCTGACCTTCTCTTACTAATCAGAGCATAACTCCCTCAATTTAACTTCGATGTAGGTGATCTTTGTGTCTATTTAAAGATACAACAATTATCTAAAACTATTATGTTGAAAAGTTTAACGAAATATTATGAAATCAAGGTGATATTACTCCCTCAAAGTACAGGTTATTTCTTCTCGGGTAGATTCTGACCTCTACCTACTAATATGTCCATTTCTCTCTCATACGAATTCCAAATTAAGTGATTTCAGTGGCTAAATATCCATGACACATATAGAAATAATTTTTATGTTAATCATTTATTTTAATTTCCTATAGAATATTCCCAGAAATTAAAACACAGAAGCTATCCTAAAATATTCTTCCCTGATTAACCAATTTCTGACCACTGCATACTAATCGGATCATATCTACCTCATAAGGACTCTAAATTGAGTTTTCTAGTGGCTAAAAATCCTTGACACATATATCTATAATTTTTATGTTAACCATTTATTTTAATTCCCTACAGAATGTTCTCATAAATTAAAACACAGAAGATATCCTAAAATATTCTTCCCTGATTAACTATTTTCTGACCACTGCTTACTAATCGGACCATATCTACCTCATATGGACTCCAAAACAAGTGATTTCAGTGGTTAAAAATCTGTGAGACATAGATCTACATTTTTCATGTTAACCATTTATTTTAATTCCTTACTGATACTTCTTAGAATTTTAAAAACATAAACTTAAAATTTTATCACCCATAACCATACCTATGCAAAACTATCTACACTAGCCTAAGTATTCAAACATAAATAATATGTAACATGATATAGCAACATCCATGACCAATCATCAAAGTTCTAAGATCAAAATTTCATATAAATATTACAAGTTTCAAATTTTTTCTTCAAAAAGAAATATTGTTAAACTTACCTTGAACACTTAGTCTTCTAGATTTCTCCTTACTCTTTCTTCCTTTCTTCCTCTCCTTTCCTCACTCTACCTTGCTTCTATTTTTCCTCTCCCTTACTTGGGCGAAAATTCTAATGTTATAAGGGTGGGTTTTGCTTATATAGACTATCAAATAATTCACATTTCATAATTATGGGTCTACCTTATCACAATTAGGATGCACTTGGTTGAATTGTTTTGGAAAACAAACAACTTATGTTTTTGTCTTCCTCTTCCTTAGTCAAGATATGCATAGGAAAATGATATTTGTATTTTGAAAATTATGATAATATGTTCTTAAGAAAAGGGACAAGATCCCTTTGATTTAGAAATTCATTTCCTTTTTCTTTTGTCTTAATCTATTATGATAGGTTTTCCTTTTTAGGTGGTAAATTTCCAACCCTTGAATCTTCCTTGCTTAGCTAAAATTATTTGTGTAGGATAAGGATGTTTTGTCATAATGCTATGTATTATTACCCACTTGCTCAAATTATGAGTGTAGAATATAGATATTTTGTCCTAATGCCATGTATTATCATACCACTTGCTAAAATTATGAATGTAGGATATCACACCACTTGCTAAATTTTTGTCTTAATGCCATGTCACCTAATCTTGATTACACTATTATTTCATCACTTTATTTTATTTTTATTTTTATTTTTTCTCTTGAGTTTAGGCTCATTCTTGCCCATTTTCTTTACTTTGGTTAAAATTCTACCTTTCATAATGGGTTTAGTCACATTTTCATGATTTTTGGGCTACCGGTCCAATTTCTATATCCTAGTCCAATACTATATTTTATTTCTTCCTTGAGCTATCCTATTAGCTTGCTAAAAATTCATGTGAAGTAGAAAAACTCTATATGAAGTGTCCATAGATTAAAGCCCAATGTATGGGTAGAGATACTAAACTTAATAACTTTAACTCTTAAATTAGGAAAAATTACCCTAATCCAATCTTCTTGAAATTTTAATACCTTTACTTATTTCACAAAAATTTATCTTCCTTTCCCAAGAATTTCACCTTTTTTTAGTATATTTATTTCTAATTTTTTCTCTTAGATTTTTTCTCTTTACCTATTCCATTAATGTTAGAACATTTCTATGCATACACATAAGGTGAAAAATTTCTAAAGATTACATTTCCTTATATATCTAAAAATTGTCTAATAAATTTTATTTCCTTAATTAAATATTTATGTACCTTTATCAATAGAAGAAACGAAATTAGGGATGTTACAAATACTTCTTTAAACTCTCCCCACTCCATTGGTGGAGTGGTAACTACTCTTCCTTGTATCATAGTTTCAAGTCAAACTTGTGCCACATCTAAAAGTTGAAAAGATATCAATTCAACAAATCTTCTAGCAAAGCATCCCAAGGCTTTAAAATTTCTCTCTGCTGCATCAATAAATATATGTAGATCCTCATGATTATCTAATCCAATAAAAATAGGTGGCTTTAACTTTAAGAAGTTCGATAGTGTCACTTTAATCTCTACAAACTTATCATCTCGTTCAATTGGTTTTACCTGTTCTTAAGCTATAGAACCAATCTCTAGCTATTGATAGTCTCTTCTGTTTTACTCTACTGTCAACCTTGTAACATCTCTAATTTCGTTTCTTTTATTAATAAAAGTAGATAAATGTTTAATTCAGGAAATAAAATTTATTAAACAATTTTTTTTATATCTAAAAAAAATATAAGATTTAGAAATTCTTCATCTTATGTGTATGCATAGAAAATGTTTTTAACATTAAGAAAATACTACAGGAACTTAAGAAACAATTGAAGGAATTGTTAGAGAAACAATTCATTAGACCGAGTGTATCACCTTGAGGAGATCCTGTATTGTTTGTTAAGAAAAAAGATGAATTGGTTAATTTAATTGAATATTATTTTGAGTTAAATAGTTAGAAGTAAAGAGGTAATGATTTCATAGGATTTAACAAATATATATATATATATATGTGTGTGTGTGTGTGTGTGTGTGTGTGTGTGTAAAAATATGGAGTTATGTAAAAATATGGAGTTGTTACAAACCTAGCTAATGTCTTTATGCATCTATGTATGTCAATAATCATCTCAGCTATTTTATCTTATGACTCTTAAGGAGATACTACTCTTTTTTCAGGAACTCTATTAGAAACACGGCTGTATACATTCTGTCTTGGGGTTCCAGGACCCGTGCACATCCCCTAGCTCTTCCTCTAGGCCAACCTCTACCATGGCATCTCTATTCTGGAATTGCAAATTATGCAGATACTTCAATAAAAAGTGCACGATCTGCATATCCTCTAACAACTGCTTTGATTTTTTGTGACATCATATACTATTTAAAACAAAACACTTTTTTGAATACATCAATATCTAACGCCACTCAAAATTGAGTATGATTAGCTGTTGATAAAATAGTAGTACTAGTCGACTAGTTCCTCAACTTGTAGCGACTGCAATTAAATCAATCAATTGCTAGTGCTATAAAAATTCATAAAAGAGGCATTAGACAGATGCTAGTTGACTGCCATGGTGTACCAGTCGACTGTCGCTTTTCCTAATAGCAAAATACAGTAGTCCAACAGCTAGTTTCGTGTCCAATCACCTCCTAATGACCCCTAAGAGCTATATTGACCAAAACTCTATAAATACAAAGGTTCATTAAGGTGTTAATCAAGAGATTACAGCTTTAAAACATCAAAGAATATTTCTTAAGCTCATTTGATTTTGTAACCTTCTTAGGTTACTCTTTAAATGTATATTCACTCTTTGATAGAGTTTACAATATTTCCAAACCTTCATTTGTTGATTGGAAAATTTAAAGGAATGGTCCTTTGAAGTTTGAAACTAGAAAAAAAATAATTGCAAGAGGATTGGAATCCTTGATACCAACTTTTGAAATTGTGAATATTGTGATGGCTCACAAGTACTCATTGCAAATTCGTAAAGATAGCAAATATTTTTTAAAATAAAAAAATTAAATTTTCCATCACTAAATTCAGAAAATGTATATTTTTTGAAAATTAAAACAGCAATTTACTCTTAAAATTTTGCATTGAAATTGTTCCCAGAGAAATTAAATCCAAATTAAAGAGAAACATCTGAATACTATGAGTTAGTTTTACTGTTTTTTTATTTTGGGACTTAAATATATATCAACATGGTTAGGTTGGCAAAATTATAATTCCCTCCAAGTGTACAGTGTTTTTGTTCTTTTTTATTTGGAAGAAGCCCAGTGTTTTTATTCTTTTTTATTTGAAAGAAGCCCTGAGTCATTTTCCTTGAAAATGATTCAGGGAAGAATTAAAACAAATTTAAATAAAATAAAATTTGAGAGAAATTGGAGAGAAGCGTCAGGACTCCTTTTTCCCGAAAACGAGTCCCGTCAGCATTTTAATCATGTTTTTCTTTTTAAATATTTTTTTCTAGACCAGTGTGACTTGTTTGCTACACAAGCGAGTCCCTTTTCTTTTTTCTTTTTTTACCTTTTCTTTCAGATGGTACTCGTTTATGGGGAAAACAAGTCCCTCCATTTTTTTTTTTTAACTTTTAAATGGTTCATTTTTTCTCATTTTCGAAAAATATTTTATTTTTTATTTTAGGATTTTTTTTCTTTTTAAGTAATTTATTTTATATAATAAAAAAGTAATATGAATTAATTTAAAAAGTTTAAAAGTTTAAAAGTTTAAAATATTAATTTTTTTCATTAATTTAATTTGAAATTTTAAATAGAATGAAATTTTTTTATTTTTTCAAGTAATTGTTTTCATTTTTCAAATTAATTTTTGGCGTCGCATGGAAGACCTTCTAACTTGCCGCCTTGTCTGTCACCATGTCGCTCCTCTTCCTGTATTCTAAGCTTCATTGTCACGTTGGGCATATTCAGACGGTGGAACACCTTGCTCCATATCCAAACCAACACCAGGTGATTGGGATTGTGATATTAGACAATATGGTGTCCTCAAAGCAACAGGATCGGTGTCTAGATCCTGTGGCCATCCACACACCAACTGTTTCGATGTGTGAGATGGTATTCCCCCTGCCTGAAAGAAACCTATGCTAGATGGCATACCCAAAAATAATGGATCACTAAAGAGATCGAAGGAAGGAAAAGTTAAGTTCGTCCTTGGTACACCATAGGAAGAAGGACCTGCATAGTGCGAAGAGGACGGATGTGCATGTTGAGAAGATGAAGGTCCTGTCTCATAGTAGAAGCATTGTAGCATGTAGGACCCAACACTGATACCAATGAACCTGCACTGGCTAGATCTTGTTCAGACTCTTCTCCCTGCAATTAAACAACACACAGCAGAATAGGCCTTGTACGTCGTCCAAACCCCTTATTCCTCCATGCTCGTCCCTCCGGTGGAACAGAAGGCCTTCGTATGCATGCACTGGGGTTGGTGCTGCTATGTACCTTCTCTGTTCATTGTTGGCTATCAAGGAATCCTCAGTCAACTTATTTATTTGGCTTAAATTCGACCCTAGAGGACCGTTTCAGCTCAGGATGTGATTTTTATCAAGTCTTTTAGCCTGAAATTAAGTAACAAATATGAAAGTATCAGTATACTAATGGTGAAAAGTACCATAAAATATAATGACCTGAATTGAATAACTTACAAGCCATATTTTCAAGGCAGAAGAGATATCCATCGTCTTGTGATACTGTCGTACCATCTCATACAGTTGGAGTTATAGCTCAACACACCATCGAATGGCCGCACTGTCCACAAGGATTGCTACCTATTATATATTCCAAAGATGAATGAATTAGGTGTGCTCTTGACTCCAATCTCTATCTGTCTTGCCCTTTAGTTGCAAATTCTGCAAAGGATTGTTCCATCCCAAATTGGCGCATCACTCTCTCTAGATGGTGCCACTCGATGATCCAAAAACAACAAATGCATGCCGCAGCTTTATCCCCTGACGATAATGATTATGTATTTCATTATTCTCCAGCAAATCTTAGTATGATTACCATATGCTACATTAGCCTGTTTATTCATATCAATTTGCAAAGATTTCACCTCCACATATAACTCCATTGTACCAATAGTAGGATACTGGGAATGAGTGAACAGCATGGAATGAAAATCACTATCGTCTTCCAAGTCTAGTTGGTGGAACGACAAGGAATTTGAAGATACTGAAAATTTATAAACGACACATGCAATGTATTCATTTAGAGAAATTCTTTTCTTGACCCGAATCAACTCCTTCAAGTGTTTGAGATTGCCATTTTTATCGAACATAATTGCCTTTTGCCTGGAAGCTTCAAAAGTAACGCCTTCATCTCCATAATTAATTTTGTCATCTTTGTATACACATGCCACAAATTTTTGGCTCATTTTTTCTTCCTACAACATATGTTTTATGTTCAAATATTGAAATTTAAATAATTCATAATTTTAAAATTTTGGTCTACAACCATTAATTCATTCACTTCCTTACAACTTCTTAAATTTTATGAAAACTAAGAAAATTATTATGGCCCATCAAATTGTTTTCAATTTTATGCAAGGTAAAGAATTCATTCATCTTGTCCTAAATTTTTAATTTTTATGTCCAAGAATTCATTCTTTCATTTTCATTAATTTTATGAGAAATAAATAAGTAATTCATTCATTTCCTTCCAATTGTTTAAATCTTTTGAAAAGTAACTCATACGTTCTTCCAACTTTTTAATTTTACGCAAATGAAACATTAATTGTAGGATGCATAATCAATGGAATTTTTCATTCAAAAAACATAGAATCCTAAGCATAATTTTGTAAATGATATGACCTTTTCAACTTACCATGGCAATTTTTGGATGATTAATATCTGAAATTTGCATTTCTTTTAACAATATTTATATAACATAACTAATAACATCTAGTGTAAAAATTACTAACCTCTAACACAAAATCTAAGGGTACGTTTTTTGAGAGAATTTTTTTTTTTCGTTTTCTAAAATCAGTTTTTGATTTTTATTTTTCACATCTTTTTAAAATACGTTTACTTTTTATTTTTACTATTTTTCAATTGCATAAACAGTGAAAAACACTGTTTACACACATTGTAATGACTTTGGATTAATTGTAAATATATCACCATCTTTTTTAAAAAATTCTGAAAACATAAATTTATTGTTGCTAACATTTTCAAAAATTTAATAAAAAATTTTTAAATATAAAATTAGAAAATGTTAATCAAATAAGTTTTTATAATTATTTTTTATTTTTGAAAAAAATAAAAATAAAAAACAGTCTGTAATAATCGTAAATTTAAGAAAAAAGTCTAATTAAAGAAAATTTTGAATAAAAGAAAAGATTTTAAAAATAGAAAATGAGAACCGTTGAAAATATATTTATCTATTACGTGAGTTACGTTTCGGGACCTAAAGTACAATTTCTCAAAAGTTTTGAGGTCAAAATGTAAATAAAAAAAATTTACAATGACCTCCCTCTAAAAGTGAATTTTTGCATAAAGGTCTCCTGAGATATTTTAAGAGCCTCAACCACTCAAGAAGTTGATCATTTTTAGATTTTTCTCTCTCTCTTCAGAATATTCTCTCCTGAAACCCTTAAAATTCTCTCTAAGATTTCTCCGCTTTCGGACTTCAGATTTCAACACCACCACCACCAATGGACTCAAGACAAAGAATTCTACAAATACATTCGATTGGTTTTTGAAAAATTGGCCAAAGATTGATTGGAAAATTGAAAGAAAAATAGCCTAAAAAGTTAATATTCGAAACTCCTATCTGTGATTCTCAAACACAAAAACTAACACTGTAGATCGATCCAGAATGTGCCAAAACTTTAGGATCTCAAATTTTAGGACTATCCACCCTTGCACACGCCCCCTCGCTCCGAGTTTCCTTCAGTGAGTGAAGCCCCCTCCTGGTGGCACATGTAACTGGACCCTGTTGTGTTGACTGAGCTCCCAGAGGGCAAATTTCGCAAATCCGAAGTCATTCTCAAGGTTTTTGGACATTTCAAACTCAATTTTAGGGTCTATTTTGCCAAATTCGGACCGAAAACATGAATTTTGGTGTTGTCCAACTTGGCATCATAATTTTGTGAGTAGATGATTCTTTCTATGGCTTGCCTTATACTCTTCTTGATCTTTAAGCATGTATTTGATTATGTTTATGAGATATTTACACTTTTATATGTTTCTGAAATATATTAAAATTATCTGAATTGCTTACAATTTAAAATATAGTTCAAGAATAGTGTAGTTTTGAAACTGAATTGCTGAACCCATGGTATATCTGATTTCACATGTATTTTTCAGTGAATGTTGAAATGAATACTTATACACATGGCATTGATTTATAAAGCTATATGATTGCCTTGAGAAATGTCTTGTATATGTGATAAACCCTGAATGAGTAATTTACGGCAGATGAGCTGTATTGAAATTGAGATTCTAAATTATTTTGAAAGCTCTGTTTTGAATAATATAGAATATGTGCATATGATAATTTTGTGAAAAAATCATATTAGAAACACTGTCTGCTAACAGCAGGTGATATTAGTTTTGGTGCACCTTGATATCTCAGCTAGCAAGGGTGGTACTAACCTCGTGTGAGGGCCAACACACGAGATATGATATGTGATGGAGAGCGGAATGCGTCCTATATGGGCGAGATGCTGATTATATGATATGTGACTTGCCTCCCTTGCTATGTGCTTGAAAAATATCCATATTAAAATCCCTTCGCGTGTCCTCTTAAATGGTGGTAGGACAAACCTTGACTGAGATGTTAAATATAAGCAAATCTTACACCAATAAAGTACGGAAGGGATTGAACTTTGATATGGTAGTTCTGATATGGGATCCTCCTAATATTTTTATAAAAAATGTTTTAAATGCATATCACTGTTTGATTATTGTTCATATTGTATCATATATGGATACAGATATCTAAGTTAATTTGAATTGGAAATATTTGAAAATGCGGATCCCATATGGATGTACTTCTGAACTATAATTTTCTGATATGATAAATTTTAATAAATAAGTACATCCATATGTTGATCTGAGAGGTCATAGGAGGTATTATCTGCTCACTGAGTTGTCAAACTCACTACACGATATTTCTACATTTTTCAAATAAAGATACTGAGATTTGTCATACTACTACGTGAACATCTAGATGTGGTATTCTCTAAGTGATTCTATGTTGCTTTCAAGGCTCGAAATGATTTAAATATTATGTCATTGTAATTTAGAGTTTGTTCTAAACGTCACAGGCAAAATCTCTACTTTTGTTGTAATATTGTTAAGTGTAGTTTTGACATGTATAATTAGTTATACTGAAAACTTGTAAACATATGATATTTTTCGAGTATGTGATATTGTGAAACCGTATTCAAATATATAAGGGTAAAGTTATATGTTTATTGTGTTATTCACGTTTTATTAAATTGGGGCGTGACACAGTCACACTAAACAAGCTTTAAAATATACATTTCTTTTCAACACATGGTCTTAATTTTAACTAATAAAATCTATAAAATTACTAACCTCTCACACATATTTTGAGTGTTGAAATATGGTTCTCGAAGAGAGTAGAAGAAACCAAGCAAATGGAGAAGCAGAAGGAAGAGAAGCTGGAGTGAACATGGGAGAAGAAGAAGAACAGTAATTTATTCATTTTCTTTCATATGTAAAATATTTCATAATTCTAGAATGCATGAACATTGTAGTTTTTCATTCAAAGATATCGTTTGATACAAATAAGAGAAAAATGCTCCCTCTTCTTTTATATTTTGCTCTTATTATATGATTTTTCTTTTTGTTTTTACAAATTACACAGACTTCTTTTGAAATAAAAAATTATGTTACAACTAAACTCATTTTAACTATTTCATTAATTGTTTGTTAATTGACTAATATGTTACCATTCTCCTATTATATATGTTTTTACAAATTACACAGACTTCTTTTATATTTTTCCACTACAACAAAAGTAGGTTTTAACGACAAAATTTTAACGACGGTTAAAAAAAACCGTCCCTAACACATAAAATAACGACGGTTTTGAAAACCGTGGTTATTTAGCGACGATTTTTTTAATAACTGTCACTAAATAAATTTAACGACGGTTTTTAAAAAACCATCTCTATTTAGCAACGGTTTTTCAAACAACTGTCGTTAAATATTGTTAATTTTTGCTATTTTTTAAAATTTTCAACTTTTAGCGACGGTTTTCAGAAAACTGTCGTTATTTAGCGATGGTTTTCAGAAAACTGTCGTTATTTAGCGACGGTTTTCAGAAAACCGTTGTTAAAAATTGTTATTTCTGCTCACATTTTAAATCTGTCAGTTTTTAGCGACGGTTTTCAAAAACCGTCGCTAAAAATATTAATTCTGATTCTGGCGCGTTTTTAACGATATTTTTTATAAAACCGTCGCTAAATAACGACGATTTTCTAAAAATCGTCGATAAAAATTATAATTTGAATGTTAATTTTGGCGCGTTTGTAACGACAGTTTTTAGAAAACCGTCGTTATTTAACGACGGTTTTGTAAAAACCGTCACTAAATAACAACAGTTTTCTAAAAATCGTCGCTAAAAATTGTTATTTGAATGTTAATTCTGGCGCGTTTTTAACGACGGTTTTTAAAAAACCGTCGTTAAATACTCTAATTTTTCTATAAATCTCACACATCTTCCCTCCATTTTTCACTCTCGTCTTCCCTCCTTTATTTTTCATTTAGAGAAGGTTTCTCCTTTCGATTAGGCTACTAGATTTGTTGTAAAGAATGCTTCTCTTTTTATTTTGTCTCTATTTTTTTCACGAAGAAGCAACAATGATGTAAGTCTTTATGAAGAATACTTCTCCCTTATCTTCTCTCTATTTAAATATCAGTTGTAATTCTAAAGTTTAGTTAATTTTTTATTGTTGAATTTTTCTTTTATGGATATTATTATTATTGGAGATACAATTATAAGAATCTTAAAAAATATTAAAATAAACTAACAATCTATAAGCGAAAAGCAGAAGGTGTAGCTTAATCTCTGTCCATGGTTAAAAGATTGACTATTTGATTTCGTTTTAAAAAAAAAGTGTTTAGCGACGGTTTTTAAACCATCGTTAAAGCAAAAGATAGGTTTAGCGATGGTTTAAAACCGTAGTTAAAACGGCGTCACAAAAAAAAATTTTAACGACGGTTCTAAAACCGTCGTTATATATGGTTTAACGACGGAATACCCACTGTTTTCAAAACCGTCGTTAAATTATCAATTCTACGACGGTTTTTGTAACCGTCGTTAAAGATTTTAGCGACGATTAAAACCGTCGTTAAAAGTTTTAGCGACGGTTAAAACCGTCGTTAAAGGTTTTAGCGACGGTTAAAACCGTCGTTAAAGCCACTAAAAAACCGTTGTTAAATCTCGTTTTTTTTGTAGTGTTCTCTTATTATATGATTTTTTAATATATTTCAATTATTAATTTGTATATTAGTGTTTCTTGAAATTTTTTTATTCTTTTACAAAATAAATAAATCACTTGATGTTTTACATTTTTAAAATTTTATATACCAAACTCTCATTCATTTTAATTCTCCTTCCAATTAATTAAATTTTATGCTATGCGAGTAATTTCTTTATTTCATAACAAAATAATTCATTTATTCATTTTCTTCCACTCTTTTAAATTTTATTCAAAATATAAAAAAAAAATCCTTCTATGTTCCTCCAAGGTTTTAAATTTAGTGCAAAAAAAATTACATAATCCAATCATGTTCTTCAAATTCTATCAAAAAATTCATTCCTCTACTCCAATTTTTCGAATTTACATGCCAACTTAATAATTATTTCATCTTTCTTTTTTTATGCAAAGTAAATGATTCATTTATTCTATAACAAAAATTTTAAATTTTGTACACCATAAATAATTAATTCATTTTCTTTCAAGTTTTCAAATTTCAAACAAAATACGTTTGTTTACTTTATAACCACAATTTTAATTTTATGCAAATAAATTAATGAATTATTCCCCTTCCTATTTATTAAATTTAATGGTAAGTAAATAACTCCTTCATTTTTTTTATCTAATTTTTACACTATTCATAGCAATTAGTCCCTTTCCTTTCTTCCATTTTTTTAGTGTATGAAAAGTAACTGTTTTAAGTTTTTTTTCCAAATATTTTTAAACATTATGGAAAATACACTAAATATTTCTTATTACAAAATTTTTAAAGTTAGTACACCATATTTTTCCTAATTTTTAAATTTTTTCAGAAATTAAATAATGAATTATTCAAAATTATTACTATATTTACAAACCTCTTAATACAAAATTTGAGTGAAAATGAAGAGACACCAAGCAAGATGCTCCTTCTTGCAATACTTACGTTAAAACTTCAAATGCAAGCAGCAAAGCCAAGCAAATGAAAGTTAAGAGTGAAAATGAGACAGAGAAGAGGAAGAAGCCAGACGTGCCCAGTCTTCCAAGGTGATGCTCAAGAAAAAAAGAAACCACATCAAGAATTTTCCATTCTAGTTCATTTTCAGGCCTATCAAAAACTTAGATTATGTTTTGTTTACATAAATAAACTGAAAGAATGTTACTTTAAATTTTATTATATTGATTTATTGCGTTTGATTAGTAGAATCATGATTCTTATATAATATAAAATTTCTCTTATGAGAAAGATAGTTTTATTTTAAAAATTGATGAAAAAAATAATTAAATAAAATAAAAATTAAAAAAATTAAAATACATTTTTATTAATTAATTAATTATTAATTTTTTTAGTTAACATAAAAATATAATAAAATAAATTTTTTCATAACAAATATATTTAGTTCAAATTTTTATATTATTAATTATTTTTTTATTTATAATATTTTAAAATAATTTTTAAATTGAAATAATTTTATTTTTTTAAAAAAAATATTTTTTTATGATTTTTTTATTTTATTTTTATATTATTTAAAGTATACTAAATATAAAAAAAATTCTATTTATTTTCATGTCATATCAAACATAACTTTAATTATAATATTTTATTTTATTTTTATTTTCTTTATTTATCAATAATCAAAAGGAACCCTTAATTTTTTTTGGGTCCTCTTTTGTTCATTCCAAAATTACGTACTTTTTCCCAGCAGGTCTTTTAAGGATCCTCATGACCATTATGATTTGGATTAACATCCGCAGCTCTGCGGAATCGATTAAATTGGTTTGTCAAAAATTTTATTTGATTAATTAAATCAAAATGACCTTAACTAAGCCAATCTAATTTAATATAAATCAGTTTGAATTTAATTAGATGATCTGTCTTTCAAAAAAAAAATTCATGTAATATAATTTAAAAAATTAAGTATTTTAATTTATTTAATCTTTATTATGAAATTAAATATTTTAAACATTATATTACAACAAAAACAACTCATAATTCATATCAAAATCATTTCAATCAAACTTTAAATTAAATCCAACAATGAACTTCATAATTAAAATTACAAATTTCATCAATTAATAATGTAATATAATAATAAATAAAACTTAGAATGTTACGAAGAGTTAGCATACAAATTTGTGAAGTCAACATAATTTTAAATCTACTAAACCATCTAATTGAATAATAAAAATTAACATATAAAAAATAAAACCTGTTCAGTTCAGTTGAGTTGAATAATAAAAATTAACATATAAAAAATTAACATATATAATTTTAAATAAGTGATCAATTGGTTTGATTGAAATTGAATTTTGAGCTCAAATGTCTAACAATTGAACTGATTAAACCAGTTTTTGCAAAATTCCTTCTAATTAATCCAATTAAGAAATCGTTTCTGATTAGATTGGTTTAGATCAGTTCAGTTGAACTTGGATAAAATGGGTTTTAAACAGTCCTGTCGACCAGCCCAACTTCCTTCTGCACCTCTAGCTAATAGGGAAAATTAAGTTTATGCCTTTGGGGTGAGAGAAGCATGCATTAATTAAGCCATACAAATTTGAAATTGCAAATAGGCAACAAAAACAAACATACAATTCCTCATAACCTGTTCCTAAAACATTGGAAAAACAGTTCCCCCCGTTTTAACAGAAACCATTTGCAATCAATAATGTCTGTCTGTTACTAGAAGAAATCAAACTCAAGATAATTGTCTGAACCTTTCTGATCAGGAATTGACATATGGTGAACAACCTTTTCACTGCCTGAAGAGACTGGGGAAGGTATCTTCTCATACTCTACAGGCTTCGGGATCTCAGGAGGGGTAGCACATCGGATCAATGCCCAATTCACACCTTCAAAAAAGGGATGTTGCTTAATCTCAGTAGCCCCTCGTTTATATGCCAATCTGTGCTGTGGTTCCTTTACAAGCAACCCCCTTATAAGATCCCTTGCTGCAAAACTCACAACAGGTGATTCTGGAAAACGTAGAGGCTGGCCGACAACATTAAACAATGTAGCTCGGTTCCCAGATCCTTTAAAAGGAGTTTTACCGAACAACAGCTCGTATAGAAAAATTCCAAAAGTCCACCAATCAACGGCACTCCCATGACCTTCGCCCTTGATAATCTCAGGTGCTAAGTACTCGTGGGTCCCAACAAATGACATAGAGCGAGCATCAGTAGGCTCTGCAATGAGCTCAGGTAATGGACTCACTTGGTTTCCAATTTCAGTCTTGGGTTTCCGATCCTTCTTTGATTTGCTAGAAAAGAGCCGGGGTGAAAAGCATGTTGTGGGAGCAACACAAGATGGCTGGATGCAGGAAGGTGGCTCAATACAAGCTGGCTGGGCGCAATAAACAGGATTCTTTCTTAAAGGCTCAGATTCCATTGATGAGGTTTTAACAAGAGTTGGACTAACAGTACAACGGAGAGACAGATCAAAGTCAGAGAGCATAATGTGTCCGTCATCCCTCACAAGAACATTTTCTGGCTTTAGGTCACGGTAGACAATTCCAAGCATGTGGAGGTATTCCAAAGCCAGTAGGACTTCGGCCACATAAAATCTGCAAGTTAGCATGAAGTTAGCATTTGTTACTATCAACTCAAATCCACATATGGCTACATTAGGCAAAACACCCCCACCACCACCCCAAAAAAAATAAAAAGATCATGACCGAGTTTAAAGAATATCATCATTTCATTTTTAGCTGGCAAATGCTATCAGACTTCAAGGCCATTAAGAAATCTGAGTATGCTCCAAAGTAATTGGTACTGAGTAAATTATAGCAGTAAAGAAAGAAAAAAAATAAAGAGTAAAACTCAGTTTTTTCATTACAATGCAATAGATTGCTATATATTTCCACTTTATTACAGGACTTAATATAGGACTGAAATAAAGCATCTAGGCATTTAAACAGCTGAATCAGTTACTTGCACACACATAAATTCATGGGTCTCAAAACTGAGTTCATAATCTGTCTATATTATCCATGTGTGACCTAAAGAAGAAGGATCCTAAATTGGAAAGTCAATGTTCTATAAATCTTAGGTGTAATTAGTTTTGGATGCCTGTATGTTGCAACCAAGCCATACTATCTACAAGCAAGGAAAAGAGTGCATCTATCCATCTCCACCCTAATATCTTTGGCTATACAGGTGCACGGACAAGTATATTTGCCCTGCAAGTGTTTACATTATAATTCAGGAAATTACTGGGAAAAAGAGAGAGAGAAATGCATGCCTTGATTGTGAATAAGTTTTTCTTATAGAAGTTATACCATCTTTCTGTAATGCCTCAATCCTGACTTTCTTCCTTTAAGCCTATAGCATCAAGCCACTTAAAATTACACATCAAGCACTAGAAAAATTCTAAAGTGTAGTGTATCTAAACTTGGGTCCACATTTCACAAGCACAGTGCTGACATACACTACCATGCCATGACTGGCATTTCTTATAATGAAATAGGCAGCAGCACGTATTATGGCTTCAAACTTTTACTACACATGAAAGTTGTTTTATACATCAATTTAAATTAAAGACTTTCAACAAGAAATACATGAACAATACAATCATTACATTGTTGCACTCGTGTTCTAAACACAAGTCAAAGCCTTCTTCAAATGGGACTTCCAGCATATTCTTTAGGTTATTTATTTTTTATTATTTTGAATTCTAAATTCTCAAATTTCAGCAAATTGCATACTTTGAACAGCGAGTGAGCAGTAAGGATGTAAAAATTAACACATGTGACCAAGCCCTTGCTTGTGGCTGGGAATTAAACTACACTCTTCAGAAGCAAAGGAAATAAACTAAGCACATATGAACAAGGACAGGTAAGCAAAATGCAAGCCATAATATGTTTTCAAAGGAGCATGAATGACAAAAATTGAGATTTAAATAAACATACTTTACTGCCTGCTCAGGAAAATGCTTCCCTGGCTGTTTTTGCCTAAGTGTGTGCAAGTCGCCACCAGGGCAGAATTCCATTACCAAGCATGAGAACTTCTCTGTCTCAAAATGGGTATACAATGTTGGGAGAAAGGGATGATCCAGTGACTGCAGTATTTCCCTTTCAGTCTGAGCACGAAGCAGCTTCTTACGACTTGCTAGGGACCCTTTATCCATTACCTTCATTGCAAAATAGCATTTAGTTCCACTCAACTCAGAGAGGTACACACTCCCTATATCCCCACAACCCAACCTCTTTAGTAGTCTAAAGTGACCTAAACCCAAGGCCCCATCTTTAGCTCGGACAGCTTGGATGGCTTCCCATCTCAAGTCATTTGCTTTGTGAGGTTTGCTTATACTGCTACTAAAGCTGCTACAGGTGCTCTCATCACTGACATCACTGCTTGTGCTTCCTCTGCAGATACTACTCTTACCACTCTCAACATAATCAGCTCGATCACTGATCTTGGCACTTCCACTGGTTTTTCCAAAACTGCTTGCCCCATCACTAACTTTAGCTGAAACAGAACTGTTCTTCACACTTCCATACTCTGATGTCTTCTTTTCTAGATCAATAGAGCTATCCTGGGAGCCTCTGTTTTCATTAATAGCATGGTCAACTTCTCCAGATGCTTTCTCCAGGACAGATGAGGAAGCACCAGAAACACATTTATTAATCAAGGAATCAGCAGGCCCTTTTTGGTTTGACATTCCCGACTTCTTGTTTTCAGAAGTTTCTCCAGTATTCTGCTTTGATGTGTTTTGTACAGATTTCGATAAACTTTCAGGAGCAGCCAGTTCATGTTTGACTATCTTTGGAACTACCAGTGGAGAAGGCCTGATGTCTTTTGCCTCTACTGTTTGTACCCCAGCCGTCTTCTGATGCTGTTTGGAGGGAACTCTAGCACTTGTTTTTGAGTCCATCAGAGATGATAAATTGTTCCAATTGATATCAGATTGACCAAACCCATGACGTAGCATCCATTTTCAATAGCATCATATCTTCTATCAGTACACCAATATAACTTCTCTTGCAATTTCTTCAGTAATAAGAAAGAACCTACCAAAGACATAATTAGGAATTTGTCAGTCATTTCACTGCAGTATGATGTATAAATCATTCTTAATTTAACATTAATATGTGAACAGAGAGTGACCTACCAATCTATTAATAAAGACGAAGCAAAATTTAAGCAGCAATGAAATCATCACATAGTTAGCTTGCATTTAACATGAGACAGAACTAGATCCAATAATCAGTAATACCACCCATTGAGTATATCACATAAACATCCTGACAGGGATTAAGTATAACCAAATAAAATAAAATAACCAACGGGGACTTCACACTCCTGCTGAATGAGAGTAAATGATATTATTCAAGAGCAAAAAGTGAGAGAAAACAGAACCCAACTAGTAAATCAAGTGAATTTATCCCCAATAAGAAGAAAACTTGAGATGGGGAGCTGCATGCAGGCCATGATGAGATTAGCTAAGCTTTAACAGTGATGGGTAACCAACCAAACATGCAACCTCTTCCAATCTCCCCAATACCCTCCCCATAAATGATAAGAGGCAGTAAAAATCCGAAACCCAAATTAAAAAAAACAAATGACTCAGAACAAATACAGAGGGTTGGACTTGGATCAACAAGCAGTAAGGTATATGTCACATTAGCCACCCGACTAGATAATTTGGACAGATATAACCCTATTGGGAGATAAAATCAACATATCCAAGTAAATGAAAATGATCATAGGTTAATTAAATAAACCCTCGATCTTGAGCAAACAGCACGGTTTTCAGTCAAATCTCAAGTAGATCCGAAGCAAGATAGAGACCCAGATGCTAAAAAGCAAAACTTGAAGGCCAAGGGGTAGAACCCGCATCAGGAGAAATGCAAGACACTTAAAAGGGAAAGTGAGATAAGCCAAGCCCAACAGAATACCTAATTTCAAGAATCAGAACTCAGCAGCGTTGCTTTAGCAGTGGAGAAAAGGGGAGAAACACTGTAGAAAGAGAACTCCCGGTAGCTTAGAGAGAGAGAGAGAGAGAGAGAGAGGGAGGGAGGGTAGCTGAGGAAAGTCATAAAATTACTGGGCCTCCGCCTGTGGTGGACTATTAGGCGGAGAGATAGAGAGAGAGAGGGGGGGGGTGTTCAAAGCATTTTTCTTTTTTTCTTGTTCAATAATTTCATTGGTTTTTTGTCACGCAACTAGGAAAGAGGAGTCCGAACTCCAAATCACCAAACAGTTATGCGTTTCTTTTTTAATTTTTATTTTTTAAAATAGATTGTAATAAAGAAAATAGTACTTTCTTTTAATAAACATTTTTATTAAGATCATTAGTGTTTAATCAATATTTTTTTAAAAAAATATTTTTAATATAAGATTAAAATATAAAATAAAATAAAATCTCTATATATATAATTTTTAATTAAAATAAATTTATAAAATTATATTAAAATATATAATCATAATTTTAATTAAAAAAATTTATCAATCAAAATAATAAATTTTTAATAAAATATTCTAATCTTAAAAATAAGGGCGGTGTTTAAAAAAATAAAGTTAAATGGTTTTAGAATTTTTAATTTTAGTTGAGGATACTTCTATAATAATAAAATAAATTGTTTGCTTCTGTTTGAATTGAGAAACTCAAAATTTCTATTTCTCCATTTCAACAAAAAATAAATAAATTTTGTTGGCATTTAAAAACAACTTTCGACGTTGGCCAAATAAAGATAAAAACGTAAAAAAGGGTTTTTTCAAAAAACTTCATTTTGGAAAAGAAACTAAGTCAACCACGCTCTTAATCTCATATAGAATATTAAAATTATTTTTCTTTACAAATATTTTTTTATAAATTTAAACTTTAACATAGAAAATTATAAATTATTAAATTTAATTTATTTACTATTTAAATTATAAACTTATGGTTGTTTTGGCCAAATAATTATTTATCTTCTATTTCTTTTTTAACATTTTTCACTTGGTTTCTCCTCTCTATTTGTAATTTTAATTCCTAAAAAAAAAGGAAAAACAATTTTATCATGACAACGCCTTCTATATTAATGTATATGATTTTAAAAGATAAATTAATCTCTCGAATGTTTATAATATTTGGTTTTAATTTTAAAAAATAAAGAGTAATGAATGGCTATTTGAAAGTCTACAATTTTTTTTTATCTTTTTTAATATTTAAATTTATGGATAATGATTAGTGTAGAGAGTACTAATTTAATTATTTAACTTTTTTGTTATTTATTTTTTAATTTATAATAAAAATAAAATACTATGTATAAATTTTAAAATAAATAATAAGATGCAAATTTTAACTTACAAGAATAAACTCTTTTTAATTTGTAAGTTTTCTTTTTATTTTTAATATTATAATTAACTTCATTATTATAAAAAAAATTATAAAAAACTCTTCTAAAGTATATTATATAACACTTAACTTCCTTAGTATTTAATATCATATTATAGCAATATTTTTTCTGTTTTTTTAATTTCAATTCAATAATAAAATTAGATGAAATTTTTTTTAACCAAAGATAGAAACTTTATTTCTCAAGAGATTACTCAAAATACAAAATAAAAAAACATCATAATATTTAAAGAATTGATCTAATGATGGTTTAAAAAACTGAAAGCACTCACAGCAAATCAAGTATAATTAATTATATTTAAATATATACATATATTGTTTCATAAATAATAAAAAAAAAAAAGAGCTTCACCAATTTAAAAAAATATAGACAAATATTTATTGGTGTGTTTCACTAAACTCAATTTCAGTTCAAATGAGGTATGGTCAATTATAAAACCTTAAATATTATTTTTGGTATTATAGTCATTTTTATTTTTTGTTACATTAATAAAATTTTCTTATCTATGAAATGTTATTAATTAGCTCTTAAAATTATAATTTTAACGGAAGTGGACAGATGCGATCAATTTATAATGTATTTCTCTTGAACACGATAAAAACTATTAATTATTTTATACAAATCAATCAATGAGCTAATTTATTCATTAATATTGAAATAATTTTTAAAATAAAATATTCAAAATCGAATTTCAATCCGAATTGCATGAAAATAAGATTCAGACTTTAACAATCGCTTTTTATCCTTTTTAATATCTAGTTTTACAAGAATTGATTTATACATGAAAGAATACAGCTTAGTCCTTGGATGTGTATCTACTTATGTACAGTTAGTTCTTTTATTAATATAATTTTCTCTTCCTTTCAAAAAAAATTATAATGAGAATAAAATAGACTATCCATATATAGCTTCCTAGAACTAAAAAAATTTGTTTCACAAAAAAAAAAAAAATTGTAACCATGATCCTAGATTAATCTCTTTAAAATCGAAAAAGAAAAATAAATCATTGTTCTTTAATTAACATTAATAAGACGAGTTTTATCTGTATTAATGTCAAGGGTTTGATTTCATTGGAGCATATGTTGTTAAAAATGAGTTGCAGTTTTTCAAAAAGCGAGATTAACCCAAAAATATGAAAATACTTTCTCAAAATCTTATATATATCGGATGCACAAATAAAATAAACAAAATTATATTTAAATTAAATTATATTAATTATATTTATATAATTATTATGATAATTTTTATAATTAAACTTGATGGTTAAACTCTATTACAGTTACGATACTACAGGCGAGGTCCAATCAAAAAAATAGCTCATTATAGTGTTATTTATACGTAAAAAAAAAAAATTAGAGTTGACGTTTTTGTATGAACTACTGGACTTTAAACAAAATAATGGCAATAAATTTGCAAGGCTGACTATTGACAAGTTGCTTGATGAATCAGGTAGGGCTACTATTTTTCAACGCTGAATTTAATGTTGAGTTATCACAAATTCGGATTAGATCAAGAATAAGTATAAGGTCGCTTTCCCATCTCATGAGAACCATTATGAATTTCTAGTTATGCTGTTTGATTTTTCATATACTCTATATCGACCATTTCAATCTTTGATAAATGAAATTTTTAGTATATATATATATATATATATAGGTGGCTTTCCTGTAGACAATAATTGTTATTATGATTATGCTTCCGTGAATTCATTTAACAGAAATACAAATTCCCATCACTCAAGCCGACATAAAGATATTTTGTTGTGAAAAATGGGTGACCGGCTTTCCCATATGGTCAATAAAATCACTAGGTATTGACGAATGGTCGTGGAGAATGTTTGGGCGATCCTTTGAAAAATGGAAGTGTATTACTCAATCTTCCCAGTTATTTAAGTTTTGGTGGCCCATCCAGGGTGGGAACGGGGCATTAAGCTTTTGATTTTTAAGGTTATGCTAATATATATATATATATATATATATATATATTGTCAATCTTTTAATTTCGTTGATTGAAAAGGGGAGTTTGAATTAAACACTAATTTTGGTATTTTTATTTTAGCAGAAAATTTAATGTAGTTCTTTTATTTTAAACTACACTTAAATTTTTTATATTTTTTGAGACATTATAATAAAATAAAGAAATCAAATTAAATCATTTATTAAAATAGAAAGATAAAAAATATAATTAAACTTTTGAAAAAAAAACTAATTTAATTAGAATACAGCAACTATATTAAACTTGAAGTTATGAATACATGTTTAGAATATTAATAAAAAAAATTATATATTTTTCCAGATGTAATTTTTTAAAATTAATTTTTAATTAAACGTTCAAGAATTTCATTTTCGTTGTCTTTTATATTATAAAAATTACCTTTCAATACAAAATATAATAAATCTGCTCTTGCTCCACTCTTGAAAACAAGATAACACTCCATGGATGAGAGTAGCAAAAGTTCCTCTCACCAGCACCAAGAGTCTCAATCTCAAAGTAGCTTTCATTGTTAATGTTTGGAGCTGCCCCGTTAGTTATAAGCAGCGTCAATCTCTCTCTTCTATTTCTTCTAAATAAATCTTTTAAATTATTTTTTTATGAAAGATTTAAAAAATTATTTTAATTTGTCTTCTTCTAAATAAATTTAAAAAAATTTATCATTTTAATATGTTTTTATTAATAGACTGGAATGGTATTTGTCCTAAGTACAGTCGGTGTTCTTATCCTCGTCTTATCAAGTTGTTAATAATTTTTTTATTTTATTCTAAATATTTTATAATATTTTAAAAATTATTAGATCGAGTTGTTAATAAATTTATTTATTCTAAATATTTTATAATATTCTAAAAATTATTACATCTGATTTATTTCACTACAATTTTTCATCTCAAAAGAGTAAAATATTAATTTATTTATCTTCTAATTTAATAAAAAAATTAAAATATTTATTTGTTACTAAATATGATATTTTTATACTTATTATAAATACCGTTAAGCTTTACTTTTAAAATGAAATTTACCATTTTTATTAAATAAAAAAAAAAGGAGAGCAGCCACAAAGTCCATTTTCTCGAAAATTCAGGTGGTATTTTCCTAGCAATTAAGTTCATTACATTGTGTCTTTAGATTACAAGCCAAATTGGGGCCCAACCTCTAAATGCTATAGTTCTGATGGGACGAGGGATCACATAATGATCACTCAAACCCCATAGTGTGAGAAAGTGAGAGAGAGAGAGAGAGAGAGTGAGAGAGACTGAGCGAGAGGGCTGCATTCATAAATGAGTTCAACTCTAAAGAGCTTGGCTTAAATTGTTTTCATGAGGCTCTTTGGTTTTTGTTTCAATTAAAAAATAAATATAAAGTGGTCTCAGACAACTGGATGAGGTCCCCAAAATGAGTATGAAATCTCGTTAATAATGGCAATCAGGGTGGTTGGAATTCATTTCCATGTGAACCCTAACTTCATGTGCTTAATTACTCTTTTCTATGCTTTGGATTATCCAAACATATTTAAATTTAATTTTAGTCAAAATTTCGTGTAAAAATCTTTTTGATTTTCATTTTAAATTTTTATTTCTTAAATTATATTTTTATTTGCAAGTTTTTATTATTTAAAAAATATATTTGTTTTGTTGAAATAAAAATTTGATCCTATTTATTTCAAATTTAATTGACATAAATAGCTATAAATATTTTTTTATTTTTGAGTTCGATATCTTATAATTATAATATTATTTTTTAAATAATTATAATAGACTCTCTTTTAAAATTACAAAAATGCTACATGTTATTTTTTAGAAATACTAAAAATACCTTTTGGGAATTTCTTATTTTTGCTCTAGTTTAGAAATTTTTTTCAAAATTTTTTTTTAAAAATTTAACACATGTTTAATCATATTTTTTATTTTTAATAAAACTAAAAACACAAAATAGGAAAAGCAAATAGAAAAACAGCTTCTAGTAATTGTTTTAATTATTTAGTTAATCCTTATATTTTTAGTCAATTTTTAAATAAATTCTTACAGTTTAAAATTTTGAAATTGAGTATCTATAGCTTTATTTTATTTGAGGTTAAGTCCTTGAAGTTGGATTTAATGCTAAGTTAATAAAGTAGGAAGTCACACGTGGTTTTTAATTGTTAAAATTTAGACACCTATACAGATATGTATGTGGTGTTAGATATATTTGTCGCAGACTAACGAGATAAATTTGATTAAAAAAAAAAATTAAAATTATAAAAATTTAATTTCAAGTTTTTAAATTATAAGGATCAATTTAAAAACTAGCCGAAACTAAAATAAACTAAATTATTGAACCTTAATAACTTGTATGAGATTTTGGGTTAACTTATTCTCACTCTTTTAAAATTTTAAGTTATTCCAATTTAGAGGATTTTAGAGAAGAAACCATCCACTAAGTATTATGTATGTTATTCATTATTTCTCTGCATGTCAAAAAATTAAATTATAATTGTTAATTATTTGAAGAAAAGATAAATATGCAAACTATTTTAAAATAAATTATTTTTATTGAATTTTTTAATTTATCGCCTCTTCATTAATTTTGAGATTTGATTTGAGTATTAGAGATTTGAACCTTTTCATTAATTTTGAACATTCAAAGATGAGACAGAAAATTATCATTTAATCGTTTCTTTCTCTCTCTCTCTCTCGTTACTTCCATTTTCTTCTCCTTTCAATTTTTGAAACAAAATTAATAATTTATATTCTTATAAAATAAAAAAACTGATAACTATGTATATATATATGTAAAAAAAAAAAAATCAACTGAAGCCTCATTAACCTCCTCCATAGAATATTAACAACACATAAAACAAAATACCATATCATAAAATATATATTTTAAAGATATAACCCGAAATATCCAATAATATTTGTCCTAAAAAATATCACTGAGCGTTCACTTTTCTTATGAGTTAAATCTTACGTTAAATGTAAGAATATAAGTGTAGCATAAGCAACATTGTGCTAAGTGTACTTTCAATAGTGTTTAGCTTGAAATAAAAAAAAATATAAATTATATATTTTGAAGATTTTCTAAGGACTTTTTTCTTTTATTTATTGAAATGCCCTCTTAACAATTTTTTTTCCCGCAGATTACGTAAGTATAATAATTAAGCACCAGAGGAAAATCTAAATACGTAATTCAGAATCGTCCAAGTGTCCCAAAAACGACAATAAATCAACTTTGGAGCGTGACTACATTTTACCAATGTTTTTTGTTTGATTACCCGTGTCATGGACAACTTTGTTGGTTCAACTCATTGTCTAGAGACTCACAAGTTTTGAAGATAAATTGATAAATATATTTGAATTTAATAATTAAAATTGTTTTATAATACTAAAAATTTGAACTGTAAAAAATATTATAGAGAATAATAATTCTAATATTTTAAATAAAATTAAATTTATATTTATAAAATGTGAAGTTATTTATATCAAAGAATAAAAAAGAAAGTCTCTGTCAAGCAATAGCCATAGGTCAAGGGCAGTTTGTGACCAAAACTTTGGGAGTTGAAAATTAGGATTTGTGGGTTTTGAATTGACTACACAATATAAAGCCCTAGTTTGGTCCCAAACTAAAAGGAGGGAGCTTCACACACGTCTCTCGAGACCTCTCTCACACACAAACAAACACTTTAATTCTTTTGGTGCGGCTTTTCTTTCTTTTAAAATATAAAATCTTAACCCCCTAAATTAGTATATTCTTGGTCAAACAAAGCTTTCTTTCTTTCTTTCTTTTCTTTTTTTAGACAAGTTTATCTTTTTATATTAGCTTTTCGTTATGAGAAATTTATGGAATCATGACAGCATTTTCTTCTGCCTTTCGGAGTAAGTGGAACCAAACATAAGCGAGCTTTTGTACCATTTTTAAGGTTTTTTTTTTTTTGTAAGAAATAATATTCTAGTATGATCAATGAAAGTGTCATTGATACATGATACTTTGGGATTTTTAAAATAAAAAAAATATTACCAACCAACACGAACTTTAAGCAATAAATTGAATGAAATTTTAATTAATTTTTTTAAGCGAGTCAACCAGAATTAATTATTTTTTCAAGTTGTTTGATAAATTCAAAACTTCTTCTATTTTTTATTTATTTGTTTTCACATTTTTTATTTTTTCAAAATCTCAATCATCGAATTTTGTAAAAATTCTTAATCTCTAAATTTAAATTTACTTATTAGACCGATCATCATTAAAAGCTAACACAGTCCTTGGAGTTTCAGTGCAATGTGTGGTAAGCACTTCATTAAGTAATATTAATTACCATTTTTTTGTTAAATCCTTTTTGACCTTTCTTAGGTAGACATTATTGTTGTCATCGAAACCAATGGAAACTAAGCAAGCCTCTGCATATGATGCCACTTACTCCGCTTTCAAGGATTAATTCTTTTATTTATTAATTCTTTTATGTAGGTCCAACTCACCCTAATGTTAGTTATATTCATACGAGTATCTTTATTTTAATAAATAATATAATATAATTTTTTTTAATTTAAAATACAACAATATAATTTTTAAGATTTTATGAAATGTTATTATCAAATTCTTCTCTTAAAAACTCGTTTATTTATAACTAATTTTTGATGACGTAATTATTAAATTTATATATTGTCTAATTATCACATATTTTGATAGCTGCCAATAGAAAATAATACTAGAAATAATTTATGTAAAATTTTTAATTACCACATTATTAAAATAAGTTTATACATGAACGAATTATTTACGAAGAGATTTCATTGTAACATTTTAAAATACATGAAGAACCAAAGTGGGAACCTTTAAAGCAAAGGAATCAAATCTAATCTAAAAATAATTGAGTTATTTTAAGGAAAGTTTTATCTTTTTAAGAAATTGAGTTTTCTCGCCATTAGATGCATTTTGAGATTCTCGCTCTAAATTTTCAATTACTAAGGTGACAATATATCAAAGATAATCTAATGATGAAATAACTAAACTTTTTAATAAGTAAAACTTTCAATAAAATTATCTTAAAAAATTATTTTAATATATATGGTGGATTTAATCTCTAAATCATGTATGATAAATATTGACTTGATTACAATAATTTATACTTTTATGAACAATTTTTTACATTTACAAAGTAAAAGAAAATCAACATTATAATAGAACGACAAATTTATCAGAGTCTGATGGTCAAATTAGTTTAACAAAAATTAAATATATAATTGAAAATACTTTAGAAAAATTCAAGGCATATAAGTGAACTCGAGAAATATAATTGAAATCAACCCAATAACTAAGGGATGCAAAATCAAAATAATAAGTTGAAATCATACAGGAATATGCCTCTGCATTTAATTTTGTCTTGAAACAAAGGAGTTATAAATTTTTTATTTTATAAAAAAGATTCACAGATTAAACAAATGCATAAACTAAACAAAGGCAAATTAAGTATGGGAAAAACAAGCAGATCTACACATCTCCATGCATAGAGGCACGAGCTACTTACCCCTACTCACATGCAGCTCTAATTGTTCTTTGGAATCAAAATTAGTAGTTTTATGCAGTGGTCCTCCTAAAATCTCATTATTTTAGTCACTGGCAACAGTACAACAAGATTTTGACATCTGGCAAGCATGTGAGTCTTGGGCCCCTCAATATAGAAATTTCATATGTTTTTAAATCAGTGTTCAAAAAATTATTTATTTATTTATTTATTTATTTATTATGTGTTTTACTGATGGAAGGGAATATATTCTTTCAAGCTGGACACTGATGGTTCAGAGTTTGATAAGCTCGCCTTGTGGATGTGGGATTTTGGCTGGTAGCTTCCCTTTTGGCTTCGCCTTTTACTTTCTTTTTTCTGTCAAGAACCTCCACTACCATAGAAAGTGCTGCAAAAATGTGCATGGCTTTCGCTTCCGGTGGGATGTTTTGACCATTATGAGTCTATCAGCTACTGAAAAGGCCCAATTCATAATGGTTTTGGCAAGGGCCACATAATAGTTTTGCCTTTAGGGTTTATTAATTAGGGTCCAACTGCATCTTAAGGACGAATTTAATAGACTAGCTCTCTAAACTTAACGGTCAAAATTGGCTAATTTCAAACTAATCATAATTATTTGATTCCCCTTTACTGCTTACTTTTTTTTTTTGGTACAAGTAGAGTCAAAGACTAAATAAAACAAACACGTAGGGTAGTGAGACCCCTTATATCATTGACCAGAGTTTGGCCCAGTCCCTCAGGTGGCCTTGTGAAGTATTGTAGATCTGTCTCCAAGCTGTGTCCTTTGCGGGCTAGCCAGTCTGCCGCTCTATTCTCTTCTCTCAGGGTGTGCTTTAACTTTGCTTCCCAATTCCTTTCCATTAAGCTCCTAATTTGGGCTACGAGATTCGAGCAGGGATGTTCCTTTTTGCATCCTTCTCTACTTAAGTGTATAGCCGTGATCGAATCTGATTCCACTTCCACCTTTCTGATATTTTCCTCCCAGGCCATTTGCAGAGCAGTAGCAATCCCCCATAACTCAGCTTTAGTTATGCTACACCTCCCCAGCTTCTTTGAAAAACCAATTAGCCAATTCCCTGCCGCATTCCTAAGCACTCCTCCACAGCTGGCTTGGTTGCCATTTATGACCGATTCATCAACATTAAATTTAACAGTGTTGTTCTTTGGCGGGATCCATCCTACTTCCCTGATGTTCATCTGTCTTCCCTGCATCTGAGTGTTTCTCTCTAAAGCTTGGATACAGTTTCTTGCTCCGTTTAGGCAAACGAAAAACAAATCCTGTGTTGGGTGTTTCTTACTAAGGTTGTGTTAAAATTCCCTTTTAAAAATAGTTGCTTTTTTACTAATTTAATTTTATAATTTTAATAAAATTTAACTGATCAATTTATAAAATCTACCTTACTTCGATCCTAACTCTCAAAATTGGATAATTTCAAATGAATCGTAATTATCTAATTCTACTTAATGCTTAGTGAGTCCGTGTTAAATTTTTTTTTACAAATAGTTGCTTTTTGATTAATTTTATTTTATAATTTTAATAAAATTTAACGGACAAATTTATAACACCTAACTTATATTGACACTTTTTATTACGTATAAATACATTTTCTTTTGGCTTTTTTTTTCTCTTTTCAAACCTATCCTATATGTGATAAACATTTTAAATTCTAATTGGATGGTGCAATACTTTTTATTTTTTGCAAGCTTTACTCTAAATTAGACTATCTCAAGAGGATTTTAAACTCACATTCGAATGAGTTTGATATATTTAATATTTTATTTTCATAGTACTATCTAAAAATGCCATTATTTTAGTGCAATGTAGGTTTTGTCATGCTGTTTAGTTATCAAATTGATAAGTTAATCATTTACCAAGAAAATGAATTATTAATATATTTTAAATAAAAAAAGCGATTGAGGAGCAAACAGTGAAATAAAAATTGAAGACTTCAAGTTTATAACTAAATGGAAACGGATTATATAAAATTGCAATTTTTATGAGAGAAACTAAATTGGTACTAATTAATTATGCAATTAATATCTCATATTTTAGAGGTTTTTTTTTTTGGTCCATAGAAATTAGTAGATCCACCTAAAAACCCAAATGCAAATGAAAGAGGCTGCAACAAACTGCATAACTACATCAAATATTTGAAGTTATTTTAAAAGCCAGAACTATCTATAAAGCACTCACATATTTTTTTCAATAAAAAAGACATTATATTGTACATGACACAACACGATATAATATTTTAAATAACAGTTCAACGATGTATATTTTTAAAATGACATCATGTTTTGTATCTGTGGTTTTTAAGTATTTACCTAACCTAAAGAAAAAACTAACAAGTCATAATACACAAAGAAATGGTAAACTCGAAGACTGTTTTGTCATTTTTCATTGGAACAAGAAGAAGCTTGAAGAGATGACCAAGTATATTAATGGAGGATTTCAATTCAATATCTACAAGGGAAGATGGGCAGCTTGATATGTCACTGGGACTGCAGAGACAGGGTTCAAGGAAAATGCTGGTCTTCCAAGGTTGTTTTACTTGAGAAATTTTAAAGAACAAGTAAACAGCTTAATTATCAATAAGTATTTTTATTTAAAAGTTTAAATTAATTATTATTTTACATGAATATTTTTTGAACTCTGAATATAAATTTATTTATTATATTTTAAATTAAAGTTAATTAATTATTTTATTTAAAAGATTATGGTTGACAATAATCAAAATCTCAATTTTTTAATTAAAATATTTTGATACTACATAAAAAATCATTTCATGGATAGTTTTACTGCATAAAAGTTAAGTGGTGTAAGGCTATTTCGTGAAGACATTTTTGGCCGTACCATAAACTGGCTATATGAAAAGTATATCCTATGTATAAGCATGTCTTGATTTCTTTGCCTTTTTCTTCTGGTCGCGCCTATGCTTATCGTATTACCGGGTAGAGTTATCGCCCCTTCAAGGGAGAGAGGGGATTTGGAAAATGTGCTTAGAGCCTATTTTACTATGAAAAGAAATAAAGTTGCTGCTTATATTGTGTCGAGGAGTATAATTTATTAATAGTCTTTATAATTTTTCACATACTTTCTTTGATTATTCTTTTTTAAAATTTGTTTGAGAATTTTATTTTATTTTCTTTTTAACTATTTTTCTTTTAAAAAACGAGGGTTGATAAGATTTAAATCTTTAATCATATGAATATAATTAATAGTTTTTTATAATTTTTACCCTATTTAAAGTGTTCGTTTTTAGATTTTTTTTTATAATACTATTACACGTGAAATTTTTTTTTTCCAAAGAGTTAATATTGTGACGTTATAACATAGAGAAATATTGAATGAACAAGAAATAGTGAAAAAAATTCTATGAAACTAATAATTGGTTGAAAGTATCAAATTAAATACACATTAGCCTATTTATAGGATTTTAGTTAGGACTCCTAATCACAACAAAAAAGTTTTAAAATAACACAAATAAAAATGATAAAAATGCTAAAAGTAGAGAAAAAAAAAATCTAAATCAGCTTGAATGACCTCAACTAAGTAAACCATTGGTTGGGATGAGATAGGCTTGAAGAGAGTTTTCGTTGACATTTATGAGTCCTATAGCTTAAATCTAACAAAAAATTATGAGCTTTTAAACGTTTGAGTTTTTGACAAAGAATTTAGTTCAAAAAATCTTGTGCTTCACGTTCTAGATCATATTGAGCAATAAAGAATGTCTGAGTCTTATATAAATTACATTTAAGAACCTTCGTCTAAGTCTTATTTTAAATGCCATTTTTACAAGAAGAATGCAGAATATTATATATTGGAGCAGGCCATTGTCTTAGAATTACTAAGAATCTGGCTGTCTTTTGGAGGGTCGTTTTAGATATGTAACATATACAAGTGGTGTTAGATGTGGCATGCATTTTTACTTTTAGGTGCTACTATCATTTATAACATCAACAAATAATAATAATTAAGTTTTTTTTATTAAGTGAAGCCGGTTACATGAATCAAATGACACCATAATGGCCTATTAAAAATAAAATTAAAAAAAATTATTAATTATTAAATTTTTTTTAATTATTTCACTTTTTTTTACTTCTTTCTGTCTCAAACTATCAGACTGTTTTTTATTTGATTTATTCTTCTCAATAGAATTTCTATGGGTCTTCTCCATACATGATCAAACTATCTTAAATGATATTCTACTATATTTTCTACGATAGGTGCTATCTTAATTTTTTCTCTAATATACTTATTATTAATTATATTTTTTTTAATGTGTCTACACATTCAGCATAATATTATCATATTTGCGACATTGAATGTATCTTCATATTATCTTTTAATCTCCTAACATTCAGTATCACACAATATTGTAGTTCTTATAATTGTATGGTAATTTTTTTTTAATTTTGAATAATATTTTTCTATCATAAATGACACTTAATTTTTTTTCTATTTTATCAATTCTGTTTGAATCTTATGATTTATGTGTTCCTTTACTTCACCGTCATTTTGTATAATGGACTCAAGATATTTAAAACTTGTGACTTATTTTAAACCATTACCATTAGAAAATACACTACATGAGGTATTTCGCAATACTATATTATGCAGTTGTAGTGCTAACGATATATGATTTCGCAAATGATTTTCATTGTTCATATATTATCCAAAAAGTTATAGAATTTAGTAGTTGTTGTTATGTTTTTGAATTTTCTTTCTACGAAGAAAATTATAGAATTTTGGTCGTGGATTCCAAAATCTTAAAAAATTTTGTAGAATGAAAAGTTTACTTGTTATCCAACCAAAGAGTGGCAAAGGGAGTAGTAAAATATTTTGGATTCACGTTATAAATGTTCCTACATCAATTCTAATAATAATTAAGAGGGCGTGACTGTCTAATTAAATAAAAAAAATAATTTGATACATTGTCAGTAAATAATTTTTTTATCTATTAACAGTATCAAAATTGTGATATGTTATAAAATTAATATTTTTAAAAATTATTTTTATCATATATCTCGATATAAAAATAATCAATAAATAAATAATTACTTATAATATACTAAATATTTACTCATTGGATAATCAAAGCCTCGGCTTTAACAATGCATTTTTAAGAAAACTTTCAAAAGGGGTGAGTACAAAACTTCAGCAATATCGAAGGTTTCAAGACAAAGCCAACAATAGCAACGAGTGTTTAAAAGAAAAGTCAAATTATTCTAACCTCAAGGGGCTATTTGGTTAGAGTGGAAAGGAAGGGAGGAGAAGTGAGGAATTTTAAAAAAAATTTCTCATTTGGTTTAATATTTTGGAGGAGAGGGGAGGGAATATGGAAAGGCAAAATCCATCCCTTCCAAAAATGGGGGGGTTTTGGAGGGGAGGGAGGCGCTGATTTTTTATTTGCAAAATTGCCCCTCCCCCCTTTTTTTTGAATAAAAAGAAAAAAAATAAAATAAAATAAAATAAAATACTTTTTTAAATAAAAGGATAATAAGCCAAACTCCTCAACAAAAAATTTTAATGAAAAAAAATTAACATAGAATTTTTTTTATTTTTAATAAAAATAAAATAGTAAGAATATAGTTGTTATATTATTTTATTTTTCCTCCCCTCCTCTTAAACTAAACCAAACAAAAAAAAAATTATTTTCTCTCCTCTTCTCTCCCATTCCCTCCCCTTCATTTTGCTTTTCCTCCCCTCCTCTGAACCAAACAGCCCCTGAGGGTTCAGAGACTTCACAGAAAAGAGAAGACGTAGAGCTCCCGTAGAGTCAATAGCTTTAAAGACATAGGTGCATTGACTCAGAGACTGTACGAGCCAATGAGAGCATTTGCAAAATCTTTAAAGATTCAATACTCGAGACCTAATAAAAATTTTAAGTAGTTAAGACTTAAATGGGAGACTTGGAGAGACAGAGTTATTCAATGATTTCTAATCGAGCGCCTTGACAAGTGGATGCCTACCCCCATTAAACAATAAACAAGAAAAAAGGATGAATGATTGGCTTGATAAAATTTTGGTTAAGTTTGAGAGAGAAAAAATGACAGGAGATTAAACATTCTATCTTTGTTCTTGACCTCATGCTCTAATATTGAATAATTTGGAGTTTTCCAAGGAGTCTAAGTTTGTGGAATTTTCTTTTTGTTTTCTTAAATGATCAAATCAATGCTAACTTTTGTATTTCGATGATACTGTTCACATGTCAAGATTCAACTTACTATTATTCATGCATGAAGTATTACTTAGAGTTGTTCATAATTTGATTTACCTGAATCAACCCATTTGAATCCGATAAAAAATAATCACTTCAAATATATTGAATTGAGTTATCAGATTTAATCGGATGAAATTTTAAAAAACATCATATTAATCGATTCGAGTCAAGTTAAAAGTATTTAAATTGATATAACTTGATTCAATTGAACATATATATTAAATAAAAATAAAACTTACACAAGATGATGCATGCAGCTTGGTAGCAAAATTTCTATTCACTTCTTAAGAGGTTTAGGTTTGAATTTGACTCGTAGCAACAATACATTAGATTTATTTTTTTACTTTTTATGCTAAAAAAAAGTGAAACGATGTTTTTTGACGTTTTCCCTCCTTACATTACAAAAGCTGAACTGTTAAAATTGTCCCTCGAAAATCTCAAACTCTACCCCTTGATCCCTTTGTTTGCCTCTCAGACCCCCTCTCCTCCCTAGGGGTGTGCAACAGGCGGGTTCGGGCAGGTTAAGAGTGTAACCCAACCTGCCTAACCACCTGTTGGGTTAGAAAAATACAACCTGAAATCAAGTGCATTTTTGGTAAACCAAAGATCACAAGTTGGATCGATTTTGAGGGTTTCTGCAGGTTGGGCCAAACAGGACCAAAAAACTAGGCTTTGTTTTTTTGAATCCCAGTTTTTGGTCTTTTTGAGCCCAATCCGCACCAAAAAAATTGGGCTTCCAAATTTCCTGAAATGCATTTTTCGTTTTATCACGACTTTCCATATGCTGATAACGTAAAAAAAATGACAAATAATATAATGTTGTGCCTATGAGAATATAGAAACCAAGAGAAATTACTCAAGTAAATCAATTCTAAGAGAATACAAAAAATCAACCAAGAGAAATGTTGTGCCTGTGAGAATATAATGTTGAAATTACTCAGGTATATGAACCTTGAAAATATTATGTCAACCAAGAGAATACAGAAAATCAACCAAGAGAAACATTACTCAGTAAATATCATAGGCATAGAAAGTAAAAAACATATGCATAAAATACAATAGCCAAAAAAAATCAAACTAATAAGTAGATATACAAGGTAGCTGTTGAGGCAAATGAACATCCTACAGTGAGGCAAATGAAAGTTCAGTATGTTGCTAAGGTAAATAAACATCATCTACTCTCAAGAGAAAGTTAAGACTTGAGATAGCATAAAATTGTCAAAGTGAATTATAAATAATAAACATACTAGGTTTGAAAATTAATATTGACATCACAGGTTTGCCAAAATAATTTTTCAATGAATATTCAATAGTATGTACCCAAAATAGCATATCTACACATCCTCTATCTACGTATATTTGGAGGAAGCTTCTACAAGTTCTGTAAAATAAATAGATAGTTAATTATTTAGGTAATATAAACTAACAAATTTTAATATATAAAACAAATACTTAGTACTTTATCTATCTCAATTTTTTCACATTGTTGCAATTGTTCAACAAAATCAAGATCATTAATATCAAATTGAAATAGATTTGATTTCAACCAATTTTGTGCACAGATTAATGCCTCGGTCATTTTTGGAAAGAGACGACCTAAATGTATATAGTACACGACCTCCAATACTAAATGCTGACTCTGAAGCCACCGTTGATATAGAAATGGCCAACACATCTTGAGCAACAATAGAAAGAACACGAAATCTAGACACATTTGATTTTCACCAATTTAAAGCATCAAAAGAATCATCTGCATCCACATAAGTTTCAGCCAAATATTTTTTTCACTTTATTCTTTGCTTGAATGGAATCTTTAGCCTTTAAATGAGATTTAAAAGTAGCCTCTCTAGCTTTTTGAGCTAGTTTGGGCTTTGTAGCACCTTGATCTACATTTTTCATAAACATTGAAGAATGACACTCAACATTTAAAGAATCAAGCTCATACACTTGACGATACCAATCATACAATTTTTGCAAATCAACCTTGACTTTGGAAGACATATTATGATATACAAATGCATCATAAATATCATCAAATGACCATTTCAAATAAACAAGCTTGTATCTAGGATCAAGCATATTGGCAATGAATAATAAAAGGTTCATGTTTTCTACTTTTTCCCAATACTTATCATATTTCTTCTTCATTTCTATTGTCATTCCACCTAACAAAGAATTATTACTTGAGCTCCACTTCAATAACTCACTTTGCAATAAAGAAAGTTGAGAGAAAGCCATATTTGAGATAATATATAAAGATCCAAATAATTCCAAAGTCACATCATAGAAAATCTTCAAAAACTGAATAAAACATATAGTATTATTCCAATCATCAGAAGAAGGAAGACCAATTGTCTTATCATCAAAATAATCAACATAGGTAGGCTTATCCACCTCTAGCCTATCAAATGCCTTTTAAAATTTCTCAGCAACTTCCAATATCAAATAGGTTGAGTTCCACCTAGTTGAAACATTAAGACATACAATGCTTTGAGATTTAATCTTTGATTGTTGAACACAACACTTAAATTTTGCTAGTATAAAGAGAGAAGATCTCACATATCTCACGGTATTATGAATAGATGCAATGAATGAATGCATCTCCTTCAATCCCTCATTAACAATTAAATTGAAAATGTGGGCACAACATTTAACATGCATAAAATCACCCTAAAAAACTAAACCACCTGTCATCTTCATCTTTCTCTTTAAGTATGCTATTGTCACATCATTTGCAGAAGTATTGTCTACAGTTACCGTAAACACCTTTTCAATCCCTAAATTATTCAAGCAATTTTCTATATTCTTTTCAATTGTCTCCCCTTTATGATTAGAAACAAGGCAAAAGTTAAGAATTCGCTTTTGAAGTTTCCAATCATTGTCAACAAAATGTGCCCTGAGTGCCTTATAATTTAAATTCTGAACTGAAGTTCAATAATCAGTAGTGAGACATATTCTAGTACAATTTGACTATAAAAAAAATTCTAAACTTCATTTTCTCATCTAAATATAATTGATAACAATCTCTACCCATAGTGGAATGAGAAGGAATATGAAATAGTGGCTGCAACTTACTACAAAAGTATTTGAATCCATATCTTTCAACTATTTTAAATGACTGTTCATTAGTAGTAACAAACACAGTTAAAGCATTCCGACATTCTTCAAAATTATAAACTTGTAGTGCATTTATCATATTATCTCTCCCACCATATTTTTTGGGCTTAAAACTAATCACTTGTTGTTTAGGATCATTCAAAGCATATGAATATTTAGGGCATTTGGACAAGTGACTAACCAAGTTTGAAGTACCATGTGTCTTAGGATTACACAAGTACCTTTTTTCACAATAGTTACACTGAGCCATAGGCTTCAATGTATTTGATATTTTGGTGAAGTGATCCTATGCTGTCGATGACTTTCGAGATCCATTGACAAGTGGCTTTCTTTTTTACCTCTTAGGGAGAGTAATATTAAAATCTTCGGTGCCAACTAAAGCACCTACTTTTTCTTTGCCTTTCGGATTAGAGGGTGATTTTGTTGAACATGCTATTGAGGAATCCATGCCACTCTAATAAATACTCAAAACCTTTAAAATAACCAACAAATAGATGAAAACTCATAGAACAAGATGCATGATATAGAGTAATATAATTCTCCAGATTAAGATGAGACTTATTCTTACAAGAAGGAAAATGCAATAGAACTGCATGTATGCCTAGAATGAGAGATTGAAGTTGGAAAATCTATGAAAAATGGAAAATGTTTACTCAATTATTGATCAAAATGGTTTAGCACAAAAGCATCCAAATTATTGATAAAAATGGTTTACTCAAAATAGATTCTGAAAAATGGAAAATGTTCCCTAAACCCAACATGTATCCTAAACTAAAGAGAGAAACAACATTGCAGCAAAATTTTTATTATCACGAACAGTAAGCAACAGTTCAGCACAAGAGCATCTAAATTATTGATCAAAATAGTTTACTCAACACAGAGTCACAAAAGCACCAAATTTTCACGAACAGTAAGCACAAGTTCAGCATAAGAGCAGAGCATCAAAAATTCTAAATTATTGATCAAAATGGTTTAATAGCACCCAAAACCAACATGAACAGTAAACATATCAAGAAGAAAAATGTACCAACCTCGATAAAAATATTCAAGAAAACCAAGTTGAACGGACAACTAAGCACAAGAAGAAATAAAAAATGTGGAATAGAATATCAGAATCTATGGATTCTAGGAAACCAAGATATTGATTAAGGTTTTGAAGGAGAAGGAGAAGGAGAGAAACTTACCGAAGACGAAGATACAGAGCAACCGTGGACGATGGAGGCTTTAAGCCTTCAACCGTGACCCGCGATGACGAGGTTGTGCCTGTCTCCCTTATGGGGGTAATGAGAGTTGAGCTAAGGTTTGAGTGTGGCCGTGTGGGGAAGGGGAACTGAGAGTCTGAAATCGAGAAAATCAAAGAAAAACTAAAGAATCAAAAGTGAAGAGGGGCTAGGGCATCACGAACTCAGGTGGGTGAGAGAGGAAGAAAAGAAAAGGAGCTTGTCGTTTAAGTTAAATGAGAAGCATTTTTCATATACTTTTAGTTAGGTCGGGTTGAATAGTTTTTTTGAATCCTAACCCGACCCGACCAATGTAACTCGATTTTTAAAATTTTTTCAATCCATTACAACCCGAAAACCTAATTTCATTCACCTGTTTATCTACATTTTCACCGGTTTCAATCAGGTTCGTTCGGATTGAATGGTTTAGGCACACCCCTACTCCTCCCTATCTCACCTCTCTTCCTTTCTCAATCTTCCAGAGACTTCTGGAAGACTTGGAAAGCAAACCCACAAAACCTTCTACCTCTCTCTCCATATTCGGTCTCTTGATCTTTGTCTCGTCTCTCTTGCTTTCTCCAACCTTTCTCTCTATCTTTGGTCTCTCGATCTCTGGAAGACATGGGAAGCAAACATGCAAACCACATAGATGAAACCCTGGGCCTCTTTCTCCATCTCTGATATCTCGATCTCTATTGGCCTCTTTCTTCCCTTTTTGTATTCGCATTTTGTATTTCATTAGACTTCCACCAACTATGTCGTCAGTAGCCATTGTGGAGTAGATTTAAAGCAAATTTTGCACGGTAATCTCCATCTTCTTAAAAGTATTTTTCACTGTAATCATTGAGCATATTGTCTTCGCGTTGTTTATTTTTTTTTTGAATTAGGCATAATGTAACCCCCTCCATTTTTTTCTTTCTCGTTCCTCATCTCATCTTCTTTTTATTTTTTTTCTCTATTTTCCTTAGAATTTATTTCTCTATTTTTTTGCTGGTTGCTTAGCAATTTAGAATTTTTTTCTTTGGAATTCTTATGCCATCTGTTTGTTAAATGTTTGCTTATTTGAGTTGACCTTCCAATCCGCCAACCCGAAGAACCTAAAAGAATCAGGTAGTCCGACCGAGACCTATCTCACCCAAATAAACTTAATATGCTCAATTCACCCCTGTGGATGATTGATTTCGAATGAAGAGAGAACAATTCGACTAATGTTCCGTTGGGTTGAGATTTTGCCTCAATCTAATCGAATTCAATCCAATTACACCCGTAATATTACTTATAGTGTCACTAGATACTAAAATTTTATCTAATCTCTCTCTCTCTCTCTCTCTCTCTATATATATATATATTTGAATTTTAGATTTAGTGAACTAATCTCAAAGAAAAATACAAAAAGCATTATCATATATTTTAAATACATAAAACTAATTCATGTATAAAAAAACTTGAGAAATAATTTTTTTTCTTATCAACACGTGGTTTCCAATCTCTCATTGTATAATTGTTTATAATTTTGTGTGTGTGTTAGTTGTATTCAAATCATGTTGGATGTGTGTTCAAGCAAAGTCCAATGTGCGTTTGAACTAAAAAGAATGAAAATTTTAAGTCAAACACGTTGTTGTGTACACGTTTTATCAGCATGTCGTATTGGTGTCAGTGTTGGGCACGTGTCTAATACGTGACACGCTTTTCAAGATAAATGTATTTGTACTTTATAGGAATAAAGTATATTATTTTATTCTAAAACAAAATCACTCTTCTCCTAACACTAGATTACCGAAGTTTGCTTAGGCCAATAATCAAAGCATAATTATATTCTCAATACCCTAAATTTATTTGAGCTCTAAGACATAATAACGCGCAAAAATGAGATAAATTATATAATCTTAAATGACAGTTATAATATCCAATGTTTGGTTACAGTAGTAACAACTGTTTAAACTCTGAATAATAAAGATTTGATTCCTGAATAAACCAATTTGGGGAGAACTTTGCCCGTTTTGCTTCTAACATAAGATTAGTTTTTTTTACCTAATTAGGTGAAGAAACCCCTGGTAGTCAACAAAAAAAGAAAGGAGAGACTTCGTGAAGATTAGAAACTAGCTTTTAGCAGTAGTTACATGTCAAACCAAATGGAAGGAACCTGAAGTAAAATAATAAAATCACTACCAAGAATAAACCACAAAGTACATAAAAATAGTGTAAAGTACACGCAGCGCGAAGCCAAATTTAGAGGCAGCAGGGCTCCAATAAATGGATGATGAAGAGTGTCGACCTCTCGTTCCACGGTACACTCTACCACTTCCACCACGACTACCCCTGAAACTTGGAGCTTCTGCTGAAGTTATTAAAAGAGAAGTCACCGCTAAAACTATTGCAAGCAATGTGGCTGCCTTCCTCATTGTGAGCTTCTTCATCACAGCAAGTACCCAGAAGTTAGAGCCCCAGAGAGCTTATCTTTATTGGGAAGAAGGGGGCCAAAGAGCAAAGGACTAGACAAGCCGGCAGTGAGAGTGAGAGCTCATAAAGGAAACGTGTTTCACTGCCATATTTTCAGAGGACCACAGAAGAAAACCCCCCCCCCCCCCGCTTTCCTGTTTTGGTTTCTTTCATTTTTCTTTTGCCATTGTTTAAAATAAAAATTCGGAAGTATCGTACCTGAGAGCCTTGGAAATGAAAACCATGTGAAGTTCTGAAGGCTTTTCCTTTCTTTTTATTTTTTTATTATATATTGCACACACTTAATAGTAAAAAAAGTGTTAAATATTTTCTGTTTTTTTAAATAAATTTTATTTTTACTAACTTTTTATTATTTAATTATATTTTTACTTTATTTTTATTAATTTTTAATTATATAAATAATAAAATATTGTATATATAATTTAAAATAATTTAAAAAATATTACCTTTGTTATAGTGTTAAAAATTTTAAAAATATTTTTTTAACGTTTTTAAAATTTTTAAAAATTTTTAAAATATTTTTTAAAAATAAAAAATAATTAAATATATTTTATGACTGTTTTTAATTTTTAATAAAAATAAAATTTTAAAACATTAAACAGGTCCTTAAGTCTCCTGAACGCTAGTTTGGGTGTCATAAACCATCATTTTCCTATCTTGCTATACTCAATTTGCATGTGATATGGGCTTTACCTGTGACCAGTTCACATGCATACTAACCTTTAATTTTCAAGCTAGTAAAGTTAAAATGCTAACACCAAAATTTGACATTCTTTACCAAAATGAAGTCTTAAATACAAAGGAAAGAAATTCAAATTTTGGAACTTTTGGATTGAAGTTGAATTATTGTTCACAGCACTTCATTTTGTTCTGAATGATGCAGCTTGTCAGATTACTCTTTCCTTCTTTTATTCTTTTATTCTTTTTCTTACCCTTTTGGAGGCTACTTTTTGTTCTGCCAAACTAATCTAAGAATCTTGAAAATGGTAGTAGCCAGAGTATGAGGTGCATATGGTGATGGGAGCCATGTAAAATTCTCAAGGTTAGTTAGAGTACAATTAATATCACACTTTGCTTCCTCTAGCTAATTTCACTGCCACCAGGGGAAACAGAGAAGGAGGCAAATCCTCCTCTTTATATAATTTAAAAGGAATTGATTCGCTTTTTAGCCTTTTGAAAGCATAATATACTATCAAAGTCCTTTATAAACTTGTTAAGTCTTTTAAGAGAGGAGAAAATAGATTTGTTGAAAAATATCATAAGACAAAGAACTGAGAAAATTATATACAGTAAGAACAGAGTTGAAACAAAAAAAAAAGTGTTCAATCAAATACATAAATCATAACCTGTCATCATAATTTAAGTTATTGTGAGAGATTTGAAATTTGTTAAGATCACATTAGCCTCTTTACTATGATGTTATTAAAAAGTAGTATTGTAAAACCGAATTCAACTAGTTGGTCAGACCAAAAAATTAGTGAACCGATAGAGGGATTAATTCAATTTAATCTTTAAAATCGTTCAACCAAAAATTGGTCAAAGAATTGATCAACTGATCAAAAATTGATTAAAACTAAAAAAAAAACGGGTGAACTGTTGTAGTTTGAACGGTTTGCTTTTTGACTCTTTTTTTGTTATTAAAATGACATTATTTTGGCATTTGTTTTAAAAAATTAACTAAAACCAATGTCATTTTGATTAATTTTTTTTATTAATGATAATTATACTTATTTTAATTTTTTGTGATTAAAAATAATATTATAATGACTATTATTAATTACCGATTATTATATAATGTAAAAAGTATGAACATTTTTTTAATATATAATAGTTATTAATAAAATTTCAAATATATTAGTATGTATTATTTGAATATTTCTCTCTTAAATAATTCATTTAATTAATTTTATATATTTAAGTTTTAATATATTATATTTTATAATAAAATATTAAAAGATATATCAAATATTTTACTATCGAATAAATCATGAAATACTTCCTTAATTGATTTAATGACAAATCTTATTTTTAAAACATTGTTAAAGAGTTAATTTTGGTGCAAACTTTTATTTCAATGTAATGCTCGTCATTTTAGAGTGCAGAAACTAACTAGCCTTCCTTTAGAAAAATATTTATACGTAAAATCAATTTCCATTTAAGATTTAGTAATTGATCCATTCTTAACCTAGGAAAATTCCATCTTGTTGTGATTGAGAGGATCAAGAACAAATAAAGGTTAGCTAATGTGATAAACATACCAACTGTAGTTCCAAAAACTCTAATTTTTATTTGTTTCAAAAGCTCATAAACAAATATATCCGGAATAAGCCCATGTAGAGCATTGTTACTCTATTTCTATAATAACTTGAATTCTGAGTCAGAAGTACCGTTGGTTTCTTTTCTTTTCTTTTGGTAAAAAATGTAGTAGAGCGGAATGGCACTCTCTTTTTTTTTTTTGGACGTAGGGAATGGCACTCTCAATGCTATCGGACATGGCAACATTGGCATACTGGGGCTGCCAACAGAGGTCCACTCAAAAGAATACTACACAGGCCTGAACCGCAAACAATTTTACTCAGATAGTAGCTACCAATCCCCTGGGCGTCAAGAGATCTCTCTAAGGAGGGTTACTCACCAAACGGAACTTTAGTGACTTCAAGAAGAATTAAACCCGTATCCATAGGGAAGATGGAAGTTAATTAGCTCCGAAACCTTGACCACTTGTGCCAATCCGTATTAGCACTGTTGGTTTCTAAGCAAAAGCAAGAACGACAATACTTTCTTTCATTATTTTTAATAAAAATATCCAAACCCTCCTAGTTCAATGATCTTGAAAGGATATATTCTACTAAAGAGAAAATTGAAACATGATGAGATTTAAAAAAAAAAATTCCACAAAACAAGTGTTAGTTAAAATTAGTATTGTAAAAATTAGATTAGATTGGCCGGTTGTGACTCGAAAACAGGTGAATTAATGAGAGAATTAGTTTGATTTAATCTTTAAAACTATTTAATAAAAAACTAATAAAAAAAACTGGTGAATCAAAATAATTTGTGTATATTTTTATAATAGAAAATAAAATTGTGTAATAAAAATATTAATAAAAAATAAGAGAGTAATTTAATGTAAATTAAATTGGTGGGGAAAAAGTTGAAAGTTGGAAATAGAATGCATATATCACAAGATATGCATCAGCAAGCATCAACTGGGTACATAATTGAAATCTTCTAATTTCCTTTTGGCAAATAGGAAGAAATACCATGCATTTTATTTTTGCCATTACAAACCAAACAAAACCAAAGAAACAGAAACAAAACAAAAAGCACCATAAACCAAACAAAATTGGAGCTCAGCCAACACCCTCCCCTCCCCTAGAACAGAATCACAAGAAGAATATAAGGAAGTTAGAATGGGGCTGAAGCCAACCAACCAGAAGTGCTGTAGCAGCTTTGGCAAATCAATTATCAGTCTTGTTTGCACTCCAACCAATCCACCTCATGGAAATCTCCTCAAATATTCAAACACAAAAGAACTTCTCCAATAAAAACAAACATTCATTCCCTCCAATGGATTGAAACGATCCTTGCAATCTATTTGTACAACTAGATTATGCAATCTAAGAGCTAAGAAGAACAGGTACTAACATGAATGTTGGATGTCACAACATGTTACGGGTATCACAACGTGACAAAATGAAATGTCATGTTGTGTTTAACTACAAAATGAACAATAAACCAAGTTCTCTAGGCCTAATCACAAAGGAGCATAAATCATTTAACCATCATTTTCCCTCCTTTATCTCCCCTCTCAATTTCTTCTCCTTCCAACTACCAAACGTACTCGGAAACTTTAGAACGAGACACTAAGTTTGGCACATAAGGAACCACCGCATCTCTTTTCCTCTTCTCTCATCAAAACATTCCAACAAGTCACAGTGCTCTTAAAAAAAGAATTTAAGACATATGCCCCATGTTTGATGCAAACTACAAAATCTGATCTATCACGTAAATGTTAATGCCAATTATATATTTGTACTCCACACCATCGAAGTTTTTTGCTTCATGGGATCTTTGAGTAATTTCCTAACTTCTTTTTAGTTAGGATGAGAAATCACCAAACTTTCATTCAGTCAGGTGAAACAATCCCCTAACTTCTGAAATGATATGCTGGCATGATATTATAAAAAGTTCAAGTGAAAGATTGAGAATAAAGTATGATTTGGAAGTGTATTACATTCATGAAAGACAATTGGGAACCAATATTTATTTAAATACTTATATATTTTGAGTTGTTCTCATAGTTTTGTAGTTAACTACATATTATTTGAATTTATATCTTTATTGTATCCTTGTGACTCACTTTTTTTATTTTCATTATATTTTTCAATCTTAAGTTAACCTAGGACATAGATCCTCTGCTGTGCCATGGGCACAGCAGAAGGTGTTGTGCTCTCAAAATGCAGTATTTTAACTTTGTTTTGATTTTTTTTAAATAAATACGTTTAAAATTTAATTTTTTAAACAAATTATTTAATATATATATATAATAATTTGGTGAAAATAATTTTTTGTTGAAAAATTTTAAAATTTAAAAGATTAAGAAGAAAAATACAACCTTTTGTTATATGTGTGCTTCTAAAATGCCGTTAAGTTCTGATTTTTTTAAAAAAATATTTTTTATATATTTTTGAGGTTTAATTTTTTTCAACAAAAAATAATTTTCTCTTTAAAAGTAAATGAGGGTGTTCTTTTTAAATTTATTTTTAATCTATTTTTAAATTTTAATTTTTTAAATAAATTATTTTGGAAATTATTTTCTGTTTTAAATGTATTCTTTTGTTTGGTTTTTCAACAAATTTTAAATTTTTAAAGTTTTTGAACAAAAAGTTATGGATAAAAAATTATTTTCAAAAAATTCTTATATTTTTAAAGTTTATTTTCTTTTTAATTATTTAGTTTATTTTCTCTTTAATTATTTAAAAATAAAATAATTTAAAAAAAATTAAATTTAAAAAATATTTTTTAAAAAAGAACCCAACACGCAGTCAAAAGACTGCGTTTTGGGAGCACAGCACCCTCTACTAAGAATCTGTATTCGTCAACCTAGTCATACCATGCTGGATTCTTAGGCTTACCACCATCTCTGTAAGACAAGCACTTATCGTGGAAGCAAGCTTAGTAATGAATGAATAGATTTGCACTTACATACGATATTGTGTCAATCTTGTAAACGAAAGCGTTTATATTTTCCTACATGTGTTGAGAGGAGTTGAGCTCCTAATATTTTATTTAGGAAAACTGAGCTCTCATATGGATTTTTTTTTTGGGGTAAGAAAACGGGGCAAAAACCCACAACAAAACAAAACAAAATTAGAGAAGCACTTTTCGAGGTACACACACCCTTCCATCATCAGCAAGCAATAAAGATATTAAATCTTGAGGAAGACTATCGTAAAAGATAATGCCTAATTGTTGTAGCAAACTCATGTTTGCAATCTTGTCTGTGACAGTAATAACTTCCCTAAAAGTGTGTTGAACCACCACCTTCTAATTCATACAAAGCAAATCTTTAATTTTCTTAGGTAATTTATTCATAATGCAATTACTTGTCTTTCCTTTATGCAATACTTGGACAAGACTTTAGAAGTCACTTTCTAAGATAACTTTTCTATACCCCATCTCCTAAACCAAACGTAAACCTTATAACACCCCTAAGTTTCAGCGACGAAGGCAAAAAAGACCATCCAATATTCTTCATAAAACCTTTCACCCATCTTCCAGCTTCATTATGCACAATCCCCCCGCATCTAGTTGGGCCTGGGTTTCCTTTAGAACATCCATCTATATTGATCTTGATCCACCCAATTTTTAGGTCTTCCATTTGATTTACTCATATGCAGCTTTCTGTTGGATTTTCAACGTTTCATCTAAAGACATAGCATCTTCAAACTCCTTAGCAATTTGCAAGAGCAAAAGATTGGGCATGTATGGCATAACAAACTCAGCATCATGCATTGCCTTGTTCCTCCAAAATCATAGCTTCCACACAATTGTTCTCCAAAGCATCGCCCATTCCACATTGGTGCTATTATGAAAATTCAAAGTCAGATTGTTAATGATCCACAAATATAACGGCCATGAGAAAAACTCAACTAGCATGTCGGGGTTGACAAAATGGCACCAAATATTAGAGGCCCTTGGACAATCTCTTAAAACATGCAAAATAATCTCTTCCTTGTTTGGGCAACAATAGCACCAAAGAATTCTCCCATTTCACTTGCTTTTATATGAATTGGTTAGAAGCCTATTATGGAATACAAGCCAAATAACATATCTTACATGTTCAGGTCCCTTCCATTGTCAAATAAGATTTCACTGAGAATTGTTTGGAGATGTAATGTCATTCTTTAAAGTTGTATAAGCACTTTTGATAGTAAAAATACCGCTTCCTTCATATTTTCATACTCTCTTGTTAGGTCCTTCATTCTAGCAAAGGAGAATAAGAGTGTGTATTTTAAGACAAATTTGTTTAGGTAAGATGGTTTCCAAAAATCTTCATATGGATATTTTGAATGTCTGTAATTTGGAGGATTATTCTGTTTTACATGAAGATTTTGTCAAAATTTTAGTAAATGTCTTGGTATTTTATTTTAAATATTGTGCTAATGTGTTAGGTGTATATGGTTTAAGTTTATATGGTCTAGGTTTAGGGAGGGTTTGGTTGAATGGAGAGGTGAAAAGGAAAAGGGAAGGGAGAGAAAATAATTTTTTTTTATTTAGTTTGAGAAGAGAGGAGAGAAAAAAAAAATAAGTTTTCTTTTATTTGATTTATAAAAAAATGAAATAAAAAATAAAATTAAATAACTATTATACCTCTTTAATTTTGTTTTCACTAAAATTAAAATCATTTTGAAATTATTTTTTTTATTATAAATTTTATTTTCAACCAATTTTTAATTTGTTTTTTTTTCACTTTTTTACTAAAAAATTTTCAAATTATTTTTTAGGCCTTGGCCTTGGCCTATTGTCCAAAAAAAAAAAGATTAAGAATAATTTGAATATTAAAAAAATTATTTGAAGACATTTTTATTTTTTTACCAATTAACACTTTTTTATTCTCTTAAATTATTTTATCTTTGGAAGGGAAGAAAATTATAGGACGAGAGAGATTTTGTCCCTCTATTTTTTCTCCTCTTTTTTTTAAATTATTTAATTAAATAAAATAATTTTTTTTTAAAAATATCTCTTTTCTCTTCTCTTTCGATTCTCATCAAGCTAAAATTTAGGATTTAAAATAAAGTGAAATGTTGTTAGCGAAAAGGGGCAACAGTACCTTGATTGAAGTGGTGGATGGACTTCAGTAAATTAGGAGAAAATTATCGCCGGGCTATTAGGTCAAATAATGAAAGTGTAAACACCAGTTCCCATTGATGGTGCCAAAATGATACCCAATTAATCGACCTATCACTTCCAAAGTAACCCTAAGCAAGGGAGCACCTCTAAATAAGGTCAAAATCGTAGGAAGCTGTTGCTCTGACACAAGCTCCGATGCCTAAGTCTACAAGTTTGCAATATAAGACGTATGAAAGCTAGGGAAAGGCCTACGATCCTTACTTGAGAGAGGTTGACCTATCTATAGGAGGTCCCCAAGGATTAAAAAGATAATTTTGGCTGGTCGACACATGTCAATGAATTAATGTCATTTGACCGATTACTAGCTACGTGATCCATGGTACAGACAGCACTAGATACGCGTGTTGTCAGCGTGCTCTGCAGGACATGACATGTCCTACGCCATCCTTATCCCGTGCATAATCCTTACTAAAGGTACTCTAAGGTCTATACAAGTTAGGCCTGGGCCTCATTTGTCGGTAGGCCCGTTAAGGAGCCCATTACGTGTCCATGAACAAACAATTACTACGCACCTTGTAATCTACTAAACCTTCATTCAACCAATGGTCACTTACTTTATAGGGACAGCCTATCATCCCAAAATGTTCAGTTAAAACATCATACGACACAATTTTTGTGCTCGTTTTCTCAGGATCAAGTTAGGCATCTCACAAAGCAACATAACGAAAATATTACATTGCCAATGCCATATTGATCCAGTTGGTATATTGCTCCACGGTGACCTTGAAAGCTTTTAAAGCTTGTTTGGGGGAAGGCTAACCAATTCTTTTGTTAAGAATACAAACGGTTGGTATTCACTTTGTATAAGTTAATCAAAGCCAATACCCATTAACAATTATCATAGATAGCTCTTGATTTTCCTATCTTGGTTAGTTATTATGGAGTATGGTAAACAATGCAGAAAGGGGAGCATGACTCTTTATAGATGACAGCAACCAAACCAAAAGCAGAGGGAGAAGATCATGATGATGTTGAAATTCTCATGCGTTCCAACAGTACCGACGCCATTAAAAGCATCCAAAGGGAACACCAATTGCATGTGATTGTGCACAATTTGGGTAACATAGCATTGAGCTCTCGGATTAAAATGAGCATCTTACATGCCTTATTTGCCTTCCATTTTCTTTCTCTCCTAACTATCCAATTAGTATAAATGGATTATGGGTATTGAAGAAGAAATATTTGTCCATATATTGAATTGTTAATCCAATGGAGGAAAGGAGTATTTTGGTTTTGAGAATTCAAGACCTAAAATTATTTTCTTGGTACAAGTTGGTGGTTGAGTAATTTGGAACTACAATAAAAGGAAAATATTTATTCTTTGAATTTTATTATTTTATAATAATTACTATTTGTCCATTATAAGATTTATCTTGTGAGAGCATTAACTATGCATCAAACATAGAAAGAGTGTCTTCAAGGAATGTTCTTGAAGATGAAGTTAGATAGTATACTGTCAAAAGTGGATTTTTGAAGTGTGTGGGCTCATATTTTATTCCCTCTTTAATTATTTAAAGCACGGAATTAAATTTAAATGGTATGTCTACGGATGAGTATTATTTTATCTAATTAGAATTATATAGATTTAATATACTGTTAATTTATGGTATTTATGGGTATTAAATTAATGACAATCGTGAAATTTTTTAATTTTAATTAGACATGATGATAATTATGGCATATACAATCCATATAAAGCCATGATCAGATAACATTATATTAGTTATTTATATTTATATACATAGTTTCAAAATTAAATTTATTTCTCAAAAGAATTTAATTGTGAGAGGGAGTAGAATATATGCACATAAATATAAATTTATAATCTTTTCAAGAATATGAGGACATTTAATTGGATTATTTTTTTAACACAATTGAAGATATATAGTGTAATAATTTGCACATGAAATATTATATAAAATTTATAAGATACTCGATTACTCATGAATCTTTTTTGACTTATATCAATGGGTATAAGGATAAGTAATTCATTATATATGTGCGCCGTTGATTATCATATAAGTTTGTGATACTTCAATTATGACTAGAATTTAATTAGTTAATAAAGGTATATGATACAAAAATTAGTGTCATGACACGTTAAAAGCTATGTAACATGTTTCTTACAAGACGGTGTTAATAATATAAGCTGTAAATTATATGATGCCATGATAAATTAGTAACGTAATTTATGTTATTAAAAGTATGGTATATATTGTTTTGAATCTCTAATTGCAAAATTGTTACTAATATGATGGAATCCAGTGTAAAGTATTATGAATAGTTGACTAATGGAAAAGTTATTAATTTATTTATTTCTTGAAATAAATATAAGAATGATAATGAATATGGTATAATTTCTATGCTTATACACGGGATGAAGGCATTTTAAAAAAATTTGATTAGTGTAAAGGCAACTATAAATTACCCATAGTCACGATGGATAAGAAGATTTTTGTAAAGTAGATATTATCTTATATATGAAATTAAAGAATACAGTGAGAGTTTATTTTTGAATCTATTAAAGGGTTTGTAAGTTTAAACACTTGATTTTAAAGAAGAAAAAGTAACTATTGGGTTAAAAGTAAAAAGCAAATAGCTGCAATTAAATTGACTATTAGATTAAAGGTTATGTACATTTATAAAATAATAGTTAAATAACTATTCTAGGTATTTAAAAATATTAAATGACTAACATACATAATGGTATGACAGATTATGTTAGATAGTTATTATTGAAAGAAAATATTAGTTCAAAAATATTATTATAAATATGTTTTGAACCAAGATAAAAAAAATAACAATATCTTCTCCTTGCATCTCCTTCTTTGTTTCTTAAAAATTATTCTTGAGGAGGGAATTTCACAATTGCTGAATGTAATTCTCTAAATGTATTGAAACAATTTTTGAAATAATTTATCTTTTTTTATATAGCAACTAATAAGAGCAAATATCACCTTAAAATACAGCATAATTTATATATATTTAAAATCTACATTTATCTAACTCAATTTATGTATCCTTCTAAATTTTCCCTAACACCAACACATTGTAATATCCACAAATATTTAATTGAATTTAATGACTACTTTGTGTGGGCTACCCCCATTGTTTAGAACTTACAAAACTTAGTGTATTTTGGTCTTTATCGACTTTATATACACGAGGGATCTTTCATTAATAATGCCACTTGTACATGCATTCCACTTACTAATGGTGCAATCTTGGCCTTTGAAGTAAAAGTGGCAAATTTAGTGGTTGAGTTTCGTTAAAAGTAAGATGCTGTTGCCAGAAATAATTTGACGTGAATTTCGAAGTAAATTTATTTTTCTTCATACGTCCTAAAACCCTCTGCGTTTTAACAAGATGAATAGTAAAAACTTCCTAGTGTCTTCGTTTGCAGAAGTGCTAGTTGTACTGCAAAGGCATAGTTTAATTGTGGAGAGAACAGAGCATAAAAGCAATGCCTTACTCATGCTCCAGTTCAGTGAAGTTTAATTGTGGTGGAGTCATCGTGTCCCAATTTCCTAGTGCTAATTCTAATTAATATATTAATTTTTAAGTATTTAAACTGTGTTTATAAAAATTGAGTATTATATATATAATAGTATCATTATGTTATTTAGAATACATACAATATATGTTTTAAATTTTGCATTTTTTATACCAAAATATTTTTTAAATGACTTTTTTAGTTCTTGAAAATTTTAAATTCTCATGAATTAAATACCACATAAGAAAAAAAATTAATTATATAATGGGTTTAATTGCACTTTTGATTTTTCTATTTTTAAAAATATGCAAATTCAATTTCTCTATAATTTGTAATATGAAATTAGTCTTTTTAATTTTAAAATTGAGTTAAAATGATTCTTTTATTAAATTTACCGTCTATTATTAACATATCACATGATCACTATGTTTGTATTACTAAATTTGTTGTTAATATATTTTTTCAGAGTAATTAAATATAACACATATCATTTAATTATACAACTGTAATGTATATGTGATAGATTAATGTCATAACAAACAGTACAAAGAGACTATTTTAACTCATTTATTAAAAATTAAATAGATGAAATTCATACTATAAATTATATAACTGAACCTCCTCTTTCGGAGTAGGAGGTAGAAATTCAACAGTTTTGTTACAACAATTCAACAAGACTCAATTTCTAGACATTTAGTCTAACCCTAGAATGACCTCAATACCTCTTAAAGGTAAACAAACGAGGTCTACAGAAAAAGTTTTCTCCTGGATGGTGACTTGACAGTCTTTACATACAGAGGAAGTTAATACCCATTCCCCTGTAGGGGTTACTACAGATAGCTCATAGAGAGTTTCAGAAAATTTACCATCAATATAGTTCATCATGTCATGTTTAGCTGTATAAATATGCAGATTTTCTCTATGACACTTATTATTTCCGTACGTTGGATCGAAGTGCCCTACGTTGGGCAATTACCAGTTATTTTATATGTATTTGTCGTAGATGTGACTGAGATTCCGGTGGAGGTGCCACCCGCACTAGTGTCCCCGGAAGTAGTCGACATAGATAACTCACTACACGTGGTTGACATATTTTCAGATAAAGACTCAGAGTTTGGACCTGCAACTTCTTGATCGACTAAGTGTCGTACTTCTGTGGTGAGCTTAAATTGTTTCTTAGCTCTCAATATTTACAAATGTAATATAAATGTACTCTAGAGTTGCTCTGAACGTCACAGGCAGGATCCTTGCTTCTGCTGTACTCTGATGTATATGTACTTGATTTGTATATGGTATCTATATGGAAAAAACTATTTGTATCTGTTTCCTTGATAAAGGATTGGGATATTCATGTTTATGGAAAATATATGTTCATAATATACGTGTTTCACGTGCCCTAAAATTAGGGTCGTGACAAGTTGGTATCAGAGCATTAGGTTTCCCTGTGGCTATCAGAGCAAATGATTCTTTAGTAGGACCTTTAGTATCGATATGAGCTAGACATATTTATACTTCAAGTGCTGTTAAGGGATTCTATAGGGTTTCAAAGTCCTTTCTATTTCAAGTTGCTAAAGTTTATAGTATGAGATGGATTAAATATTGTAATAACTTAAGAGATATCTATGGATCAATTACAGCTTGAAAGTGAAAAGGATAGGCATCCCAGAGAATTTAAAGAATTGATACAAATACCAAATATGGTGGTTTCTAAATGTGACATCCGATGTACCGGTTGTCTAGAATTATGTAAAAACTCCATTTATGTAAATATAACAAATTTTTTTTCTATTTTTTTTATATTTGTAAAATTCCATGAAGTTATTACTACTTTAATTCTAACCACTTAACTCGTAATAATAATCATTTTAACCAAGCATAATTGTTATTAACATTGATACAATACCGAGTTTCCATAGACACTATTATTTTATAAACTACACACCATTATTTTACAAACATTTGTACAAATATATATATAAGCTCTAATCATCTATGTCGACTACTTCCGGGGACACTGGTGCGGGTGGCATATCCACCGGAATCTCAGTCACATCTACGATAAATACATCTGAAATAACTGGTAATTGCCCAAGGTAGGGCACCTCGATCCAACGTACAGAAATAATAAGTGTCATAGAGAAAATATGCATATTTATTCTTCTGAACATGATATGGAAATATAATGAGAATTAAATCCCAGTAAGTTCAACAATAAATCATAATTTACCATAAATATAGTTCATCATGTCAAGTTCAGCTGTATAAACTACATAAAATAACTTTGGTCACATGAATGCATTATATCTATACACATAAGAATCATACAATAATGATATGTATGACATGATTAATTATTTTCAGAATATTATATGATGGCCATCAACTTATTCTCATTTCAAGCTACCCCGGTCAGGGTGAGTATCCTCTACTATCCGGTACAGACTTTTCTCGCTCTGTCCGACATGGCCCACTTTCTCTTTCTTTTCTCATTAACATGATCATAACCGTTGGTAGGGTGTTCCCTACTGGTGCACCACACGAATTGCCATGTGACCGTGCTCATTTCTTTTCTTTTCACAATGATAGCCAAAAATATACTTTCAATAACAAGTATGTTCATCAAAATATAACTATTACCATAAAGTTTATTAGACAATATTTTAGATATCTAAAGAAATATAATCCTTAGAAATTATTCACCTTTTGTATATGCATAGAAAATGTTTCTAACATTAAGAGAACAAATAAAGAAGGAAAACCTAATAAGAAAAAATTATAAAGAACATACTAAAGAGATGCAAAATTCTTGAATAAGGAAGATAAATTTTTAGAAACAAGTAAAGGTCTTAAATTTCAAGAACATTAGATTAGGGTAATTTTTTTTTAATTCAAGAACTAGAGTTACTAAGTTTAAAATTTTTACCTAATTTGATGAACATACTTTTTTTCTTTTTATATTTGTAAAATTCCATGAAGTTATTACTACTTTAATTCTAACCACTTAACTCGTAATAATAATCACTTTAACCAAGCATAATTGTTATTAACAGTGATACAATACTGAGTTTCCATAGACACTATTATTTTACAAACTACACACCATTATTTTACAAACATTTGTACAAAGATACATATAAGCTCTAATAATCTATGTTGACTACTTCCAGGGACACTGGTGCGGGTGGTACCTCCACCAGAATCTCAGTTACATCTACGATAGATACATATGAAATAACTGGTAATTGCCCAAGGTAGGGCACCTCGATCTAACGTACGAAAATAATAAGTGTCATAGAGAAAATCTGTATATTTATTCTTCTGAACATGATATGGAAATATAGTGAGAATTAAATCCCAGTAAGTTCAACAATAAATCATAATTTACCTTAATCCTAATCTGATGATATCCTGACCTCAAGTCAATTTTAGAAAAGATGGAGGCTCCCTTCAATTGATCTAATAAGTCATCTATTCTAGGGAGAGGATACTTGTTTTTGATAGACACCTTATTCAGCTGTCTGTAATCTATGCATAGTCTCAAGCTCCTGTTTTTCTTCTTAACAAATAATACAGGAGCTCCCCAAGGTGATACACTTGGTCTAATGAATTGCTTGTCTAATAGCTCCTCCAACTGTTTCTTGAGTTCCTGTAATAGTTATATTTTGATGAACATACTTTTTATTGAAAGCATATTTTTGGCTATCATTGTAAAAAAAAAAGAAATGAGCACGGTCACATGGAAATCCGTGTAGTGCACCAGTAGGGGACGCCCTACCAACGATTATGATCATGTTAATGAGAAAAGAAAGAGAAAGTGGACCATGTCGGACGGAGAATAATACTAGGGTGTATAAATCCCTAGTCTAACAAGTGTCACAACTGATCCTTCAATTCCTTGCCATTCTATATAGAGGTATAGACACTGGTTGGGTTCCATGAAGTAAATTAATACCAAATTATATTTTACGTTTCGAGGTAATCCTGGCAATTCTTTAATAATTGCATCAGAAAATTTTTTTTTAACCACTGGAACTTGATTTACACTGATATACTTTATATCAATATCTCTCATCATTGTCAAATATTCTTGACACCTTTCTATAATCACTTATGGGATGTTAAAGCAGAGATTAAATTACTGGGTATCTCACTACGATCCCCTTGTATCAAGAAAGAAAATTCCCCAAGAATATTGAATTTAATCACCTTATAGTGACATTTCAAAATGACATGACATAATGCCAACTAATCCATTCTTAATATCACATCACAGTCTACCATATTTAGACAACCGGTACAACAGATGTCACATTCAGAAACCATCATATTTGGTATCTGTCTCAATTCCTTAAGACGCATATCGCTTTTACTTTCAAGCTATAATTGATCCATAGATACTTTTTAAGATGTCACAATATTCAATCTATCTTATACTATAAACTTTAACAACTTGGAATAGAAAAGAATTTGAAATCCTATAGAATCCCTCAGCAGCACCTGAAGTATAAATATGTCCGGCTCATATCGATACTAAAGGTCATACTAAAAAATCATTTGCTCTGATTGTCACAGGGAAACCTAATGCTCTGATACCAACTTGTCACGCCCCTAATTTTAAGGCATGTGAAACCCATATACTATGAACAGATATTTCCATAAATATCCATAATTCAATTCTTTATCATGTAAACTGATACATATAAGTTCTCTTCCATATACAATATACAAATTAATTCTATAAACATCATAGTAACGGCAGAAGCAGGGATCCTACCTGTGACATTCAGAGTATACTCTAGAATACAAATACAATACAGTACAAATAATGTGAGCCTTGAAAGTAATGTAGGCTCACCCAGAGGGTAAACAGTCTAGTTGATCATCTATCCACAGGATCAGACTCTGTCTCCTTATCTGAAAAATATTTCCACAACGTATAGTGAGTTTTACAACTCAGTGAGCAGACAATACCTCCTATAACCTCTCAAGTCAACATATGGATGTACTCTTTATTTTTAAACTTATCACATTGAAAATCACAATTCAGAGATACATCCATATGGGACCCGCATTTTTAAATTTTCTCAGTTCAAATCACATTCGAATATCTGTAACCACATATAATACAATATGGTCTAAAATCAAACTTAATATGCATTAAAAATTCATTCTTTTTATATAATGCTCAAGTATGTCACAATTTTCAATATACTCAATAGATAAATATGGAATGTGAGTTCATCACCCTTCTGCCTCCTCACATTACCATAGTCACAGTCACGATAGGTAATCAGGGAATGTGAGTTCATTACCCTTTTGCCTCCTCACATTACCACTAATACCTCCTTCACAATATCGTCTCAAGTCATATAACCCGTCAATATTCATCAATACATATATATATATATATATATATATATATATATATATATATATATAAATGTATAAAAGTGTACATCCATCAAATGCAATGTATAATTATCAAACAACTCGCCATGAGCTTTATGCTTGCCATGCAATCATATTCGGCAACTTATAACTTTACATATCATGCAAAACAGAGCTTTCAATCTCAGTACATTCCTCTGTCAAAACTTCCCAATCAGGGAATCACATATACATGCTCAAATCCGAGGCAAACATATCACTGTAAAATAAATGTCACATGCATAACATATTTTCTTTGCCATGTAATGCGAAATACATTTAAAATTCGCATGTTCAATGTGTTTCAAAATTCATTTCAAAAGTGATACTCTTCTTGAACTAAATATCATATTTCAGACATTCCAAACCATTTCAGAAACATATGTAAGTATAAATAACATGTAATCATACTCATTTATCAATGTAAAGTACAAGAAGAGTAAAAACAAACCATAGGAAGAATTATCTACTCACAAGTAAAGGCTCCAGATTGGACAGCCCTAAAATCCTCGTTTCTGATCCGAATTCGGTAAAATAAACCCCAAAATCGAGTCCGGAAGGTCCAAAAAACTTGAAAATGATTCCGGATTTGCTAAATTTAGCCTCTAAGAGCTCAGTCAACGCAGGTCAACGCTAAGGTACTGTTCACAGCCGAAATTACTATTCACCATCACTATTCACCGCCGGAAATCACTATTGATCGTCGAAAAACACTTTTATCAAGATTTTCTACTTCAAATCTACCGCGATTCAACGGTTGATTTGAAAAATTGATCGGTCAAAACTGAAGTATTCTTCGTCCTAAATCCAATAACACTTTCAGTTTTGAGATCGGAAGCCTATAAGTACTCTAAATCGAAAGATAAAATTGTAGATCACTATTCACTCACTATGCATATTCTTCGATTTTTCTCGAATCTAAAATCGTCACCCCCGATTTTCGTTTTTCAATTGCCTTTTTTTTAATATAATAATAATTATTAAATAATTAATAATATGATTTTTCTTTATAAAAATTCATATAAATTTCATTTTTCATCATAAAATATTCCAAATTTTTTTTAAAAATTTTCATTCTCATAAATATTTAGTTAAACTCTTAAATCATGATTTTTCTTGATAAAAATCGTAATAAAAAAAATTTCAAAAAAAATATCTTTATTCATATTAAAAGAAAAATATTTCTAAAAATACAACAAAAATTCTTTATAGGCCTACCACTTGCTAAAATTATGAATGTAGGATATAGATGTTTTTGTCCTAAAGCCTTGTATTATCATGTCACTTGCCAAAATGTTGAATGTAGAATCACACCACTTGCTAAATTTTTATCTTAATGCCATGTAACCTATTCTTTATTATTATTAAATTATTATATCATCATCTAATTTATTTTATTTTATTTTTTCTCTTGGATTTGGGCTTATTCCTACCCATTTTCTTTACTTTGGATAAAATTTTACGTTTCTTATAGGGTTTGGTCACATTTTCATAATTTTTGGGCTAATGATCCAATTACTATATCCTAGTCCTAGTCTATGTTTTATTTCTTGCTTAGGTTATTCAATGGACTTGCTAGAAACTTATGTGAAGTGGAAAATCTCTATATGAAGTGTCCATAGGTAAAAACCCAATGTATGGGTAAAGATTTTAAATTTAGTAACTCTTGTTCTTGAATTAGGAAAAATTACCCTAATTCAATGTTCTTGAAATTTAAGACCTTTACTTGTTTCTAAAAATTTATCTTCCTTATCCAAGAATTTTGCATATCTTTAGTATGTTCTTTCTAATTTTTTTCCTATTAGGTTTTTCCTCTTTATTTATTCTCTTAATGTTAGAAAAATTTTCTATGCATATACATAAGGTGAAGAATTTCTAAAGATTATATTTCCTTAGATATTTAAAATATTGTCTAATAAACTTTATTTCTTTAATTATCAATAAAAGAAACAAAATTAGGGATGTTACATTTCTCTCCCCCTAAAAGAAATTTTGTCCTCAAAATTTCAGAAATTACCTAATAAGAACAATTGCGGATATTTTTTCCTCATGACTTCTTTCAGCTCTCAAGTTGCTTCTTCCGGAGTCAAACCTTCTCAGAACACCTTATAAGGGGAATGATTTTATTTCTCAGTTGCTTCACGTCAGTGTCCAATATGGATGCAGGTACTAGCTGGTATGTCATGTTCTCTTTTATTTGGATTGGTTCATCCTGTATTACATGTGATGAATCTGGAAGATACTTCCGCAGCTGTGATACGTGGAAAACATTATGCAGGTTGGACAAATTAGGTGGGAGAGCAACTTGATATGCTGATGTCCCTACTTTCTTCAAAATTTGGTAGGGTCCTAAAAATCACGGATTTAGCTTTTTGGTCTTGAGAGACCTACCAACTCCGGTGGTCGGAGAAAGTTTTAGAAATACATGGTCTCCTTCCTCAAACTCTAGAGGTCTATGTCTCTTATCATAGTAACTCTTTTTCCGACTTTGAGCTGTGAGTATTTTATCTCGTATCATCCTGATTTGTTCGGTGGTTTGTTGAACTAGATCAGGACCCAGCAAGTTCTTTTCTCCTACCTCAAACCAACATAGTGGAGATCGGCAGTTCCTACTGTAGAAAGCTTCGTAGGGGCCATCTTAATACTGGAGTGATAACTATTATTATAAGCAAACTCTACTAAAGGTAGGTACTTATCCCATCATTTACCTTACTCTATCACATAGGCCCTCAACATATCTTCTAAGGTTTGAATGGTGCGTTCTGTCTACCCGTCAGTCTGAGGATGGTAGGCAGTGCTGAACCGCAACTGAGTACCAAAAGCTTCCTGCAACGCTTTCCAAAACTTCGACGTGAACCTCGGATCTCTATCAGAAACAATATTTAAGGGAATCCCATGCAGTCTAACTATTTTCTGGACGTACAGTTGGGCTAATTTATCCAGTGAAAAGTTAATTTTTATGGGCAGAAAGTGAGCAGATTTGGTTAATCTGTCAACTATTACCCATATAGAGTCATGTCCCACTGAAGTCTTAGGTAAACCCACACAAAGTCTATCGAGATACTGTCCCATTTCTATTTAGGGATCTCAAGAGGTTGTAGAAATCCCGCTGACTTTTGATGCTCCACCTTCACCTTTTGACAAATTAGACATTTCGCTACGAACTCCGCAATATCCTTTTTCATCCCTGGCCACCAATACATCATCTTTAAGTCCTGGTACATTTTAGTGCATCCAGGATGGACTGTGTATTTACTCTAATGCGATTCCTACAGGATCTTAGTCCTCAACTCTCGTTCTTGAGGGACACAAATCCTTTCCTGATACATGATTGCTCCATCTTCCATGACAGAAAAATTACCTTGGTCTTTATGATCCTATAAGTATTGGTCGTGAGCTTGAGCCTCTTTAATCTGGACTCTAAGGTCACACCCTATACTTAAACCATTAATGGTTAGCTTCTTTGAGGAAAAAGTAGTGTCCAGCTTCAAATTTCAAAACTCCTCTAGCATTTGTATCTCATACAACATCATCTGGCCCATGTGTAGAGATTTTCGACTTAAGGCATCAGCTACAACATTCGCCTTTCCTGGATGATACTTTATCTAAAACTTGTAGTCATTGAGAAATTCCATCCATCTTCGTTGCCTCATATTTAACTCCTTTTGATCAAATAGATATTTAAGACTCTTGTGATCACAATATACTTCAAAGGTTGCTCCGTATAAGTAATGTCGCCAAATCTTTAAAGCAAACACCACCGCCGCCAATTCAAGATCATGGGTTGGATAGTTTCCTTCGTGGGGTCTTAGTTGTCTAGAGGCGTAAGCAACTACTCTCTTGTCTTGCATTAGCACACACCCTAGTCTTTTCTTTGAAGCATCACTATACACTTCAAAATGTCCTGTGGGGTCTGAAATAATTAAAACTGGAGGAGTGGTCAATATTGTCTTAAGCTCCTGAAAACTAGCTTCACATTGATCAGTCCATTTGAAAGGACTTCCCTTTGGTCAATTTAGTCAATGGCAAGGCTATACGAGAGAAGTTTTGTATAAACCTCCTGTAGTATCCTGCCAAACCCAGGAAACTTCTGACTTTCGTAACCGTCTTTGGTCTCTCCCACTGAATTACTGCTTTCGTCTTGCTAGGATCTACGGCTACCCCTCTATTAGAGATGACATGTCCGAGAAACTTTACCTCTGACAGCCAAAATTCACACTTCTCTAATTTGGCATATAACTTTTCTCTTTCAGCACTTGCAGCACGATTCAGAGATGTTGTTCATGTTCTTTCTCACTCTTAGAATATATCAAGATGTTATCAATGAACACAACAAATTGATCTAGGTAGGGTCGAAAAATGCGATTCATGTAATCCATGAAAATTTCAGATGCATTCGTTAACCCGAAGGGCATTACGAGAAACTCATAGTGTCCATACCTAGTCCTGAAGGCAGTTTTTGGTACGTCCTCCTCCTTAATCCTAATCTGATGATATCCTGACCTCAAGTCAATTTTAAAAAAGATGGAGGCTCCCTTCAATTGATCCAATAAGTCATCTATCCTAGGGAGAGGGTACTTGTTTTTTATAGTCACCTTATTCAGCTGTCTGTAATCTATGCATAGTCTCAATCTCCCGTCTTTCTTCTTAAAAAATAATACAGGAGCTCCCCAAGGTGATACACTCAGTTTAATGAATTGCTTATCTAATAGCTCCTCCAACTGTTTCTTAAGTTTCTGTAGTTCCTTCGAGGCCATTCGATATGGTGCAATAGAGATAGGCCCTGTCCCAGGAAGGAGATCAATAGAGAACTCTATCTCTCTCTTGGGAGGTAAGCCTGAAATATCTGATGGAAATACTTCTGGAAACTCGTTGGCTATTGGGATTTCATTAATCTTCGATTCGACTTCTAGGTTTGATAAATACAAGAGAATGTATTCAAGTACTCCATTCTTCAACTCCCTATTAACTTGATTGGCATTTAGCATTAATAACTGAACCTCCTCTTTCGGAGTAGGAGGTAGAAATTCAACGGTCTTGTTACAACAATTCAACAAGACTCAATTTCTGGATATCTAGTCTAACCCTGGAATGACCTCAATACCTCTTAAAGGTAAATAAACGAGGTCTACAGAAAAAGTTTTCTCCTGGATGGTGACTTGACAGTCTTTACATACAGAGGAAGTTAATACCCGTTCCCCTATAGGGGTTACTACGAATAGCTCATAGGGAGTTTCAAAAATAGGAAACTGAAACTTCCTAATACATTCTTTCGATATAAATGAATGACTAGCACCAGAGTCAAATAACACCATAAGAGCAAATCCATAGATACAGCATGTACCTTGAATCATTTCAGAAGATTGAGCTGCCTCTTGGCCGCTCAGGGTGAAAACCCTTCCTTTCACCTGAGGCCTCTGTTCTGGCTGCTTCCCCACATTCTGTGGGCAGTTTCTTGCAAAATGTCCCTCCTGTCCGCAATTAAAGCAGACATCTTGTCCTATGTAGCATGGCCGATTACCATGCATGCGTCCGCACTTAGCGCACTTGACTGGGGTGAGGTCTTGTTGAAAAGGTCTAGGACCCGCAGTCAATGGCCTATTACCAGCTCCATATCCACTTCTTCTCACATTCTTTCCAGGGTTGGGAAAATTTTTCTTCCTCTTCCATAGGTTTCGCTTTTGCTTCTCGTCCTCCACTGCCCTTAAACTCTTTTTCAGGAGTCTGCATTTATTTATCAGAGGTGCAAACTCCCTGATCTCCATAGCTATAACAGCATTCTTTATCTCCGGGTTTAGTCACACTTCAAACTTAACCGCTTTCCATGCTTCATCTAGGTTATATCACAGATAAAAGGAGAACTTAGACAGCTCCTCGAACCTTGCGATATACTGGTCCACGGTCATGCTGCCTTGCATGAGTTGGAGAAATTCGATCTCTTTCTCTACTCGTACAGTACTTGGAAAGTACTTTTCAAAAAAAATGTCCTTGAACACTTGCCAGGTGATCTGTCTTCCCTGATGAGCTAAAAGTTCTCTAACTCCACGCCACCAGTATTCTGCTTCATCCTTTAACATATATGCAGCAAAAATAACTTGTTGCTCCTCAGTACAGCCCATCACTTCAAAGATTTTCTTTAATTCCCTTATCCACCTTTCGGCTACCGTTGGGTCATACCCACCTTGAAAACAAGGTGGTCTAGTCCTCAAAAACTCGGATATGCTATTATATTTTCCAACCATCCGGTTGTTAGCACCATTCTCACCATTTGGGTTATTAGCATTCTGGAGATATTGTAAAATTTAGTTGGTGGTCATGACTTGGTCTCGAATTGCCGTGGTAAGGTTGTGCAGGGTTTCCTCTGCATTGGTTGCTGGATTCCTCCTTGGTGGTACCATTTCCTACTATGACAAAAACAAAGTTATGCTGCTATTGAGGTGATCAAGCCCAATAGTTAGTTCAAAAATATTTAATAGCAGTCATAACACCACCTCGGCATATAGATAGGAAACACTAGTAATTTCTTACCTATATGAATCACTGATTCCCTACACAATACAACCACAACATACTCAAAACACTAAGATCGATTCAGATAATCATCCACCCACTGGCCATCTAGGATCGACCTGCTCTGATACCAATTATGTAACAACTCCATTTATGTAAATGTAATAAAAAAAGTTTTCTTTTTTTTTTATATTTGTAAAATTCCATGAAGTTATTACTACTTTAATTTTAACCACTTAACTCGTAATAATAATCACTTTAACCAAGTATAATTGTTATTAACAGTGATACAATACTGAGTTTCCATAGACACTATTATTTTACAAACATTTGTACAAAGATACATATAAGCTCTAATCATCTATGTCGACTAATTCCAGGGACACTGGTGCGGGTGGCACCTCCACCGGAATCTCAGTCACATCTACGATAGATACATCTAAAATAACTGGTAATTGCCCAAGGTAGGGCACCTCGATCCAACGTACGGAAATAATAAGTATCATAGAGAAAATCTGCATATTTATTCTTCTGAACATAATATGGAAATATAGTGAGAATTAAATCCCAGTAAGTTCAACAATAAATCATAATTTACCATCAATATAGTTCATCATGTCATGTTCAGCTGTATAAACTACAGAAAATATCTTTGGTCACATGAATGTATTATATCTATGCACACAAAAATCATACAATAATGATATGTATGACAGGATTAATTATTTTCAGAATATCATATGATGGCCATCAACTTATTCTCATTTCAAGCTACCCCAGTCAGGGTGAGTATCATCTACTCTCCGGTACGGGCTTTTCTTGCTCCGTCCGACATGGCCCACTTTCTCTTTCTTTTATCATTAACATGATCATAACCGTTGGTAGGGCATCCCCTACTGGTGCACCACACGGATTGCCATGTGACCGTGCTCATTTCTTTTCTTTTCACAATGATAGCAAAAAATATGCTTTCAATAACAAGTATGTTCACCAAAATATAACTATTATCATAAATCATTGGTAATCATGCCATAAACATAACCATTTCAAATATCACTTTATAAAATATTTTCATGTCATAATTTCACACTTAAGATAGTAAGAAGTTCATACAATGGCAATAACTGTGGCATATACTAATCATTTATTATTTTCATTTATAAGATTCGTCTTCTTTTTCAAATATTAATTTCATCTCTTCATTTTCTTTATGCTTGGCCTTTAGTCAATTTTTTCTTATTTATATTATTTCTAACACATTCTCTTACAAATTTACAGAGCATTTTCTTCCAATTTGATTTCTACTATTACCCTATAGTTAAAAAGGTTCATCTAGGTAGAAAAATGTTGGAAAATAGGTTTCACCAGCTTGCAACACGGTCTGGCCATGTTTCAGGACACGGCCATGCTTTAAAAATACTTCAAATATACTCAAAAACAGCCCCGAACACGGCTAACCCGTGCTTGAAGCACCCAGAACACGGCCTGGCCGTGTTCTGTGACTTTTGCTCACTAATCAGAGCATAACTCCCTCATTTTAACTTCGATTGAGGTGATCTTCGTGTCTTTGGAAAGTTAAGGCAATTATCTAAAACTATTATGTTAATCATATCAGCAAAATAGTAAAAATCTTAGTGTTATTACTCCCTTAAATTTAATATTATTTCTTCTCGGGTAGGTTCTAACATTTACTTACTAATCTGACTATATCTCTCACATAAGAATTCCAAATTAAGTTATTCCAGTGGCTAAACATCCATGACACATAAATATATAATTCATATGTTAACCATTTATTTTAATTCTATATAGAATTTTCCCAGAAATTAAAACTCTGAAACTATCCTAACATATTCTTCTCTGATTAACCATTTTCTGACCTTTGTTTACAAGAAAAAAGGGATTTTGTGACGACTAAAATCGTCACAAAAACCTAAAAAATCGTCACAAAAAAAATTCCGTGACGACTTTTAGTCGTCACGAGGTCGCTGCAAATACCACCGTCACAAAAGGTTTTTCGTGACGACTTTCGAAGTCGTCACAAAAGGTTTTTCGTGACGACTTTCGAAGTCGTCACAAAAACTAAACTTTTAGTAATGACAAAAATCGTCACTAAAACAAACAAAAAACGTCACTAAAAACAAAAAGTCATCACAAAATAAGCATAAAATTAAATTTTGAAGGTTTTTGTGACGACTAAAATCGTCACTAAAAATATTGTTCGTGACAACATTTTACGTCGTCACTAATGGTTTCTCAATTATTAGCTTTTTGTGACAACATAAGTCGTCACTGAATCTATGGTTCTTAGGGTCTTCAGTGACAACTAAAGTCGTCACTAAAAGTTGTTTCAGTGACGACTTGTATAAGTCGTCACTAAAAATATTGGTCAACAAGCGTTTTAGTGACGACTATAGTTGTCACTGAAAGTATTTTCTGTGACGACTTTTGCAAATCGTCACTGAAAATCTTTACTCTGAAGGTTTCAGTGACAATGAAAGTCGTCACTGAAAGTGTTTTCAGTGACGACTTAAAAGATTTGTCACTGAAAGTCACGTCAATCTAAGTTAATTTTTATACAATCTAAGCTTTAGTGACGGCTTAAGTCGTCATTGAAAGTAGTGTTTTCAGTGACGACTTAAAAGATTCATCACTGAAAGTCACGTCAATCTGAGTTAATTTTTATACAATCTAAGCTTTAGTGACGGCTTAAGTCGTCACTGAAAGTAGTTTCAGTGACAACCTTAAAAAAGTCGTCACTGAAAGTTTTATTAAAATAAAATTATAATAATAAAAATTGCAATCACTAAACTTTTATATTAATTTTTTAATAATTTTATTTATGCATTATAATATTAAATGAGAATAAAAAAATTAAATGAAATGATATATATTAAATAAAAATATTATGTACAATAAATATTTGTTGATAAACAGTTATCAAATGTCAATTAATAAATAAAATATAAATAAGAAAACAACAACAAATTAAAAAGCATCAAGTCTTTGGTTCTCTTGAAGTTTCCGCTGTTGCATTAATTGTAGAATTTGGTACACTACTTCCTGTTGGAGGTATTGAAATTTGCCCCTATTTATAACACAAAAACATATTAATAGTAGGCAAGTAATTCAAAATACAAGTTAATTAAATAATAACAATTATAATATATGCAACTCAATAGCGTAAGTCTATCTAAAAGTTACCAAAGTGAAAAAAAAATTACATACATTAATTAAACATATACAAAGGCTATTGAATTAATGTTAGCATAATTTAAATGTAAAAACCAAAAATAATAAATGATAAATGAAAAATATGAAAGAATACAATAATCAAGAGGAAAAAATAATATGACAAGTACAAAACAAATAGAATCACCAAACTATGAAAATTTTGATGTTTTAAGATTCTTGAACTAAGTTAATTTGACAAATAAAAGAATTTCAATGACCTATAGTTTATTTATCAAGGGGATTCAAAAGAATCACCAAACTATGAAAATCTTGATATCTTTTTAGCAACCCTTTCAATCACAAAAGAATCACCAAGTTAATTTGAACCAAAATTGCTTGTAATTTTACTAGTATGCTATTATAGATGCTCCTGAATTCAATACATTGAAGCTTCACTTTGATCAACCCTTTCCTTAACTTATTTTCATTTCAATTTTCTGGTTACAAATCGTAGAGAAATATCCAAAAAACTAAATAGCACAGGCAAAACAGAAAATCAGAAAGAAGAATCCCAACCACAAAGACTCAAGAGAAAATGGAAGCACCCTCTACAATTATCTAATCAAAATTGAGAGCACAAAAACCAAAACTGCATCAGCATCAGAGTTCAGCACTTAAAAACAATTAATATGCAAGAAAGTTATTTAAAGAAAAATAGATCAAAGAACAGCTCAAAAATATGCAAAATAGAATGCAAAGGTGCAAAACCAACAAATATATAAAGACACAAAATAAAGGAGACAGGGAAAGAGGCTTGCATTTAGGCTTCTTGAGTCTCAAAGGATTTTTCACTATTTCAATACTTCTTGTTCAACCCTCTAATGGTCACAAAGAAGTTTATCACACTCATTCACAATGTCAATTTTTTACACGTTCACCTAGACGTTTATAAGGTTAATTTTTATTCATTCATCAACAACAATACAAAAAGAAAGGATATATTGGCCTAAAACAGTACAGAATCTCTCTCAGGCATTAAAAAAAACTTCTAACTGAGCAAATAAAGCTAAACACCAGTTGTAGGGAAGCTTGAACAAAATATGAACCGAAATACAAGTCAAAACACGTTATGAATTTATGATAGCTAAAATAGGTTCAAATACTTCTTGGTTGGTTCTTTATGTCTTTCATACATCCAAGCTTCCATAATTGTCAATAGCCTAATTTTTTAGCCATTGCAATTAAAACTTATAATAAAGTAAAAAACTCAAACAAGTAAAAGTAAAACTATATGTTGCACAATTTCCAAAACAGTAAAACAAAAAATACGCTTGAAAAGAGACTGCTTTCTATGGACTTGTTCATTATATAGATGATTGGTAAACTGCTTAGAAACTGCTTTCTCTATGTCTTTGACAGAAGAGAGAACAGAACACTGAAAACAGCTAAAAATTGTAATCATAACTTTGGGGACAGATCAATATGCATATGTTGAATTGAAATTATTACAAAAGAATACAAAACTATTTTTTTGTGAATTGAATTGAAATTTGATTTCTCACTCTTCTCTTTGTGTTGCTAAAAGAGAAGTACAACACATTAGTTTTAAAATTTTATACTTATTATATCTTAGCATCTTATAAATTTCTAAGAGTTTGGAAAATGACAACTTTAATGTAGCAAACACCACACTTGGTAAAGAGTTGAAGCTTTCTCTGTTATCAAATTTTATTATTCTCCTATGGGGGTTTAAATAATTTTATGCCTTGCAGACAGGGAGGAACTATGGTGACATAGGTAGAATGTCTAAAAAACCTATTATGTGTTGAGTTGAGCCAAAAGATTCTAAAGGATCATTTTCTTCAATTTTCTCTATATTTTATGCATTGTTCAGATTTCCACAAGTTAACTCTCTCTGTCTCAATTTGTCCTGTTTTCCAGCTCTTGGGTAATTTTCTAAAATCCCAATGAAACTGTCTTCAGGTTTCTACGAGCTAACTTTCAACTAAGCTGGTAAATTATTTTCGATCTGCACCAATCAAGCCCATCACATGCGCAGATAATTCTGAAGAACTCATTAACATGCTCAGCACTTGTTTTGGAGCTGCCGGCAACAGGTGGGCTAACTTTGTTGCCCTTTTGGCAAACTTTTTCCTTTCCCTTCCAATTTTTGCTGCTAAACCATCCATTCTAATTATTTGAGGAAGGAAGATCCTTTCAAGCCGTGGACCACTCTTAGTGGAAAGTTCTTGTGCAGATGCGATGATGTTCACGCATGTGTGGTAAAGCAATCAAATTCTTTCTAGTTCTTCTTCTTTTTTCTTTTTCTTTTTTGTTTAAGTTAAATTATTTAATTAGAGAATTTTAATTCTGTAATTTCAGCCTGGATCAACTTCACAAGCCTGCTCACCACCGAAAACAGAGCAACAATTGCAACAAGGGTCCGGACATGTTTAAGACCTTATGCACCAATCAATTATCTTCAACTGAGCCAAGATAATAGATATTCGATCCCCATGAGGCTGCATCAAGAATTCCAAGCTTTTGGGTCCATGAGGGTTATTTCATGTATAATGTTTCTCAAATAAAGGATTCAGAAGTGTGAATGTTGATACTTGATATTATGTGTTGAGTTGAGCCAGTTAGATAGTTGTTTTTTTGCTCGTAAATTAGAAGTTGGTGAGCTTTTCTTGTATTGTACTTCTCAAGATTTCAAGACCAGCAATTCTAGTCCAAGTGATGCTAAATATACGAGAGGTAGGGAAGCAGAGAATGAGAAAGAGGCCAAGATACGAAGCTCATCAGTGGCCTAGCATTCACTCCAGCCCCCCCCCCCCCCAAATTAGCTCAAATGCAGAAAATGAAAACCAAAAACACCAATTCCAACCGAAAAATCAAAACCCCCAAACTAAGTAAACGGAATGCAAAAAATCGAAGGAGTATTAGAGTACCTTGGTGCTTCAAGATGGTCCAGCAATGCCCGCCACAACGCAACAAATTCCAGCACCCACAAAGCTGCAGGTTCGAGCACTTCTCCCTGGGTGCAGTGGCGAAGGACAGATGAGGTTAGATAGGCGATAACACAGCAAACTCTAGCACCTTTCACCCACGAAGATGCAGGTTCGAGCACTTCTTCCTAGAAACCGAGTTCTTCTTGGGAACCGAGGTGAAGGAAAGGTGAGGATGGAGAGGTTGATTTGGGCTTTACAAGGTAAAACAAACACAGAAAATCCAGAGACCAGAGATGAAGAAGAACGTTGGTCTGGTTTAAGGGGGAAAGAAATTTGGTGCCCGCCTTCTGGAGTTTATTTTCAACTTTTTTGCCAGCATTTTGCGTTTTGCGTGAGAAAAAAGCAGCCTTCATTTTTATTTATTATATAATTTACTTTTTTTTTCAGATAATTATTTAAAAAATTATTACTTATTCAAAATTAATCACATATTTAATTTTTCAAAAAAAATATCATACACAAACAATTATTTTAAGGTAATTCTTAAATTTTAAAATATATTTTTCTTTACTTATTAAAAAAATAATTTCAAATAATTTGTTAATAATTTAAATTATAAAAATTTATTAAAAATTAATTTAAAATAAATTATTATCCTCTGAAGCCAAATTAAAAATTTATTAAAAATTAATTTAAATTATTTTAAGGTAATTCTTAAATTTTACTTTTAGCGAAAGTAAGTTTTTAGTGACAATTTAAAAAGTTGTCACAAAAAAGTATACTTTTGTGACGACCTATCAAAGTCGTCACTGAAAAACTATGTTTTTGTGACGACTTATAAAAGTTGTCACTGAAAGTTTAATTTTTAGTGACGATTATTTTAAGTCATCACTGAAAATATACTTTTCAGTGACGACTTCTTTAGGTCGTCCCAAAAAGTCCTTTTCAGTAACGACTTTTTTAGTCGTCACAAAAAAATCGTCACAAATTATCTTTTTTCTTGTAGTATAAAGAGACTAAATTGAAATTCTTAAAAATAGAAAGACTAAAAGTACAATCAAACCTGTATAATTAATTTAAACTCATAATCGTTAGAAAAAAGTTTAATTGTATTCTCCATTCACAGCTAACCTTTATTTTAATTCTTGAAGACATAATCAAGAATACATATATTACACATTTTAACATATTCTAATTATTTATAATGAATATGTACATATTTCAATCCCTAACAACTCTAAAAGGAAATTAAATATTTAGTGACAGGGTTATAGCAATAACTTTGTGGCGACAAAAAATGGCCACGGAAATTTTTGTGTGGCAATTTTTAGGCTTATCAACACTGGAAGTTATTTTTCTTGTGATGCAAGTAATTGTTTGTGAAGCTAATTGTTATACCAAATCTTTTGCGTCTTTTAAACAACTTTATAAATGTTATAAGAAAATTTCATCATAAGATCAAGCTTGTCACCACATGAGATGATCAATTTTTGTTTTTTAAAATGTAAATCGGCTTTGTCCTAAAATTAAAAAAAAAAGTCAAAAATATAGAAAATATATTTTGGCATTCATATCTTTTTTTCAATACATAAGAAATGTACCTTAGTCATTAGTATCTTCGCTCTGTACAAAAATATTTAGGCATGTTACTAATTATAAAATAAATATTCTCAGTTTGCACCTTACTTTACATATTGGAATTTTTGCCGAAGTTGAGTTTACCATATTGACAGCAAGTAGCACTTGTAATGAATTGACAATTGACATTTGCAGGTGTTGATGAAAAAGTTTAAACTGCATAATACTCTGGTATGTCCTCTCTAAGGAATATTGTACATTGCTATGCCATAAATAGAAATAAATCATATAGTAAATTACAATTACTTTTTTTGAAATTTGTGAAAATTACACTCACAACCTTCTAATTTCAATTTATATGAAAATCTTCTTTCTATTCACAAAATTATTAATGGAACTTATACTTTATTCATTTTTTCTCTTAAAAACTCATAAATTAGAATTTAGTATTGTTACACCCCTACTTTTAAGGGCACGTGAAATACATACTTTATAGACAGATCTTTACTATAATAGGTATAATATAAGTATTCATTATGAAAATATATACAGATAGATTATCTCATGTAAACAGAATATATAGACTAAATTTATAAATATTAGAGTAACAACAGAAGTAAGGATTCTGCCTATAGCATTCAGAATATACTCTAGAGTACAAGTACAATATAAATCAAAATCTATAAGTTTTGGAAACAAAATAGGCTCATCAAAGAACATGTTGCTTATCTTATCACCTATTTAAAGGAAAATGACCAAACTCTGTATTCTTATCTAAAAAATGTGAAAATATCATGTAGTGAATTTGACAGCTCAATGAACGGATAATACATTTTATGATTTTTTAGGTCAACATATGGATATACTCATATTTTAAAATTTATCACGTAGAAAATTACAGTTCAGAAGTACACCAATATGAAACCCGTATTTCAAATATTCTCAAATCAAAGAATATTCAAATATCCAAAACTATATACTGTACTGTATGATCATTAAACAAATATTATTATGCATCAAAATATTTCGCATGAAAACATTAGGAAGATCCCATATCAGAACCATCATATCAGAGTTCAAGCTTTTTCGTACTTTGGTAGTGTAAAATTTGCCTAAATTCAGCATCTTAGCTAAAGTTTGTCTTACAACCATTCAAGAGGACATGCGAAGAGACTCTAATATGAGCATTTCTCAAGTACACAGTAAGGGAGGGTAAATCACATATCATATAGTCGGCATTTTGTTCAGATAGGAGGCATCCCGCTCTCCTTCACATATTGTATTCCGTGTATTGGCCATCACACGAAACTAACACCACCCCTACTAGCTGAAGTGTCAAGGTGCACCAGAGCTAATATCACATGCTGTTAGCAAACAATATTTCCAATAAGATACCTCTATATAAATTATATTTACACATATGCCATATCATTTAAAACAGATGTTTCATTATAAATTCAGAATTTTCAGTCTTAGTACAATTCCTCTATTAGAAACTTTTCAATCAGAGTAATCGCATATACATGCCCTTTTCGAAGGCAATTTTATAGTTTTATATGTGAATGCCACGTGCACAATATATTTTCTTTACCATATGATGAAAAATACATTTAAAATCATATATTCAATGAGTTCAAAACTCTATTTTCAAAACCATACTCTTCTTGAACTATATGCTAGATTGTAAACAAATAAGATAATTTAATCCATTTCAGAGACATATAAAAGTATTAATAACTTGTAAACATAATCAATTATATATTTAAAGTTTAAAAAGAGCATAGGGTAAGTCATAGAAAGAATTATCTACTCACATGGTAAGGATCCAAATTTTTCATAGACATATAAATGTATAAATAACTTGTAAACAAAATCAATTATACATTTAAAGTTCAAGAAGAGCATAGGGTAAGTCATAGAAAGAATTATCTACTCACAAGGTATGGCTCCAGATTAAACAGCTCCAAAATGTACTTTTTTTAATCTAAATTTAACTAAACATACTTCAAAATCGAGTTTGGATGGTCCAAAAACTTAGAAAATGACTCTGAGATCGCAAAATTTGACCTATGGGAGCTTAGTCAATATTAGTCAACTAATATAATACTATTCACAGTCGAAAATACTATTCAATGTCAGAATCACTATTTATACCAGTCAGATTTACTGTTCACAACGCACAAAAAGTTGTCAGATGGTTGGAAAATTTCATATCTGAAAGTTTATCTATCTATTGAATCCATCTACGTTGTCAAATTTTTAATTTGAAGTCTCTAAATAGGAGTTTTAAAGTTCACATTTTTCTAAATTTTTTTACTTCCAATCTACGATAATTTTGTGGCTGATTTAAAAAATCATTCAGTCAATATCGTAATACTCTTCGTCCTGAATCCAGTGGTACCCTTAGTTTGGAGATCGGAGACTCGAAGGTACTCCAAATCTAGAGAGAGAAAGTAAGGAGAGAGAAAGTTACTATTCACTATTCATTCATCTCAAAAATCTTTTCGTCTCTTTTTTTTAATAAATGATGGAGGAAAAATTAACTATTTGCTAATTGTTAGAGGAAGTCCTTGTAAATTTCATTATTTACATTTTGACCCCTAAACCTTTAAGAAATTATAATTTGACTCCAAAAAATTAATGAGTTTTCATTTTCATCCTTAAAACATTTCAATTACATTCCTACTCCTTTATTTCTTTTAAGAATCCCTATATAAATAAAAATTATGAAATCTTAGGGTTGTTACATGTATAAATTATCAAAAAATTGAATTAATACTTATTAAAACTTAAAATGAGGGAGCTTAGTATAACTTTTTTTATAATTTGAAGGGGTGCAAGTATAAATTTTATAAACTTCAAGAAAAATTCTTGTCTTAATTTGAAATTAGAAAAAGTATGATTGTAATATACTCTAAATCATATTAATTGTTTAACTTACATGTTAAAAGCATACATCAATAATTGAAAGAGGAATAAACCTACCTTTGTCCTCTTACTTTTCATGTGGTGTAGTTTTCATGTTAAAAGAAATTTAAATTCATATTTATATATTTTTTCTTTAATAAACTCTTCATTTAATCTTTCTACCAATGTTCTGTAGTATAAATTATGTAACAGGTTATAGCAATTTATTGAAGATTTTCTTGAGTATTTTTAATTTAGAAGTATGTCGATACATATTTTGCTAGCTAATACAAAATCTTTCCAACCATATATAATTGAAGGCAAAATTTTAGCGATATAACTATATATATTGTTGTGAATTATGCCAAATTATAGTTGAGATCCATCATACACAAGTTTTTGTAAGCCATGGTTTATTGCCATTTCCTCTGTTGAGCTTTGATACTTCAAAGATGGCTTCTTGCTTTCAACCTCGACCACTTTAATGGAATGAAATCAACTATACAATTGAGAATGAGTTACTCCCTAAGACCTATAATTTAGGCTTTATATTACAACCCGATTACAAGGTAGTTAGGCATTAATCTAGATAACTACTAATAGACAATAACACTTTAAACCTTATCAACTAATTAACTAACTAACTCTATAATAGAAAATAAGATAATACTCAACAATTCTCCACCTTGGCTATTGTTAGTTAGTTAAGGGTTTTCAGCTCCATGCTTGCACAATGTCTTTACATCCAACTCAAATGGTAACTTTCTTAATGCTTAGCAAGTTTAGTCCGTGATTAAACTTTGGTGAAGGTGAAGCTTTTATGATTATATCGGATGGATTCTACTTTCTTTAGACATATTTTACCAGTAAAAATTATATTTATAATAAAGTATAACCTCACATCAATGTGTTTAGTCTTCCTATGGTAAACCTGATTTTTATCTAAATGTATATCATTTTGATTGTGACAGTAAATTGTTGCTATTGTTTATTGCAATCCCAGTTGATTTTCCATGCCTTTTAGCAACTTTTCTTCCTTTATGGCTTATATCAAAGCCATGAAATCCACCTCAGTTGTAGAGAGTGATACCACACGTTGAAGATTAGTTTTCCAGTTGACACCATAAACACATAGCCAATGAGTGACCTTCTACTGTCATAACATCCTGCATAATCAAAATTCTCTAATCCTGTCACCATCTCATTCATTATAATACTTCTTTTGTACGTTAGTCCATAACCGACAGTCCCTTTAAAGTAACTTAACACCCTAAACTCACTTTACTGCATTCTAGTGTGCTTTTCCTAGATGATCCATTGTGACTTATTTTGAAAGATATTTGATGATGTGGTAACCTTGCATTAAAGATCAATCCTTGGTCCGCAAACCAAATTAGTTAATTACAATTTTGGCGAGGTTAGTTAATTCAGTTAGCACGGGTTTTCAATAAATTGTATATTGAGCTAATATATAAAGTTCCTGAAAAAGGATTCAAATATGGTAATTACTTTAGAGGTATTAGCAATAGGTTTTATTTTTCTTGTTGAAAGAAAAGAAACTGAGAGAAACACCTCGTCAAAGTAAGGATTGAGTTTTGGTTCATTACAAGAATCTTGTAATGATTGCATTGCTATGATTGATGAAATAAAGCTATTGTAAATCTCCAAAGTGGGAGTAGGCACAATTGGCTAAGACACTATAAATTTGGGGTTCTATTCTTGGTTGATTTTCTGCTAATTTGATTGTTTTGCATTAGTGTTAGTTAAGTTCTTGGACAAAATCAACTTTTGTTCTCTTTAGCAAAGGTAAATTTTATTGATTGCTAAGGTTGCAACTTTACAATTGGTATCATATCTTGGTTTAAGAAAGGTTTAAGGGAGATTCTTGATTCCAAGATGGGGCTGAACAAGTTTGAAATTGAATGATTCAATGGAATATGGGACTATTAGGGTCATTTTGGTGCAGCATAAGGTAGCCTTGGCACTTGAAAGAGCTAGCAAGTTGCCTAAATCCATGCTAGTAGCCAAGAAGGAAGAGTTAATGGAGATTGAATACAATATAATAATCTTGTACTTGAGTGACAATGTGTTGGGACAAGTGTCAAAAGAAACCACTATAGCTAGTGTTTGGTCAAAACTAGAGAGCTTATATATGACAAAGTCCTTGACAAATCAAATCTATTTGAAAGCTAAGTTCTTTATATTCAAGATGCAAGAAGATAGAAGCCATGATGAGAACTTTGATGAATTTACTAAGATAGTGATTGACTTGGAGAATATTGGTGAGATAATTAAAGATGAGGACCATGCAATGATCTTACCAAACTCATTGCCATTAGCTTATGGATAATTGAAAGACATAATCCAATATAGTAAGGAGACCTTGCCTATGGGAGAATTGGAATTTACAATAAAGCTTAAGGAAATGGAACTAATGTAAGAAAATAAGGCTGGCAGTTTTGGAAAAAAATAATAAGGCACTAAATGTGAAAAGAAGATCATAAAAGAGAAAAGGTTTCAAGACTAAAGGGAAATCAAGGTCAAAGTCATCAAAAAAGGTTGATAAGTCCAAATTGCGATGTCACTACTGCAAGAATATAGGACATTTCAAAAGGGAGTTCCTTGAAAGGTTGAAGAAGTAAAGAGACAACAAACCTAAATAAGAAAACATGTTTGTGGCTTTTGAAGACTATGATTCTACTGAGGTTATGCCGTATTCATCAAGTGAAGACTAAAAGGAGTAGATCTTTGATTTTGGATGGTCATTCCATATGAATCCGCATAGGGATTGGTTTTAGGAATTTGACAAAAAAAAATAGAGGAAATGTGCTACTTGGAAACAACAAAGCTTGTTAAGACAGCTAGTGTTGGATAAATCAAAATTAGAATGTTTAATGGCTCTGATCGAATTATGACAAATGTGAGGTATGTCCCTTAGTTGAGAATAAATCTGATTTCACTTGGTATGCTAGACTACTTAGGTTGTGGGATTAAAGTAAAAAATAGCAACACGAAGGTCAATAAAAGGGCAATGACTATGATGAAGGAAAAATTGTCAAACAATCTTTACTCCTTAGTTGGGGATACTTTGATAGGGACTGTGGCAAGTATGATTGAAAGAGAAATAAATGTTACAACTTTGTGGCCATAATCACCTAAGAGGGCATTAAATTGGGTCCTTTAATAAAAACTAAACTTTCTTTCAAATAAGGACTAATTTTAAATGTCTTTAAAAAAAACCTTGAAAGCTTTGAAGCTTTGAAGGTTTAGAAATGATGAGACAAAACTAGAATTTATATTTATAAAAAAAGAAGAGCAATAAAATAAATATAATGAGTTAAAGATTGGGGAACTTAGAAATTAAAGTGCCATAAATAAAGAGAAGTAAAGAAGATAATTAAACATAGATACTTATCTTAGCTCATGTTAAATCAAGCCTAATCTAGTCCCCAAGCCTTAACATAATATTTCCACTATAACCATAAGATTAATAAAGGGAACTAGTGAGCTATTACACTTCTTAACACAAGCTAAAGTTGGAAAATAGGGTGACTCTTTTACAATTGAATTTTTCCAATTCCAAACTCACAAAGACCCTTCACCTCCTTAATTAGATTTTTTACACACTAGGATGTAGGGAAAATAAGGAAGCAAACAAGCTCAAGTTGATTCAACAGATGTTAGGAGGCCATTTTTGTTTCAAAATAGCTATTTAAAAAATATCAAAAAAATAAAATATAAAAAATAATTGTTTTTTCAAAAAAAAATTGTAACTACACTAGTCAACTATCATAATTATGACAGTCAACTATTGTCGAAAGCAAGATTAAAATAAAAGAGAAATTTCATTTGGAGAAAGTTTTCTTCAAAAACATAAGTTGACAATTGATTGGTGCAAGACCATAAATCAACTATTAGTCTTTGAAAGCCGATTCTAGAGAAAACAATGACTAACAATCAGTTGTTGGGCTACCAACAATTAACTATTGGCATTAAGTTGAAGATTTAAATTTTTTAGGCAACAATCAACTATTATACAATGAACATTTGACTGTTAGCCTTGTAATTTTTAAGAAACACAGTGATTTTAACCCTAAATCAACAATTCCAAAATAAGCTCTTTTGACTTTAACACAGCTGAAGGAATTTTATGAGCTCAAGAACCCCCTAATCCTTTAACAACAAATTTTCCAAATCTAGTGCTCTAATAAAGTATTGAAAAATAGAATGTTCAGTTTACTAGTCACTTCCTTGAAAGGTCATCTATTTGGTTTGATATTGTCAAAACTTGGATGAATACTTCAAAATGATCAACATGAAAGACTGTTGAAATCTGATTTTTGGTGAACCTAGTCAACTAACTTTCTCGAGAAAGACTAGTTTATTTACACCAAGAGGTCGACAGTGACATATCAAATCAACTTATTTCCTTTATAGTATATTTGAATTTAGAGATTATACCAAATATATGTAATTTTTTTAATAAATTGATTGACAAATGGCTAATACCATAATAGCTATTTATGACTCTATGCAATTTTTGCAGCTAGATGTATTATATAATATGCATTGGATTAGCCACTTAGCAATCATGCCAACAACAAAGATTCCACAATTCTAACTATGAGTATCAATATCATTTGAGTTCTTCTTATTATTACAAGAGTAAAATACACTATCCTCTCATGTGTATTGTTTTTATTACACGACTCCTCTTCTTTATTTTCAAAATATCCAAAGATCTCCCTCTATTTTATTAGAATTTGTGTATTACATGAAGATTTGAACAAAGACAATGGAAAACTTCAAATTGAAATAGAATTTCTTGAGGAAAAGATAAAACTCGAAGAGATAGAGCATGTGAACAATGGTGTTGTTGAAGTGAATAACATAGTTTTTATTTATTTTTAAAGTAGTTTAAGACATCAGAAAATCTAAATTTGTTGATAATTAAGCAAGTGAAAATTAAATTTAACAATATCACTCTTTTTAAGACCTAATACAAATTTCTCTTAGTTTTTCCTGGAATGCTACTCTACTACCATAATTTTCATTAAGCATAACACTAGTATCAGAGTGCATTAATGCTATGTTTACTTGCACTGATGAATAGGTTGCTCGAATTGATGAATGAGTAGCCAGCATACAAGAATCCTTAAATGGGTTATCTGCATAATTGATTTAACTGATAAGAACTATTCAACCTGTACAAATAGCAAGTAGTAATGGTCGCAACAATGGAAATGTGAGGAGGAATAGAGGAGAACAACAATGGAATGAGTATAAAGTCTCTACCCGATTCATGAAAATAAAGTTTCCTAGGTTATATAGATATTATGTTAGGAGTTAACTGACTAAGTGTGAGACATTTTTCAATTAGACAATACTCTTGAAAACACTAAGGAGGCTATCGCTAGTCTAGCCTTGGATGAGAAAGCTTTTCAAAATGGCATCAAGCTTATGAAAAGTTGGAGGGATCTAAGGGAGCACAAAATTGGTAAGACTATTACTAAAGCAATCAGAGGACTATTTGGGGTTATATATGATCCTACAGGAGACTTGATGCAACTTAAACAAAAAGGATCGTATTTTAGTAAGGAAGTTGAGCCCACATGAAGATTATATGGTGAGTTATTTCGTAGCAAGATTGAATGAGGAGGTAGTAGAAGGGGTAAGGGTGTTTGGACTGTCACCTTCCTTGATACGATGTAGTTAGCTTGTTTGGAGGAAAGGAAGCTGGAGTTGAGACAAAGAGGCATGACCAAATAAGGCAATTCTAGATTTACTAGGCACAGCTCAATGGCACATATAAGGGGCCTGGGCAAAATAATTACAAAGGTAATATTGTTGTTCAAATTAAGAATATTGCCATTAGAAGGGAGCGAAAAGGTAGTGGACCATTGAGTGGAACCAGTTGTGTTACTATTGCCATGAGAAATTCTTGCCGGATCATGATCGTTCTTAAAAGAAAAAGCTACAAGCATATGTGAAGGAGTATGAGAGATAAGCAATGGGGCTAAACCTTCAAACCATGTATAAATGATGATGAAGGTTTAGCCTTTCAAGGTAACACAGATTACGCCACTATGTAGGTACCAGCTTATTATGGTAAAAAAAAACTTAAACTCATTCTAATTAATAGTGAAAGTAAACATGATTTTTTAGATGAAATTATTGCAAAAGGATTAAAGTTTTCTATTGATGAATTACTACTTGTCAAAGTAGCTATAACTGTAGCTATTAGTAATGAATTAGCTTGTGATGGGATGACTAAAAACTTTACATAGGTCATGCAAGGAGTGCAGTTCAATACTAATTCTTATATACTTGATTTGGAGGGCTGTGATATGGTTCTAAGTATACAATGGCTTATATCATTCGGATTGATTCAGTGGGATTTCATGAATATAACTATGCAATTTATGTTTAAGGGTAAGGAATAAGTGTAGGTTTACTCAAGCAAAAAAACTTCAAGATATGATATTTCATGAACCCACTCCTCAATTGGTCTCCTACAACCATTGTCCAATACTAGTACCCCGCAACAAGCTCAAACAAAACCTCATAAATAGATTCCAAAACTAATTCATAACTTGTTGAAAAAAAATCTAAGATGCTTTCGAAGCCCCAATCAGCTTACCACCCTTTTGAGAGGGTTACAATCACCAAATCATACTTAAGGGAGGGACCGACTATGTCAACCTAAGACCTTGTAGATATCCTTCTACCCAAAATACTTTTTATTGAAAAGATAGTGTAGAAAATGTTTGATTCTAATTTCATTTAGTATAACAGTTTATTGTTTACTTCATTGTAGTGTTAGTTAAAAGAAAAAAAAGATAGGAGAAGCTCAATCACAAAACTATCAAAGATAAGTTTCCAATTCTACTTGTTAAAGAGCTTTTGGATGAGTTAAAGTGGTTATAAAATCTATTCCAAAATTGACTCAAGACTTAGCTATCACTATATTTGAATGTAGCTCAAAGATGTTCCCAAAACTACATTTAAAACATATTCTGACTGCTTTGAGTTCTTAGCTATGCCTTTCATACTTACAAATGACTCTTCCATCTTCCAAAGAACCATGATCATCATCTTTTGGCTATATTTGGGAAAATTTTGTCCAAATTTTCCTTAATGAGATCCTCATTTATAGCCCCTCCCTTGATACCTATATTTCTCACTTCAAAAAAATCTTACAGTCCCTTAGAGCCTATCAATTTTTAGTAAAATGAGCTAATTCTATTTTGCTATCCCTAAAATTGAATACTTGGGTTACTTCATCTCAACCCAAGGAGTTTCCATAGATCCCTCCAAGATTCAAGCAGTTGCGAGTTGTCCTTTACCCAAAACTCTTAAAATAACTCAGGGTTTCCTTAGTTTAACTGACGCTTTCTAAAAGATTATGGCATTATAGGTTGACCCTTGCATGATCTACAGAAAATAAAAAATTTTAAGTGGAATGACATAGCTATTCAACCTTTTGACAAACTCAAGTTTTTCATAGTTAGTGCTTCTGTTTTGTCTTTGCCAAATTTCTCTAAAAATTTCATAGTTGAAATTGATGCATCCAATTTAGGATATAGAGCTGTGTTAATGCAAGATGGCCACACTCTTGCTTTCCTCAATAAGTCATTATTTCTTTATCATTAGAAGTTGTCTGTATATGATCAAGAATTTTATCTCTTGTGTAAGCAATTGAACAGTAGTGGTAGTATTTAACAAGGAGGAATTTCATCGTGAAAACTTACCAGCAAAGTTTGTAAGTACTTGTTAGAACAAAAACTTACTACCTCATTTCAACATTATTCGTTGACTAAACTTCTGGGATTTGACTATGAAATAATTTATGAAATAGGGAAGAAAAAATGCAATAGCATATACTTTGTCTAGACTGTTAGGCAATCAACTTTTTTAACTTACATTGTCGTAGACCTCAGGAGATTTATGGTCCAAAGTGCAACATGGATGGTAGACATCCAAAAGCTAATTCTTGAGCTACAATAAGACTTAGTCAATCATTCTAACTTCTCATAAGATGAAACCTATCTCAAGGGGAAAGGAAAGATAGTTGTTAGTAATCATGCTCAATTAATATAGACTATCCTTAAATGGCTTTATGCTTCTGAACAAGGTGGCCATTCAGGGTTGAAGGCCATTCTTCACAAAATTCAATCTATTTTATTACGCGGTGTTAGAAAAGGACATAGAAGAATTCATTAAAGCATGTGACACATTTCAGCACTACAAGTATGATATAGTGGCATCTCTAGATCTTTTGAAACCTTTAATCATTACTCTTAGAGTTTGGCATAGCATTTCAATGGACTTCATCGAAGGCCTTTCCCCCTCTGAGGGTAAAAACATCATTTGGGTAGTCATTGATAGGTTCAGTAAGTATGCTCACTTCATAGCCTTATCACATCCTTACACAACTACTTAGGTTGCTAACTTGTTTTCAAATAACATATACAAAGGCCATGGATGCCACAAACTATCATCAGTGACAAATACCCAATCTTTATTAGCAATTTTTGGCAAGCATTCTTAAATAAACTGGGTATTGAATAAGTTTTGTCTTCTTCCTACCATCCCCAACTTGATGGACAAATAGAAAATTTGAACAGGTGTCTTAAATCATATCTAAGCTACATATATTGGGAGCAGCCATCAACTTAGAGCAAATGGCTTTCACTGGTAGAGTAGTAGTATAATGTACTTATTATACTTCCACACAACTCACATTATGTGAAATTGTGTATAGGCAGCCTCCACACAATTCGCATTCCCTATTCCTTGTGACTTAAACATATAGAAGTTATTGACAGAAGCCTTGAAGCTCGTGAACAAATGGTGGTACTACTTAAATTTAATTTGCAAAAAGATATGAATAGGATGCAGCAACTTTAGATGCCCATAAACAACATTCCATTATTCTTAGATCCAATGAAAAGTTGTTACCCAAATACCATGCCTTCACCAAATTATTTGACGTGTGGGAGCAGTAGCTTAATACCCTTAGCCTGCCTGTCACTTGCTCCACCTAACTATTGGGATATCGAAATGGTGGAATAGATAGTATAAAATGAGGGAAGCTGAGAGACATAGGTATCAAATAAGTTTTTCATGGAATGCTAACTTTGCTACCACAATTTTCCTTGAGCTTAACATAGTGCTTGCTAATGTTCATATGAGAGCTTGGGTTTAACCTTTCTGAGGAGATTTCGTCAAACTTTTGGTGCTCATAGGCAATGCAAACTCTATATTTGTACTTGGGTTCTCAAAATAATATGAAAGAAAATACGAAATTTGTAGGAAAATCAAAATTGAGCACTCATACCAACTTGAAGTAGTATGAAAGTCAAATAATAAAAATATCATAATGTCTTAAAATGTCTCACTATTAATTTAATCAATAAAAATATGTTACTATTTTAATTTTCTAAAATCATATATAAACAACAATAGGAAAAACAATTTCAATTTTATTGAAATATTGAAAAAAAAATCTTGGAGTTGGTCAAAATATTTTTAATTTCTATTGTCTATTTTTATTTTTAAAAATAAATTTTTATTTGTATTTTTTCTTTATTTTAAAAACATTTTTATTTTATGAAGTTAAAACTTTGTTCATATTTATTTTTAAATTTAATTGAAATAAGTAGTTATAAATGTTATTTAAATTTTTAGTTTAATTTGACATCTATAATTTTTTATACTATTTTAATTTTATTTAGTAATTAGGATATGTTCTCTTTTAAAATTATAAAAATACTACTGGTTATTTTTCAATACAATGAAAATGTCTTTTTATACATTTTCTGTTTTCACCTTATTTTAAGAAATATTATCTCTTAAACTCTGCTAAACTTATTTTCACTTATATTGTTTATTTTCAATGAAAATAAAAGTAAAAAAATAGATAAAATTAGACCCTTAAGTTTTATAAAATAATATGATGAAAATAATTGTTCCAATAAAATATTATGATATGATAAGATAATATTTTTCTAGATTTAAACACTTTTACTATAACTCCTAACTAATGTTACAATTACCTTAATTAAATAATTAAATAAAATTATGGATTATTACCCTACAGTTTTGGATCAATTTTACTTTCCAATTTCATGCACCATGATGAAAAAAAAGTGTCACTCAAAAGAGATGAAGATTTGAGGTAATTTGCATGTATTCTTCTTTGAGACCAAAGGTAAGTATTTATACTATAATTATATTTAAAGGATAATTGCAAAAAAAACATATTATGATATATATAAAAACAACTTCCCATATTTCCCTTAACTACCTGATTTTTCATATTGATTAATATAACTATTAGCTTGCAAGATAAGTACAAGACTCATACACACACTTTCCCTTAAGTTGGTGTATAGATATCTATAATGCACAACTTGTCCATTATGCCAAGAGACACCTTCCCAGATACAACTTTTGTGAGTATGTCTGCCAATTGATTTTCATAATGAATAAATGGGAATTGTATGATCTTCGCATCAAGATTTTCTTCGATAAAACGTTGATTAACTTTAGCATGTGTGGTGCGATCATATTGAATCAGATTATGTGCTATTTCTCTAGTTGCCTTATTATCACAATGAAGAGTCGTTGGTTTATCATATTCAATACCTTAAGTATATTTCTTATCCACAATAGTTCACATACACCATGAGCCATTCCACAAAATTTAACTTCAACATTTGACCTTGCCACTACCTTTTGCTTCTTGCTTTTCCATGTAATTAAGTTGCCTTCAACGAAAGTAAAGTATCCTGATGTAGACCTTATAATTGTGTGATCTCCTGACCAATCAGAGTTTGTATAACCTATAATATTGGAATAATTATTTTTTATGAACAAACTGTTTCTTGGAGAACTTTTCAAGTACATCAAGATTCAAAATACTGCCTCCACATGTTCTTCACTTAGAGCATGCATGAATTGACTCACAACGCTTACTGCATAAGCTATATCAAGCCCTGTATGTGAGGGATAAATTAATCTCCCAATTATACTTTGATAGCATCCCTTATCTACTAGAGTTTGCTCTCGAAGAATTTGAAGCTTATGATTCATTTCCATAGGTGTTTCTGCTGGTTTGCAACTAAGCATTCTAGTTTCATTAAGAATGTCTAGTATATATTTTTGTTATAATATTCCTTGCTTCGATCTTGCCACTTCAATTCCTATAAAGTATTTGAGTTACCTAAGATCTTTCATTTCTAACTTGTCTGCTTAATACCTTTATAAATCTTTCATTTCGTAGAGGTTATATCTAGTTATTATCATATAATCAACATATACAATTAAAGTTGTAGTTTTTCCTTCCTTGTGCTTTATAAATAAGGTGTAGTCTAAGTTGCTTTGTTTGTACCCAAAATCAATTATTGTAATTGAGAATCTCCTAAACCATGCCTTAGGAGATTGTTTTAGACTGTATAATGATTTTCTTAGTTTGCATACCTCTTTTTTTCTAAAAGAATGGCTTTTGACACTAGGTGACAACTCTATGTATATCTCTTCTTTCAATTCTCCATTGAGGAAAGCATTTTTGACATCAAATTGTTGTAATGGCTAGTTCACTGTGTTTCTATAGAAATTAGGATCCGGATCATATATATCTTGGCAACTAGTGCGCAGATGTTTTGATAATTTACCCTGTACCTTTGTGTATATCCCTTTACAACTAGATGATTCTTGTATCTATCAATGCTTCCAGCATGTTTAAGTTTCACTGTGACTACCCATCTACATCCGATTGTCCTCACACCTTTTGGTAATGGAACAAGCTCTTAAGTGACATTTGTTATAAAGCTTCTCTTTTCTCATTCATTGCCTTTGTCCATTTAGGATATGCTAAAGCTTCTTACAAACAACAAGGAACATAAACATTGGATAATTGATTAATGGTTAGTGTATACAATTTGGATAGCCTATATGTAGACATATAGTTGCTAATAAGGTATTTATTTTTGGTTTTAGGATTCGGTTCATTTTTTTTTTTGCTATTCCTTTATTTGAACGTTGCGGGTACTTAGGGACTGGTTGTTCTACAATAATATTGGGTTCTTTTATAATTGGATCATTAGTTACCTGAGAGGAGACATTCTAGTTTCATTCCTTTGTTAATGGTGTAGATGTAAGTAGCTCATTAGGTGATTCAGTTAGGCCGTCATGCAACTCATTAGCTTGTTTTTTTTTTCTATCACTCAATTATGCTAGTTCTTCGGGAGTACGTAAAGCATTTTCTTCTATCGTTGTCTCATAACAACATGCATTCTTTTCATTTGCCAGTTCATTTGTAGCCCAGTCTTCACTTATTTTTTCCAATTCCATGAATTCCTTACCCTTGCTGCCATATGATATATCATTCCCTTTGATTAAACTCTCCCCTTGAAGAGAATTTCTAGATACTTCTCTTGCATAATAAGGTTCTAGTTCATGGAAAGAGACATCTAGAGTCACATGTAAGTTACATATTTGGGGATCATAGCAAATATATTCTTTTCCAAATTCAGAATAGCCAACAAAAATGCATTGTTTTGGCATTTTGCACACAGATCCAACTTATTTTGTAGAACCTTCGGTATATAGACATAAGTGCAGTCAAACACCCAAGCTTCAAGATTTCAAAGATGGAAGAGTTTAATTAATAAGGTAGGTTACTGACTTTACAGCTTCACCCTAATAACACTGGTGCACATTTATTCCTGGAGGTGTACAAAATTGAACAAAACCTACTGGACTAAACCATCCAAAAATCAAAGAAAACTAATTTCAAAAGGTTTAAATCAATTTTTTTCTTATTAAAAGGGAACAGTTCGGTTTGGTTTTCGGTTGAAGACAATTTTCAGTCAAACTGGATTGAATCAACTGTTTTATTAAATATTATATTATAAATAATATTAAGTGTCTTTGTCTGTCATTCCTAAATGTCGACACTACGACTGGATGCTCTGGACTTTGCCTTTAGCTCACATCTCATTAATATTGTTTATAGACTAATTTTTTTCTCAAATAAAGCATTTTTTTTCATTTAATGGCTTCTGCTTTTGTTTATTCAGCATTTAGCCACATCCTAGTTAATAAATTTCTCCACCTCTTCAGATTGACACATCCGCCCAAAATGACTTTAAAAAATTACTTTTTTTTTGCATGAAAGATTTTATTCAAAAGAAAATTGAATATTGTTGGCATCTTTGCTCATTAATTTATAATGAGGACTATTTGCCCTATTAAAAAAATCCTAGATCGTGATTAGAATATGCTTTGTATGGCCTCTATTGCTTGAGCCATTCAAAAAAATTATGTTTGACATATTTTCAACATTTTTTAAATTTTTATTCTTGATGTGATGTCAAACTTGAGGCCACACAAGCCATAAGTACATAATGTAACAATTAAATATTACTGGAATCCACTTTAAAAACTTCAACCTTGAGCAATGCACTGCATTTTATTTTTTTTGTTGCTCAATATACAAGTTGATCCTTGAAGCTTTCCTTGTGACCCACTGAACTTGTCTGGCTTGACCAGTACGAAGAGAAGCCACGGCATAATTTCCCTATTTAGGTCGGGTCAATGGTTTTCAAGGGAAAGAAAAATTTGATGTAAGAAGGGACGCTATGAAAGGGAGAGCAAACAACACAACCCTGAAGAGTATAATCAAATTCACCACTGTGACCTGTCTTATTCCCCTCACGTTTCAGTTTGTCACACACATAACTCCGAAGTCGTCAACCTTTTGCTCCTCTGATATTCATCTTTAAGCTCCACGGCGAAACAAGTTACATATACTCTTGGAAGTTATCTTTGAGCTCGAATCTTGTTTTGCCCTCGACAACCAGGAGTTCATCTAAAATTGAAAATTCTATTGAAACTTTGCAAGAATAAAGTGAAGATTTGAGTTGCTGATTTCATTCTCATCTCCATTGAAGAACAACCTTATTGGGTATAGCTAAGGTGCCGAAGCAGCTTAGCGGTATCCTCTCAATAATTTCTCTAGCAAAATTTCAGTGAGTCAGTACGCAATTAAGGCAAGGCCCTTTAAACTCAAAAAAATTGATGAACCAAACCAAATTGATTTTTTGCAAGTTCGGTTTGTCATATCTCAACTAAACAGATCAGGACTATTTTTTTGAACAATGTTTGTAATCGGTTCAATTTAGTTGAACTTCCAAAATCAACCTAACTAAACTTGTGGACATCCTTATTCATTCCAAAAAGTGAGGCTCAAACTATCTCCAACAGTTATCTATTCTTCCTCTCTGCCAATCCATTCTATTATGGAGTATAACAACATTAGGTTTGATGAAGGATTCCATAAATACTTAGATAGTTGCTGAGAGATGTTTTAATAAATTCAGTGTTATTATCATAGTGTAATATACAAATCTACCTTTGGTATTGAGTGTATTTCATTATGTGGAATTCTTCAAAAGTTAAGCACAAATCATTCTTATTGACAAGTAAAGATATCTAGGTCATTCTAGTACATTCATCAATAAACGTCACAGAGTAACGGGCTGTAGAAATAGAGGGAACCTTTGTAGGGCCCTAAGAATGAATAATTGCTAATGGTTCTAAGCTTTTATTCAAACTTGATAAATAAGAAGTATGGTGGCTTTTAGCTAGTTCAAAAATATCACAATGAAAATTTGACTCATCTAGAACTAAAAAAATTGTGGTCACAATTTTTTAAGATATCCAAAGGAAAGGTGTCCTAATCTCTAATGACATATCCATACTGTTGCCTAGGACTTTTCTCTACTAGCTTGATGTGCTTGGCCTAATTTTGATCCTCCATTCTTTATCAAAAGGTTACAGTGCATGCAAGAGTCGTAGTAATTTGGCTCACATATAAAAGATTATATTCGAGAAATGGAATAACAAGGACAGTGTTAAAGGTAATATTATTGTGCAAGGTAGCGGATCCTTCCCTAGTGATCTGAGAGGTACTCCTATTGGATATGGAAATAACAGATTGAGAAGAGGGCGTAATGTTTTTCAACTGTCCCACCATAGTCATATGATCGGATGCACCTGTATTAATAATCCAAGTTCTATTCTTAAAAAATGCAAAGAATACAGAAGCATTGCCAACAATATTTGGGTGTGCTATATTTTTTATAGGTAATGGTTGAGTTTCTTTTTGGGTTGCCACCATGGCTTTTCCATTGATTTTTTTTCAAGACTTTTTTGTTAAATCCCACTATTATGGATAGCTAATAATTTCACAACATCATTGTTATGAATGTCTCTTTTCTCCACAACGACTACATACTAGGTTGTTAACCTTTTCAAAGGATTGATTACTTTAATTTTTTGAAGGTTCAATTGTCCAACTTTGTTTAGGTTGATTGGCCAACATGACTGTATTCTTAGGGATTGTATGATAGCTCCCCATGGTTTTTCTTTGTTGGTATTATTTCCTCACATAGGCATATAAGCTTTCAAGGTCAAGTTTTGCGGTCTTTTCGCAATATTTCTCCTAGGACTTGATCAAATTTAGCATCAAATCTACTTAAAAAGATATGGACTTAAAGCATGGGCTGGATTACTCCTTTAAATAGTTGAAAGAATGGTTCTTTTATTTCTTTTTCCAGATCCGAATATAGGTTTTGAATTCATACAATCACCGTCATAAACTTCCCTATCTCCTGGACTCATTCCCTTTCCCTATTTCTATCACTCATGCAACGTCTTTCAACTACCCAACTGACTCCTTGGCCACGTCAGCACCCGTTAATCACTCTTAAGTGAAATGGTGCATACAAGATATCCTACAAACCCCCCCAATGTTCCCTGACTCTACAAACTAGCCATTGCAAATCCCCTTCAATAGCATGTTCCTTGTCCCCAAGGAACTCAGAGGTTGAGTGCTTTAAGAAAGGAAGGGAACTGTTACTTGAATTGGTGATAGCTGATCCATGAAGCATCCTCCTCATTTGTATATGCCCATTGAACCAAGAGCTCAGTACTGGCTACTCCTCTGTGATTTCTCATTCTTTTGTCGAGTATTTTGACAGGAATTAGAGGCATGTTGCCACGATCATCCAAGGGAAGAAGCGTTGCAAAGACCGCCTTGGTTCCATGGCTTTTTTTGAGATGTGATACATGAAAGACGTTATGTATCTTTGTTTCTGGGGGCAGTAAGAGTTTGTAGGCAACGACTCCCACTCTCTCTATTACTTGGAAGGGCGCATAGTAGATGGCAACAAGTTTATGGAAATGTCTGTTAGGGATAGACGCTTTCTTATAAGGTTTGAGTTTGAGGTAGACCCTATCCCCTACCTAAAATTCTTGCTCTGTCCGATGCTTGTCTTTATGTATCTTCATCTTGTCACAAGCCCTATGTAGGTTACTTTGTAACAGGGTCAAAATGGCTTCTCTGAATCTTTCCATTAAATTAACAGCCTCCACCATTGACTGACCTGCAATATAGGGATTATAGACGGTGGGTTTGTACCATACAAAGCTTCAAAAGGGTTAATTACTGTGGCTGAGTGGTGGGTCGCGTTATAGCAAAACTCTGCTAACGAAAGAATGTCTTCCCATTGATGTGGCTTTTCTCCAATCATACACCTTAGGTAGCATTCTAGCATTTTGTTAACCACCTCTGTTTGGCCGTCCGTCTGAGGGTGGTAGGCAATGGATTTATGATGGGTGACGCCCTGCACCCTAAATAACTCCTTCCAGTACTTGCTTAAAAATAGGGGATCCCTAACCAATATTATGACTGAGGGCCATCCATGGAGCTTGATGACATTTGTTAATTATGCTTTAGCCACAGACACACTGTGATGGGAGACATGAAAGGAATGAAATGGGCGTATTTTATAAGCTTGTCGACTACTACCAGAAGTGATGTTTTCCCATGTGAGCTCGGGAGGCTTGTGATGAAATCTAGGGACATTGTATGCTATGTTGTTTTCGGAATAGGCAAGGGTTGTAACAAGCCAGGACTAGCTATTGTCTCGTGTTTGTTTCTTTGACATACCTCGCATTATTTAATGAAATCCCAAGTCTATCGTTGTAAGCTTTTCTAGTGGAAAATGGCTTTAATGCTTCTATAGGTTTTATCTACTCCCAAATTGCCAGCCTTGGCTGAACAGTGATAAAAATTCAAAATCTCTTTCCTAAGTTGTATATTTACGCCCACCATAATTTTGCCTTTGCATTTTAACACATCTATCTGTCATACATACTTCCCATCGACTTTTCGGCTACTGTTGTATCTTCGTAATCAACTTCTATAGTTTGTCGTCTGCCATATAAGATACTTTCACTCTTTGTAAGAGGTTAGTCCCGATGGCTGATATTGTCATCAGAGAGTGAGTCCCTGGTTTTCTAGATAGGGAGTCTACACCCCTTTGTTTTTTCTTTTCTTGTATTCTATATCAAAATTCAGTCCCATAAGTATTTCAAGTCCCCAATTTTGCATGCTAGTGTTGAGTTGTTGATTCAAGAGGTGTTTAAGGTCCTATTGATATGTTCTTACTGTGAAGTGATGCCCCAGCAAATAAACATACCATTTCTTTACGGCAAACACTAGCATGAAAAGCTCATAGGCTGAGAAAGCTTGGTTTTTAATGCCTATTGCTTTGCTAATGTAGGCTATTGGACGATTACTTTGCATCAATATAGCACCTATACCCGTATCGGAGGCATTGGTTTCAATTTCAAATGGCTGGTTAAATTCGGGCATGGCTAAGAGAGGAGCTTTTGTCATCACTTGCTTCAGTCGTTCAAATGCTTCTTCTGTCAAAGTGTTCCATAAAAAAGATTGCTCCTTAAGCAATTTGGTCAGAGGTTTGGCAATTATCGCATATCCTTTTATGAATCATCTATAGTACCTTGATAGACCTAAAAATCCTCTGACTTCTTTGATGGACTTCGGTCTTGGCCAAGTACGTATTGCTTTTATTTTTTGGGGGTTATCCAATACTTCTTTTTTAAATATGATGTGTCCCAAATACTTAACCTTGGATATGCCAAAAGAGCACTTACTGCGCTTGGCGTACAGAGTATTGGATTTGAGTGTGTCTAGGACAATTTACAGGTGTTGCAGGTGTTGCTGCCAACTGTGGTCGTAAATCAAAATTTCATTGAAGAAAATTTGTACAAATTTACGTAAGAAGGGCCAGAAAGTGTGATTCATGAGGGCCTGAAATGTCGTCAAAGCGTTGGATAACTCAAATAGCATCACCAACCATTCGTAATGGCCGTTATGCCTTCTAAACATGTAACATCCCTAATTTTGTTTCTTTTATTAATAAAAGTACACAAATATTTAATAAAATTTATTAGATAATTTTTAGATATATAAGAAAATATAAACCTTAGAAATTATTCACCTTATGTGTATGCATAGAAAATGTTTCTAACATTAAGGAAATAAGTAAAAAGAGAAAACCTAATAGGAAAAATTAGAAATAACATAGTAAAGAGAGGCGAAATTCTTGGGTATGGAAGAAATTTTTTTGGAAAGTAAGTAATGGTCTTAAAATTTCAAGAAGATTGGATTAAGGTAATTTTTTTTAATTCAAGAGTTAGAGTTTCTAAGTTTAACATCTCTGTCTATACATTGGACTTTCACCTATGGACATTTCATATAGAGTTTTTCCACTTCACATGAGTTTTTAGCAAGCCAATTGGATAGCCCAAATAAGAAATAAAACATAAAATTGAACTAGGATATAGAAGTTGAACCGATAGTTCAAAAAATTATGAAAATGTGATCAAACCCTCTATGAAAGGTAGAATTTTAGCCAAAGCAAAGAAAATTGGTAAGAATAAGCCCAAATCTAAGAGGAAAACAATAAGAACCATGTGAGAAAATAGTAGTGTAATAATAATTAAGATTAAGTCACATGGCATTAGGACAAAATATCTATATCCTACATTCATGATTTCAACAAATAGGTAATCATACATGGCATTAAGACAAAATATCTATATCCTACATTCATAATTTTAACAAATAGGAAATAATACATAGCATTATGACAAATCATCCTTATCCTACATAAATAATTTCAGCCAAGTAAGGGAGACTTAAGGGCTGAAAATTTACCATCTAAAAAGACAAATTTATCATACTTGAGTGAGACAAAAGAAAAAGAAAATGAATTCCTAAACCAAATGGATATTATCCCTTGTCTTAAGAATATTTTATCATGATTTTCAAAATACAAATCTCCTTTTGCTATGCATATCTTGACTAAGAGAGAGGAAGACAAGAACATGAGTTGTCTTTCCCCAAAAAACTACCAAGTGCATCTTAATTATGATAAGGTAGACCCATGATTATGAGAGGTGAACAACTTGATAGTTTATTTAAGCAAAACTCACCCTTATAACATTATAATTTTGTCCAAGTGAGGGAGAGAAAAAACAAAAGCAAGGTAGAGTGAGGAAAGAAGAGAAAGAGAAAAGAAGAGAGAAAGGAAGAAGAAGGAGTAGTCTAGAGGACTAAATACTCAAGGTAAGTTAACTTAATTTCCACTTAAATTCATTTTTTCTCTTTATTCTTGGGGTTCAAAACTCACCCTCCTTATCTTATTTAAGCTGCTAGAAAAGCTAAGGGAAGGGAAGAATCTTGCTACTTCTTTTAAGAGGAAACAAGAAAAGGAATTCACTAAGTGAGTTAGGGAGATCTTTAAATAGGTTTAACAATATCTCTTTTTGAAGAAAATCTTTAAAATTTGTAACATTTATATGAGATTTTTATCTTAGAACTTTGATAAAATTTACAATATTTACTACTTTGTTGATTGGCCATGGATGTTGCTATATCATGTTACATGTTGATCTTACATGTGATGGATATTTTGAATACTTCGGTTAGTATAGAAAGTTCTGCATAGATTTTGATGGAGATCAAGGTATTGTCAAATCTATTTCAAACCGTTTCTAAGATTCTTTGTAAGGGATAGGAGGTCTAATGGCTAGGAGTAAGGCAAAGCAGGCTAAAGAAGCTTTATTAGGCTAGATCTTAGATGTGCAGGCTAAAGAGGAAGTTGTTGGGTCAAGTCAAGACATCAAGTGAGTCACACTAGCCCAAATATGCATGAGCTAAAGATGTATTATGGGCTTTATGGTCATGCTTTCTTTTGGATATTATTAGTATTTGAGCCCATTTTTTATGCTGGCCAAATATTAGTTTAATTATGAGTTTATTTTTGTTAGTTTAGTTGGGCCAAATACCTAGTGTTGTTTAGGCCATGTTCTTTTCAAAGTCCAATTAGGAGTTTTAGGGTTTCCTACTAGGTTTAAGATTGTTTGACTATATAAGGGTTCTTTATGTTTATATAATGAAGAGATTATTATGAATAATAATTGAGTTTTCTCCTAAATTGAGAGCTTCCCTAAGTTCTTGGGCAAAGAATTGAATCCAATCTTATCGAAACAACTCGTGGCGATCAAAACATCCATTGAATTTTTAAGACGATCCTTGCTTCTGCCAAACACTCCGTTTCTTGACTTAAGAAAACACATCATTTGGTATCAGAGTTTTGACTCCTTGAAATTTGGTTGGTGTCCTATCTTTTCTTTTTCTATTTATTTTTTGGAGTCATTCTTCTTCTTCTACCTTTCTTTAGGTCAAATTAGAGTCATAATTCTAATTAATGTTCTTCTAATTCCTTCCCAAAAAAAGAGAGAGTCCTAGTTTTAGTCAATTTTCTTTTTCTACTTATAGTCTAATTCCTTCACACAAAAAAGAGTTCTAGTCCTAGTGCAATTTAGTTTCTTCTTCCAAAATTAAAATTTTGTAAAAAATAAATAAAATAAAAGAGTCCTAGTCCTAGTGTAATTTGGTTTCTTGTTCCAAAAAAGCCGTAAAAAAAAGAAGAGAAAAAATTCGCTAAAAAAAGTGAGCAGAAGTTCATTAAAAAAATAAAAAATAATAATTTTGTTCAAAAAAAAAGAAGGAAGTCGAAAAAAAACTGCAAACTAATTTTATTATCCCTCATGTTTTTAAATTCAGTTCCTAGGGTTGTCATCGTTTGAATTTTTGTTCTTATCATTTTTAATTCACTTGTTTCCTTTGATAAGCTTGTTGATCAGATTCTTGTTTAAGACCTTTAAGGGAAAGATAGTAAAATTGAGTGTAAACACGTGAGGTTTGTGAGACAAATATGAGTAGTGAAAGAGATAAACCTGAAATTAACCTTAAACTCTTCATGAAGGGGATTCAGGACCAGTTTAAGTTGCTGAATATGAGGTTGGATAACCTTGAGTCACCATCCAAGCCTAAGCCTACCAAATAGCTTGGGTTTGATGAGGAAGAAGGGAAAGATTCAAATGGTGAAGAATTTGGGTTAATAAAGAAAAGTAGGACAACTCCTAGGCGTGATAGTGCTTAGGAAGCATCAAAATGACTATTCCTACATTCCAAGGTAAGAGTGACCTTGAACTTTACTTAGAGTGGGAGAGGAAGGTGGAACATGTGTTTGAGTGTCATGCTTATTCTGAGGAGAAAAAGGTGAAGCTAGCTGCTGTGGAGTTTATTGATTATGTTAGTATTTGGTGGGATCAGTTAGCAATTAATAGGTGGAGAAGTGGTGAGAGACCTATTTGGTCATGGGAAAAGATGAAGGTTGTGATGAAAAAAAAATTTGTTCTTAGCCATTACTATAGAGACTTGTTTAGAAAATTACAAAATCTGCATCAAGGATTTATGAGTGTAAATGATTACTACAATGAGATGGAGATGGCCATGATGAAAGCTAATATTGAGGAGTATAGGGAGGCTACAATGGCAAGGTTTATAGGCGGTTTGAGCAAAGAAATTGCAGATGTAGTAGATATGCACTATTATGTAGAGATGAAGGATTTACTGCATAAAGCAATTAAAGTTGAGAAGCAGTTAAGGTTAGAACATCTTCTAAATTTGGCTCAATTCCTAAAACTCCATGGAAGCTAAATTGGCAAGACAACTATAAGGCTGCTACTAGGTCGAAAGAAGAGAGTAAGTGGAGGAATTCAGTTACAAACCCTAATCCCAACGCCAAAGATGATACTTCTACTTCCTTCAGAGCAAGAGATACAAAATGTTTTAGATGTCATGCGTTAAGTCATATTGCATCACAATGTCTTAACAAGAGAGCCATTATTCTTCTTGATGATGGAGGTATGGAGAATGAGCATTCTAATGATGATAAGATGCCACCATTAGAGGATTACACTGATATGGAGACTGGTGAACCAGTGCATGGAGAAGTATTGGTTACTCGACATGCTCTTAATATGCAGCCTAATGATAATGTTGATGATGAACAGCGTGAGCATATCTTCCAGACCAGGTGCCACGTGAATAACAAGGTATGTAACTTGATTATTGATAGTGGGAGTTGCACTAATGTAGCTAGTACCTTGATGGTTGATAAATTGGGTCTACCCACATTGAAACATCCTAAGCCATATAGGCTAAGATGGTTGAATGATAAGGGAGATATATGGGTGATAAATCAGGTTCGAGTATCTTTCTTTATTGGTAACTATAAAGATCAGGTGCTTTGTGATATAGTACCAATGCATGCTGGACACTTGTTGTTAGGACTTTTATGGCAATTTGATAGCAAGGTTAATTATGATGGCTACAAAAATCGATATACATTGACCATGCATAATTGAACTTTTATGTTAACACCCCTAAAGCCAACTGAGGCTTTTGCTAATCAAGGGAGGATTACAAAAGAGTGTAAATTGAGAGAAACAAAAGAAAAAGAGAAAAAAAAAAGAGTATGACCAAAATTGATAGTGAGAGAAAAAAGAGAGAGGTTGAAATATGTAAGCAGAAAAAGAAAGAGAGTTGTGTGCCAAAGAAAGAGAAAAATAAAAGAGTGAATGTTTTTGCACTAAAAAGTGAGATGAAGAGTGCTTTGGTATGCAAGACAAAGCTCCTTGTGTTTATGTACAAAGATATTTATTTTTCTAACACTTCTAACATTTCTTTTCCTAATATGGTTGTGTTTTTTATACAGGAATTCACTGATGTTTTTTCTGAGGATATTTCACATAGACTACCACCTTTGAGAGGCATTGAACACCAGATAGACTTTATCCTTAGATTGTCCATCCCTAACCGACCTTTCTACCGAGCTAATCTTGAAGAGACGAAGAAAATTCAGAGGCAAGTAAATGAGCTAGTTCAAAAGGGATTCGTGAGGGAGAGTCTTAGTCCCTATTCAGTACTTGTTATTCTTGTGCCTAAGAAGGATGGGACTTAGCACATATGTGTGGACTATAGAGTCATCAACAAAATCATTGTAAAGTATAGACATCCAATTCTTAGATTAGATGACATGCTTGATAAGTTGTATGGTTCTAGTGTTTTTACTAAAATTGATTTAAAGAATGGCTACTATCAAATTCACATGAAAGACGGAGATGAGTGAAAAACTACTTTTAATACTAAGTATGGTTTATATGAGTGGTTAGTATTGCCCTTTAATTTGACCAATGCACCTAGTACTTTTATAAGATTAATAAATCATGTCTTACGTGCTTTCATTAGAAGTCATTTAAAACTTTAAAGGATCTTTTGACTAATGTACCCTTGCTGTCATTAGAAGTAGTTGAAGATTTGAGGTAATTCTATATGTATTCTTCTTTGAGACCAGAGATAAGTATTTATACTATACTCAGATCCTAAAAGATAATAGTAAAAAAAAAAAAAATAGATTCTGATATATGCAAAAGCAACTTCCCAGATTTTCCTCAACTACTTGATTTTATGGATATATTAGGATAAGTACAAAACTCACGCACACAAAAGTACCGTGAAAAAAAGGAGAAGATTGGATAAGTTTATATGGAAGATATAATCCAATGGATTGGTCATGGATAATGTACTTATAAAAAATTATTAGTTCTATCTTTCAACATAAATTCATTTATGAAGAGAAATTTTAAAATGATAAATTTTTTTTGACTCATTTATATATAATGTTTTATATAAAATAAAAATAAATTATCTCCAAAAAGCATTAATATAATTCTAAATGATAAATTCACATAATTTTGAATTGTTAAACACTATTTTTTGTAACATTATTCTTAAATTTTTATTTAAAATATTATAAATTATTTTCAAATAAATTATGAACATAAAAAAGATTACAACTTGAAAATCATTATTTAATTTTTTTTTATAAGAATCTACCTAACTTCACTTCAAAAATTAACTTATAAAAAGAGAATTGCGAACTTATATATATATATAACGCTCAAGACTTCCCTCGTTTTTTTTTGGACAATTACGATCTCCCTCGTTAACTGATGTGGGACACATCATTCTCAAGCTCTGTAAACCGCATGTCCTCGTACAAACACCATCATTAATCTACACAGGTGGTAGAAAACCTACGTACATGCACCTACTAACCAGTCAAGGGTAGACTTTCATACTAAATAACGATGTATCCCACATCAGTTAGTAAGAGAGGTCTTAAGTGTTATATATATGAGTTTGCAATCCTCCATTTACAAATTAGTTTTTGAGTTAGAGTTAGGCATGTTTATATTATTTGATATGAAAGTCTAAGTTCTAAGTCAAGTTTTATATATCATGTTTGCTTGTTTTCTTGTTATTATTTCATTTTGTTGTCTTTTAATTTATTGTGTTCTTTATTCTTCTTATCTTCTTTTGATTTCTCATATTCTTTTCATTTTTTTTTATCTTCTTTTGATTTGTTGTGATCTTGGTTCAAATACATTTTTGATAAAAAGAAGAGAAAAATTTCAAAAATATAAAAAAAAAGAACTTAAAAAAACAAAAAAAGAAAAAAATTAGAATTTACTTTTGTCGAAATTCAAATTTTGATTAGATAAGGTATATATTCCATCTAGTTCTTGCAATATGGCCTAAAAAGAAGAACACAAGATAAACAACCACTTCTAATTGCATCAATTGCTTACTTTGATCTTTCTATTTCTTTTGTTTTCTTGCTTTAATTCTATCTCAATTGTTTTTGTGTTCTTTGATTTATCAATTGCTTTTCTGACTTTGATATTTCTATTTCTTTTTCCTTCTTTCTTTGAGTTTTCTATCTCAATTGTTTTGTTCTCTCGTTTTCCTTTATTTCAATTGCTTTTCTTGTTTTCAATTTTTTTCTTTTGTTTCAATTGCTTTTTCTACATTGATTTTCTTATTTTAATTGATTTTCTTTGTCTTTTATTTTGTTCTCTAAATTCGATGTCTCTGTTCTTTTTGCTTCATAAATTTTTGCCTTTTCCTTTAATTTTTGCATTCTTACTTTTGTGAGCTAATAAACTAAATTTTGATTATAGCAAGGATTTTTTTTTAATTCAATAAATAATTGAAAGACAAGACTAAGAATGAAAAAAGACAAGATAGTGTGAGCTCATAAAAAGATAAAATTTAAATTTGAGTAAACATAAGTGTAAGTGTTATTAATCTTGAGAGAAACACGTAAGTAAATATTGCAAATTTTTTTTTGAGTCTAACATTATTTTGTAAGAAATTATGTTATCCAACAAAGACAAAAATACTTTTAAAAGTATATCAAGAACGGTAGATTTAAAATTAATGATGAAAGTTTTAATGAACGAGATTAAAAGATTGTTGAGAGTGGAGATGGAGCAAATTTATGAATAAATAGATCAGGTAAATAATACATATGGAGAGCAGTCACAAAACACTCTCAATGTGTGTAGGAAGAAGAAAATTCAAGTGAGGGAAGTGGGCGTTGAAAGTCAAGACTATTATGAGGAAAATTTTAAAGAAAATGACAAGAATTTGAATGTTAGCAATAAGAAATATGGTGGGAGGTTTAGATTAATTTAGAATCGGATTGATAACAATTTATATAGTATTAAAATAAAAATTTCACCTTTTATAAAAATGATCCAGAAGTCTATTTAAAAAGGGAGAAAAAAATTTTGGTGAGTGAATTATATTTTCAAGAGAATATTTTATTTTTAATTTTTTAAAGAACTATTCAAAATTTATCAAGGTTTTTTTTTGTACTGTTTAACCTAAAATTGTCACCATTTTCTTTCTTTTTTTGAGTGTGACATTTATAATATTTTTTGATACTGTTAGTTTTTATCTATTTATAGATAATAGATCAATGTCTTTTTTTATTTTCTTACTATAAATTTAAATTAAAAGACAATCTTTTATTTAAATTTTATATTGATTTTGAATCTTATTACTTTAGTGAGATCTATATCAAAAATTTACATTATTTCTACATTCATTAAACAGAGCAACAAAGGTGCTCAATTTTATCAATTACAATTGAAAAAAAAACTTCTAATAGCTTAGAAAAGTAATTATTGACTGAGAAAGAAAGAAATAAGTTAGGGATATTATGGTAATACTATAAGTGTTATATATTATCCAGACTTAAGATTTTTATATCAAAAGTTCACATTATCACTACAGGTTTTGAGACATGATGAATACTATATTATCCAGACTTAGATTTGGATTCTAAAAAATATCCAGACTCAGATTTATACTTATTTTTTCATTTTCATACCTTGTACGTCCTAACAGATAAAATTTACTAATGCCCATCAGTTGAGTAATTTTTCCATCCACAAAAGCTTTAAAGATAGTACCCTGGGATCAATTAACATCGAAGAATCCAACATAATGAACTTTGCCTAAATTTGAACACAATTTTTGAGTCATTTTCTCCGTTTTGCAATAGGCAAGGAGGCTCTAAAATTGAACCAAAATAGGAACCACTTCACTCCATTTAAGGTTTGTTTACCATTCTTGTGATCATTAATGAAGAAGAAGGAAACTATGGTTAAAAATCTACCGATAGAAATCCAAGGGTTCGAATGCGCAACTGTTAGAGATTATAAAAAATTATTGATAGATTCTCATTTATTGTTTTAAATTTTTAACTTGAAATAATTTTTAACATAATATCATGAGTCTTTATATCAAAACAGTCAAAATTTTAAATTTTATCAATTTTCATTCCCTTAAAAAAATAAAAATAAAAAACAAATAAAAAAAATTCTAAAACAAGTTTTAAAAAAAAAATCAAGTGAAAAGAGACATATTATATATTATAAAAAATTATTGATAGACTATCACTTATTAATTTAAATTTTTGAATTGAAATAATTTTTTATATCGATATCTTCATCTCCAGCTAAATAAAAAAAATTAAAGAATCCAATAAAAAAATAAATTAGCAAAGTCTTTTGCTCCAATACAAGAATTTATCTTGGGTAAAAAAATGCAAATGATTCTCCGAGTACCTTTAGATTAATGTGAGTACTTACAATATTAGAGTTAATCATATGCATGATATAGTAAAATCAAATTCCTTCTATTCCAGCTAAGTGAGAATATAAACAAAATATATGCCATTTTCCGTTAGGCGATTTGGACCAAGCACCACAAATAATTGAAGTCAAATCACATGCTTATAGATCTGAATAAAATTAAACTCATGGTTTTCTAATGCTTTGCTGGGTCAATATCTTTGTCCCAATTTCAGCGTCGTCTCTGAACTTTCTTCACCTTACCAGTACCCCTTGTTTCTAGTATTTCACAACTTTTTTTTTTGTCGCATGGACATATAATTTTCAACCCACTATTATACTTGGTAGGTTAATGGGTTTTTGGGGTTGACTTTTAATTATAAAGGCAAAAATGCGATTTCTGGTTAGGCAGTGTTAGAATTCTAATTCTAACTTGTCCATTTTTCGGAGTAATTGCAATAAATTTTGTACAAATCCATTATTTTTAAGAAAAAAAAATACTGTATCTCTTATATATTTTATTCTTATTACATTATTATTTTTATTTTTAAAATATACACAAACTTTATCTTAAAATTAAAAGATTCGTTGTAACTAAATTTATTTGCAATATTTTGTTAGTTATTATTTTATTTTATTATTTTTTTATCAAAATATTTTCATATAATTTTATATTATTATATTTATATTTTTTTTCATTCTAAAAAAATACCAATAACATTAGATATCAGTTTTACTTTTTTTTGCACTGAAAAATATTATTGTTTAATTTTTTTAAATACACTTTAATTATTTTTAATAGTTTAACAGTATAAATATTACTGTTAAAAAATATATCTATTTAAAGAACCAAAATATAAATATTAAATGTAAAGAGTATAAACATTATAACCACTCTTTGATATTTAAAACATAATGTATGGTTAATACAGTTAAATATAACGAGGGTCTAAATTATTCTAATTTTTTCAACATTTCACTTTTTCTTTCGCATAATTCTTTTTTGGTTTGTTTAGTATAAAAAAATATAATCTATTAGTTTGTGATTTATAGAATAAGTAAATATGAATTCAATAAAGAGTTTTAATAATGTGGAGGTGATAAAAAATATTTCTTAAAAAAAATATCAAAACCTAAATGAAATTAGTTCAAAATATAAATTTATAAAAGATGTGGACATGAGTAAATTAGAGTTCATGATATCCATCTGTAGACACTGAGATACACACGACTTTGAAAAAGAATTGCCACTTCTCTGGAGGAAAAAAATAAACTAAAATATGTGATCCTTGTTTCGAAATAGAAAATCAAAGTGGAACACACATGTCGGATCCTCCTCTTTATTGATGTCTACGCGTCTTTGCGAAAGAGTTGGATTATGATCCCTAGACAGAAAGAAAGCACGTTTTGCTTTCTTTGCTTTACCTTTTTGTAGATGCTTCGTTGAAGGATCAATAAGGAGAAAAATACGGCTTTTGCACCCATATTTATGTTACAATCAGCCACCGTCCGTGAAAACAATTTTTTCATATATATCGCTGACATTATTTAATAATTACGTCGGTAATCATTTTAATTTTAAATTTTAAATTATTAAATAAATGTTCATAAATTATTTTATTATAATTTTTAACATATTCTTTTATATGAATGTTTTTTTATTTTGAAATATAAATTTGTCTAATATATTTTGTGTTAAACTTTTTTTATATTATTTTAAAAAATAGAAGTTTATAAACATCAAATATTTTATTTTTTAATCATAAAAATTATAATACTATGTCAAACATTGTTTTAAATTAAAAAATTAAACTGTTAAAGTAAAGATTTATAAATAATTTTATTACAATTTTTAATAAAAAATGATAAAAGGATTCATAAATTTATCCATGTCATAATCAAAGCAAAAGCTTAAAGATAGTTATGCGAACTATAATATGCTCCACTTTAATTTTATTATTAATAATTTGAGGTCAAATTTTAAAGGGTTTTTTTAATACAATATTATAATTTTAATGTAATTAATTTTTATTTATCTGAAACAAAAAGATAAATAAATTAAAATATATGTAAAACACCTCAATCTCAATTTTAAAAAATAAATAAATAAAGGAAGTTGGAAATATATTAATTTTCTTTAATCATTATTCCTACTAGAAGGAGAGGTAGATATGTAAAAGAATGATTATTTTTATTTATTTTTATTTTTGAAAAATGGTCTTCTGTAATTTTTAAATTTTAATAATTAATATGTATTTAAATTTTTAAAGACAGATATCTCCTTACAAAATTGATAAAAAAGGAAAAAAAAAAAGAAAAAAAAATCAAGAAAATACAAACTGAGTTGATAATTTAGTAAATTTATTTTAAAAGTGCACTTGTTTTTGGGTAACAAAAGTGTACTCTTAATACTAACCAAACTTTAAAATTTTCACATTTAGTTTTGTTAAACTTATGAATAATTTAAATATTAATAAATTATTATTATTTTTTATAATTTTTTATTTGTATATATTTTATTAAAACTTAAAAGTAAATACAATAATTTATATATTATTAAAATCTTATAATATATATATATATTTTTATAAATATTTTTCATGTATACATATACATAAATATATAAAAGTATAATTATTATTTAGTTATATATATATATATATATATATATATATATATATATATATTGAAATTTTGTAATTCAGTTAATTTAATAAGTAAATTTATAATAATCATAAATTTTAATTTATTTTAAGTTTAAATTAAAAATTAAATTAAATTTATTTTAAATAAATAAATTTGAGTATATTAAAATTTGCCTTTTTTAAGTGGGATCGATTATAAATCCTCCCGCAATAAGACCGTGAAAATTAGGAAACCATAATACACAGTAACAGACAGAAGGCAGTTGGGACACACATGACATAATATAGGCTGAAGACAATTCGGACACACATGACATAATATAGGCTATGTTTGACAAAAATAATTGATAAATTAGTTGAAAACTTAAAAATTAATTGAAAGTTGAAAAGTTAATTTTTAAGTGAAAGTTGTTAACTATAAGTTGAAAGCTGTTAAGTTAATTTATTGAATTAGAAGTGTTTGATAAAATTAACTATTGAATTAGCTGATAAATGTAAAATGACATAAAAAAATATACTTATATAAAATTTATTATTTTTGGTTAGTAATTATATTTTATTATATAATTCGAAAAAATAAAAAATAAATATATCATCTAAAGTCTCACAATAAATTAATAATATTATTGCGAATCTCTTTCATTTCAGTAGATATCTCTAAATTTTATTTTTTGTGTCACTATAAACAATTTTTAAAAATTTATTATGGGGTATGTAATTTGAATGTTGCTTGAATATGGTAAAAATAATATCATCTTGTAAATAGAATAGTGTTAGAATTTGAATAAAATAATAAAGATAAAAAATAAATAAAATTATAAAACTATCAGCTAAAAGCTATACGCTACTTGAAATAACGTATGATAAAAAGTTATAAGCTACTCAAATAAATTTATTCACCAAACACGTGTAATTTGGTTAAATAAATTTATAAGTTAGTCAAATAAATTATAAGTTAACTTATTTAATTTAATTTAAACAAATTGTACGGAATTAATTTAAAAATTAGGAATTTATAGAATTTACTGCTAGCAATTTTGGAATCCATGGCCGTAGCATCCTATTTAAAAATCCAACCACTTGCAATTTAATTTAATTTATTTTTTGAGATTTGGACTTTACACTAGATTAAATAAATAATATTGTAATATAGCCATCCCGAAAGTACTAAGTTATATTTTCAACTTTAATCAATTATTGTATTAAAATTTAGTGTGTGTGTATATATATATATAGACTGGCTCAATTATATATATTAATAGTTATTTTTATTGCAGGATAAATTGTAATTTATATATATGGACTGGCCCGATTATATATATTGATAGTTATTTTTATTGCAAGATAAATTGTAATTTAAATTAAATAAACCTTGTGTATTTATTAAATATTTTTTTAAAAACTCTTTTTTTGTTAAATTTAGAGTTATATAGTATTTATCTAATATCTTAACTGAGATATAAGTATATTCTATATTTATATTTGCTTTAATAAAAAACTATGTATATAAAAAAATATCAGTATAATATGTTAGTATAAAATGTTTGTGAACTTAGCAAAGATGCATCCTCTTAAATCATGTCAAGGAGAGGTGCACTATTAAAGTTATTCAAAAGAAAAAAAAATCTAATTGATGTGTTATAACAAGAAGAAAACTAAATTAAATAATTAAATAAAAAGGGAATATTTTTGGTCTAAAATCTCATGCTTTTTAGTATAATATTATAATCTTGAATAGAACACTACAGTTATCTCTTTCTATAATTTTATAATTTTATGAATTTGAACCAGTTACATATTCTTTTAATAGACATGTGATTAATATGTTAATTATATAGATAAATTTATTAAATAATTAAAAATTAAAATTATTCATCTTTTATGTATAAAATTATATAATAATTTTAATAATTTTAATAAGATATTATGCGAATCAAAAAACCACGAATTTTGTTTTTGGGGCTGATAAGTATATTCCCATCCACCAAACAAAATAAATAAAAGTAAATAAAGGCAAATCTGGCGGTCCAAAAGAGATCTGAAAATTGAGACGGCACCATGATTCTCAGGTTCCTGAATCTAATCCCACGATGGCGATTAGCGACCCACTCAGCGGCAATAATAATAAATAATAAATAATTCTGTTTAACTTTTAAATATTACTATCTGATCTTTTGTAATTTTAGTTTTTAACAGTTAATTCACTAAAATTTTTAAAATTCAAATTAAAATTCTTTTTATGCAAAATCTCACACTTACAAATCATATCTAAGTAAGTTATTACAAAAAATCATAAAATTTAATTTTTAACGGTACTTGTTGAACTAATTTTGTTGTTCTTCTAACTTTCAGGCTGAAAAAAATGTTAGCCCTTAACTATTTCTTATAAAATAAATGTAATTTATTAATTTTGTTAACTTTTTTAGAGATAAATAATTTTATTTCATTAAAATAAAATATAATTCCTTAATACTCCAAAAAAATAATTTTATGAAGTTTCAAAAAATATATTCAATTTTACAAAATATTAGAAAAAATGTTAAAAAATGACTGATTAATAAAAAAAATAAAGATAATAATCAAAAATTAATTTTAGAAAAAAATATTAAATAGATGATATACAAAAAAAAAGATAACACACATTTTAATTTTTCTTTTTAAGATTAAATCTCTTACAAATTTTTTATTCGTTGCAATCTCTTTGTATTTTTGGAAATTTAAAAGAAATAAATTAATAAGATAAAAATTTACTTTAAAAAAATGAGAAACTTAAAAAAAAAATTACTCCGACATTAGAGAAAAACGAGAGAGAGAGAGAGAGAGGTTTATTAAATTTGTTAACAAATAAATAGAAAGAATTAACAATCTCGTGCAAAAAATTAAAGCAAATTAATTGTATAAGATTTTACCCTAATCAGTATAGTAAGAACGTATTCGGCAAAGGATAATTTTAAAATTTAAAGAAAATTGATAGATGTGTACTCGGTGTGAAAAGTGCAGGGTACCTCAGATTCTGGAGCTTCCTATTCTGCTTTTCCTATTTGATAATGGTAATAGTTTAGTTGAAAAAAAATTGAAGTATTTTATTTATAAAATTTAAATTTCATTTTTTTATTAATATTATTTTTTAGTAAATTATTTATAAATATTATTATAAACTTGTTAAAATTTATAATATATTTTAAAATTACTTTCACTTCAAATTTTTATAATAAAAAAAGAGAAGATAATTGACTACCAAAAAAGAAAGCAAATCTATTGCGTGTTACCGATTTGAATATTATGAGAATTTAATTTGAACAGAAAGACAGAGTGAGAAATAATGGCGGAGAGCTCCAATTTCTAGGTGGGAAGTGAAGATGGGATTGCGTACGTAGGCCCGCCTTTCTTGAATCTTGACCCCCCACTGTCAGAGGACTCACAGTCTATATAGTCTCTTTCTTTTGCAGGGTCTGTCTTTACCAAATTTTCGTTTGCAGAAACAGAGACGGAAAATATAGTAGAAAGAAAGTGAAGCTAAGTACCAAAATTCCGTGTTCATATTACAACCCCACAAATTCTGGGTTTTTCCTGATTTTCTCAGAAACTCAAGGAATGGGGGTCGTTTCCCAGGATGCTATCAACCAGTTACGAGCATTGATGGGTCAAGGTTTTCCCTTTAATTGCTTTGATCTATCTGCTTGTTATCTTTCTTTTCTGGGTTTCTGACTACTGCTTTTTCTTCTTTTACTTTTGGGTTGAATTTTGAATATTGGTAGTTGACGAGCCTTTGCAGACAACATTTCAGGTTCGCAATTTGCTTTTTTGTTTTTTCGTTGAGCATTTGATTTCTTTTTCATTACTCAATCTGATCTGATTTTAACTTGGGTCAAAAATATTCAACTGTAATTATTTGGTTGATTTTATTTATATATATCTACATTTGCTGTTCTTCAGTTAGTCTCTCTAAAGTTTATTAATTCAGTAAGGGAACGTGCTTGTTTCTAAAAGCCAGTATTTACAGTTGATCTCTGCCATCTGTATGCGCTGTTTCAACAATTACTACCTAGTAGGTTCCTTTCTGGGTTGTGGGAAACTTAGAATTCAGAAAGCTCCGAGGTGCAGATGTTGTGTTTTAATGGATTTTGTCCACTATGGGCCCTGAAATCCTCCTAATTGGTGTGTCAAATTCTTTTCTTTCCTTTAACTAATTGTTTCTTCTGGACGTCTCCTGGTAATATGTGGCACGTGATGATTCGCTAGGGTCCATAAATGAGATCTGATTCGAAGAAACAAGTTTAATATGGAACTTTTAAGTATATCATCCACTGCTAACATGTTTGAAGGATATAATCTTTTCTTACGTTTCACACTTTTTCTCAATATTCAGTATAGAAACCAATATATTTGCTAATAAGTTGTTTCTGTTTCTGGATTGATGCAAACTTAATAATATGCACATGATTGTCTAAACATTTTTATAGGATTCGATGAAATTCTGGGATTTCTTAGTAATCTGTTGACGTTTGAAAAGTGGCTAAGGACAAGTAATTTGACTAGAAAAACTAATTACTGATTCCTGCCTTAAAATATCATAGTAGGACTGGAAATTCTGAGCTAATCACTGTCAAGGAGTTGCTGAAAGAGGATTTTTATCTTCTCATTTGAAAATATTTTTGTCCTTCATAATCTGATTATAGAAGTTATATTAAAATACGTAGCTAGGGATTATGGGTTGAAAATATAAGATCTCATGTATATTGTCAATGCTGGTTCATTGAAAGTTGACTGTACTCATGTCTCGAGATATATATTTTTTGCACAACTCCATCTTTATGGACCATGTCTGATTTCATTGTACCATTCTAAACAAATAATTGATTGTTTTCCTCTCTCTCTCTCTCTCTTACATTGCAGAATGTTCATCAAGGATATATCACTGAAACCTTATTGCGGTTTCTAAAAGCAAGGGAGTGGAATGTTTCCAAGGCCCATAAAATGGTTAGATATATACAAAGTTTCTTTTTGTTACATGTTTTGGATGTTGTTCATGTTATGTAGTCTATTGATTATGAATTCCAATTTAGTTAAAACATTATGCCTCTATCATATTTCAGGTGGTTGATTGTTTGAACTGGAGAGTACAAAATGGGATTGACAACATATTATCTGTAAGACTGAATTCTGCTGATCCTTGCATTGTATTTTTTATCCAATTCATCAACCAATTTATATTTATTAAGTTAGGTGCTTGTCTATAATTGAGAGACCAGCCTTATTGTGGTCCCTTTTTTGCATTTCTTTTAATTAAATTCCTTTTTGAAACCTTAATGGCAACTCTTATAGAGGCACTGTCGATTAAAATAAGCAGCCACCAATTTAAGTAAAAGTAACTAGGAAATGCCATTCTTTGTAAATATTATACTCAATAAATTTTTTGATGCTGTCAATTACTTGTATCATTCTTGTGCTTGAAATCTTTGACTCTGTTTTTATGTGTGTGTAGTTTGTAGGTGTGAGGGTGTGTATACGGTACATAAAGAACAATGGTAATGATGATTGTGGTCCTTACCATGCATATTTGCATGTAAAACGATGGTATTCAGGCCTTAGATTCTATTGCATTGCACCCCCTAGTTATATTTAGTGGCAAAATCATTTTAACATTTATATCTATTGTAAAGGGTTATGATTACTTGTTTACTCTGGGTGATGCTTGTTTTTTCAGAAACCCATACATCCTCCTGATTTGTACAGAGCAATACGTGATTCACAACTCATAGGATTGTCTGGATACTCAAAAGAGGTGATCCCTCTTCAAATATAATATCTTTCTGAATGCATTTTGTATTAGTTGTTCTCTAAAGTGCTTGCGCGTCCAAAATGCAACATATGCTTCATAAACATGCATATTTTAATCAACATTAACCAAAATTTCTTGGCATTTTTTTTTTCTAACTTCTATACTTATCATTCTGCCAACCTTTCCAGGGTCTGCCTGTCTTTGCTATTGGGGTTGGGCTAAGTACATTTGACAAAGCATCTGTATGTTTCGTTCCTTGCTTTGTTTGGCACAGTATTTGTTGCTTTGTCATCAAGCTGCAGGTGTTCTAATGCCTTATATATATATATATATATATATATATATATATATATATATTAATTCAGGTCCATTATTATGTGCAGTCTCATATTCAAATTAATGAATATCGAGATCGTGTAATCTTGGTGAGTATTTGACTTTGGAGTCTCCTGAGTTTCATTGGTTGCTTCAATAACCAGGAATTAGTTGAGCCTCTATCCTTTTGTTTTGACCCATATATATGACTGCAGCCTTCTGCATCAAAGACGCATGGGCGACCTATTACCACGTGTGTGAAGGTTTTAGATATGACTGGACTGAAGCTGTCAGCCCTGAATCAGATTAAGGTGCCTTTTAGTTCATACAGCACCTTGGACCAGTAGGACTGGCATTGATATACCCATGATTAATTATGAATTGAATTTATTGATGACACATTTAGAAATTAAGACAATAAGCTTGATTGTTAGATTTGCATGGTAAATAGTATGGTTGTTTACTTATTTAGAGTTGGTTTAGTGAATGAGTGTGAGTTTATGGAAATGACTGTTAACAGAGCAAAATCAGTGAACTGTTTTGTAGTATATCTAAAAGAATTACTAGAAATTCACAAAATTGTATTCCAATTCCCAATATTCTTAGTTTAGGTCAAACAATTACTATTATCACTTCACTAAACAATATATAAAGCAGAAAATCTTCCTAAACTTGTTCCACTTGTTTTTTTAATATTTTCTACGTCACTGAGTTGTCTTTCATGCCTATACAGTTGTTAACAATCATATCATCCATTGATGATCTGAACTACCCTGAGAAGACAAATACATATTACATTGTGAATGTCCCATACATATTTTCGGCTTGTTGGAAGGTAAAATGATATTGGTCCTTATGACTTGGTTTCCTTTATAATATTTCTACTGAGAGTTGAGATGTCAGCATAATGCTAAGTACTTGGCATTAGCAGGTTGTGAAGCCACTCTTACAAGAGAGGACAAGAAGAAAAGTGCAGGTCTTGCCAGGTTGTGGTCGAGATGAACTGTTGAAGGTAAGGTGTCATTCTTTATTTTCTTTGTGGAAAAAATTTAATAGAAGGGATGAGAAGTACAAAGGCAGAGGAAAATGTATCCTGTTAAAGGTAACAAGAAACTATGAAAATCATACAGAAAAGCTAATTAGGAAAGCAAAGCCAGCCAATCCTGCATATTTGACTGAGTCTTCATGTCCATACACACACACACACATATACATATATGACCAGCGGAACACCCTGAAGATGTCAAGAAGACAACTATGTCCCAGACAAGAGGCATTGGCATATACTTATAGTTGAAAATTATGTCATTTCTCTCGAATTACAAACACCCATGGTCGTTGAAATTACAAATTGGAAAGCTTATTTATTGAATCATGAAACAAATCTACTAAACTCGAAAAATAGTTTAAAATGTATGTTTTACATAATTCAATATTAATCATTCAAAAAGTGAAAGTTTTATGACTATCATATGCCCTAAAGTCAAAACTTTAAAGTGATACTTATCAAGAATAAAGTCATAATAGCAGTCAAATGGCTTCAAATTTTGAAAATACAAATGATAAATCACTATTCACTAATTTAGATCTGCTTGTAGATCAATATCATCCAATAGACTTAGGCACAGCTATGTACAGAAAAAGCAAACTTTCATATAACAAGGAGTGTTATTAGCAATCTAATGTTGATCTTCTTTTAAATATGTTTTTGAAACATCTTTAAGATAAATAAACCTGCTCTACTTGTTGCCATCAACTCTAGGCAGAGATAGTGAAGCTCTTGTTTATCTAAGATTCTAGAGGTTTAAAAAAAGTTGATTGACTTCATTGTGGAGAAGATGGTGGAATATTGCCAAGTGATTTAACTATGTTTGGAGGAGACCTACAGAAACCTTAGTAAGAAGAGTAGATCAAATGGAGAGCAGTCTGATAATTAGAGGTAAAAGAAAATTAAAAAAAAAAAAAAGGTGAAACCATTAGGAAAGATTTAACAATTAATCATCTTTCTATTGATCTAATTTATAATAGGTCATTTTGACAATATTTTATCCATATAGTTGACCACTTGACCTCACTTAGAGAAAAAATGCTTAGTTGTTATTGTTGTTGTGACATCAATGACATGCAAGCTTTTCTTTGGTGATATATTGGTGTGTGAAGTTTCAAAATTGTCTACATAGCACTAGTCATTCTTCCGGAAGTGCATGTACTGATTTTGAGATTTTCTTCACTTTCTAAGTCCTTTCAAGTGAGCGTATGGGTTGTTAATTTTTTTGATTTGATGGCTTATTTTATGGTATATACTCTCTGCTTTTACTTCATTCAGTGGAATTTAACAATTAAATTTGGTGTGTAGATCATGGATTATGCGTCTCTCCCTCATTTCTGTAGAAGAGAAGGCTCTGGATCATCTAGGCGGTCAGAGAGTGGAAGTGAAAATTGCTATTCCTTGGACCATGCCTTCCATCAACAACTCTACAATTACGTCAAGCAGCAATCTAGAACCTATGATGCTGTTGAACCCATCAAACAGGGATCTTTTCATGTAGATTTTCCTGAGCCTCCAGCTGAGGAAGCGGAGATTGCCAAGAGTATAGAATCAGAGCTGCACAAGTTTGGGAATGGCAATGGGATTCCTGACTCGCTAGATGGCCTCAAAATCAATGGTGATTGAAACTATTGTGGTAAATTTCATTCAGCACTGATGAGTTAATAGCCCATGGTGTCTTGGTCATCTCTCCTACCGCTCCTCTAAAAGATTTGAACTAATGTAATAGAAGGGTTTCACGTTACTTCTATCAGTATTCTTCAGAATTAGTTAGTCTTGTGTATGTTAGTTTGAGAAATTCAGGGGTAGTCAGCATAACGTAGTTCCCACCTTCACCTTGTGCTAGAATGCAACAGAGAAATGTCAAATATAGTATTTATTGTCCCGTTTCTACTCAGTTTGATCTGTTTTCATTTTTCATCTTTTCATAATTCTTCTCCATTCCATTATTGGACACTAATTCCAGTTTGATACACTAGAAATTATGAGGAAAAAAAATATTTGTCTTCGGTTTATTCATCCAGTTGATTCAAATACAATACCGTTATGGTTTCCTTGTACTTCATTACAAGATCATTGTCTGTTCTCTGACTAATGAGCTAAATATTTATTTAATATAGTATTTTTATATCTTGTTTTTTAATATTTTCACGTTTATAATTTATTTATCAAAGAATACTTACAACATCTGAGTTTTCTTTGCCCCTTGATTGACTGAATTTGCTACGACTGTCATAATGAAAATATTAAGATGAAAATCAAGCGTCACGGATCTAATCTGGTACCTGTGCAATTTAGTGATAACTACTTTAATGCTTGAAACTGAAACTGTTAATCATTTTACTTTGCATCTTCTGTGGTGGGATCTATTGGTGCTAAATGTGTTCTGAGTAGCTGACTCTCTGAACTTACCATATTTTCCTTTGTATGTATTGATTCTGTTCTTTGCTAAATATGGTTTCCTAGTGACAATTGGTTACGAGGTTATTTTGAAAGACAAGTTATTATGCACTATGAACAGAAGTTGGTCTTGGCCATTTTGATTATTGGTAAACAATGCATGGTTTATTTCTTGTACTTCAACTTTCAACTTTGCAGTACTGTATAAAATGATCTTGAAGAGCAGTTACATCTTACTTATGTTTTCCCTCCAAGGTAGAAACTTCCATTAGGCCTCTAGGGAGTCAAAAAACTAGGATGTTGACACAATGAGCATTCGCATTTGCACTAGGCTCTTTTTGGAAGATGGAGAAATTTACTTGGCTTCCAAGCGAATTGAGGGAGCTGCTGATAAAAATTTAAACTTAAGAATTGCAGTGGTCCTTCAGAGGTGTTTCTTTAGCAAGTTTTAATAATTTCATTAGCATATCTGACTGATTTCGCTTCTAGAAGCTCAAGAAAGTTGGTCTTGAACTAATACTATAAACTGAATATTCCAACATCTGGGAAGATGCCTAAGATGCCATCTTTTGTTCTTCATGACGCCATCTCCTTAGTACACCTTGAAGAGCCAATTTTGTAGAATCTGCCATCTCTGCATTCCTCAAAGCCAGATCTGTTGCGAACTTAATTCCCTCTATAGCTTTCATATTCGCTTCCACCTTTCTGTCTGCTTCAATTTTTCTTGTTCTGATTTCTTCCACCAGGACAATGTTAGCTCCCTCTGTCTTTTCCGCCAAATCTTGATATTCCTTGACTTTTCCACTCAGTGACTCAAACTTTTCAACTGGCAATTCGATCTTCCTATTGGATTCTGAATTTGAGATGGACAAAATCTTCATCTCCTCCATGGCTCTTTGTTCTGCTGCTTTTGCTTCTTCAGCCTCTTTCTTGACAAGCTCGAGTTTCTTCTGTACTTCTTCTGTCACAGCTCTGGCTTTTTCAGCTTCTTCAGCTCTTGAGCTTTTCTGCTCGTCTCTTCTGCTTCCCTTCTTGCATCTTTTGCCTCCAATTGTAGCTGCTGGATTTTCAAACTCTGCTCATAAGATTCTTTTTCCTTAGCAAGAGTTTCCATTGACTGTTCCTTCTCTTTCAGTTTATCTTGTTCTTTCTTCACTTGTTCTAATTCATTCTTGAGAGAAACCACTAGGTTTCTAAGGGAGTTTTCTTCTTCAACAATTTCCTCCAGTGTCTTTATGGCTTCATTAAGATCTGAAGTTACGAGTCTTACAGTATCCATCTCAGAAGCATGGGCTTTTCTCATCTCCTCTTGAAGAACATCTATCTCTGCACTTTTCTCAGCAAGTTTGGCCTCTAGATTCCAGGTTAGTTCTGGGTCATATTCTTCCTTTAATGAAATCAATTTCTTCTGCGCCTCTTCCTTACCAGCTTTATAGGAATCATGTTTGGCTTCTCTTTCAGCCATGACCTTTGCCTGTTCTTCTTGAGATTGTTTAGTGGCTAGCTTGAGCTGTTCAGTCGATGCTTTCATGGCTGCAATTTTCTCTGAGAGCTCGCTAACCCTTTCTGACTTCAATTTTGATGTACGCTGAGCTTCTCCTGCTGTCTGGAATGCATCCATTTTTGCCTCTAAAGCTGCATCAAAATCCTTCCTGATTTTGGTGAGTTCTTGCTTTGCAGCATCAAGTTCAGTTGCAGTTGTTTTGTACTCCTTTCTTGCTTGCTCTAGTTCTCGTTTCCGAGCTTCAGATCCTACAGCTTTCTGGAATATTGCCCTTTCAAGTTCTTTAGCTTGATTCTTCACAGCTTCAGCAGCTTCAATTGCTGATTTCTTTGATACTTCCACGGTCGTGAGCTTTGTGGTTAGATCCTCAAGTGTTACCTTCGCCCTTTGTAGCTCAGAAAGTGCTCTAGCTTTCAAAGTCTCAGCAGTGCCTAGCTGTTGCTTTATCTTGTTTAGTTCTCTTCGAGCAAACAAAAGCTGTGTCTCCTTGTCCAGTACACTCTACAAATCAAGAAGTTACTGAATTCTGAATCATAGTTATAGCTTCACTAAAAATGCAACCACAAGAAATGAAAATCACGAAGATATCTGGTTCTTTCAAATCCCAAACCTGCAGAAAAAGTCTTACACAAACAGTAAAACTGTTGTGAACATTCTCATGAAAATGTGTTCCTTTAAATTTTATGGACACAAAAACCTTTGGGCATGACAAGCTTGAGAGTTTTAAACTAGATAAACTCGATTTGTAAACTCTAAGAGTTTACAAATTTCAATGAGTAGCTATAAATTATATATATAGCTATTAAAATGAGAAAAAGATAAAAATCAATATAGATAGTATACTCAATTATTCATACATTAATATCTTAATGTTAAAGAACATGTAATATATTAAGACTGAAATATTTAAACATAGTGAAGTGTTGTAGCAGTATGAGGATAAATCCAATGTTATATGAGTGCTTACAATAGAAATGATGCATTTGGGTCTGGACTAAAAAGAAAGCTCTAATTGGATTTGGTGGGGAGGGGGGAGGAACAATATGAAAGTGGGGTTTGCTTAAAAAAAAAGGGTATTATGTAAAATTTTGTAAACTTACTAGTTTATCCTAAAATTTATCAAAATTTAGAGTTTACATACAACTTAATCAATTTGTTTACTTTAAACTCATAAAATCGTACAATTTTATGAGTTAAACTGTGAGTTTGACAACCTAAACAAGAGGACTCATTTTCATAAGTTGTAAGTGAGTGTCAAATTGACTAGCATCATGGCTCATGCAAAACTGTTATCATTAAGCTGCTACGCATGAAAGACAAAAAAAGTTTGTATTCTGATTAGAGATGTACATGGATCATGTGGCCACATGAGCATACTGGATGGAAAATTGCCTAGTCAATATATAGATTAGAGGTGCTACATCACATAAAAAATTTTGTGCATGACAAAAGGATTCTTTTATATTAGTTTTTGAAATTATAAACATTGCAATATCATAAATTTGAAGTGTTTCTGTAATTTAAGTCTAATACAAGAATTTGACAAATACAAATGTGACTTTTTAAAAAAATATTTGTGTTTTATAGTAATAAAGGCTCAAATTAACTAGCATTATGGATCATGCAAAACTCATGTCAAAGAAAGAAAATTGCCTAGCGTATATCCTAATTGGAGATACGTCACACAAAAAACTTTGTACATGACAAAAGGATTTCTTTGTATTTATTTTTAAAAGTTTAAACAATGACACCGACATTATGACATAACAAAATTTAAAGTGTTTGTATAATTTAAAATGTTGTATTGTGTCTATTACAAATAATTGATAAATACAAACATGACTTATTTTTTTAAAGTATATGTACTTTATAGTATAAGTAACAATAAAGGGTCAAATTGACTTGCATCAAAGGTCATGCCAAACTCTTATCATAAAGCTGCCATGCATCAAAGATGGAAATTATTATGAAACATCACATTAGACTTTTACCTCTGATGATTTTCTCTTTATATAACGTCTTTCCTTGGAGACAGATACTTCACCAAATAAACTAACAGCAGCTTTGACTGATTGGAATGGTGCCCTTGTGTCAATCTCTCCAACCTCTCCCTTTGGAGAACCTGAATCCTTTTGCTGGTCTCTTGCTCTGAAGTTTACCATTTTCTTTGCTTTTTATTTGAAAATTGAATCTGCAGGATACGTTGCAATGAGCATTCCATAGATTGAAATGAATACAAATTTTGTGGTATGAAATTGCAAAGCCAAATATTTATGCCTTCAAGCTTTACTAGCTTTCATAAATAATACTATTGTATTCGATGCAGTGAAAACAGAGCGAAATAAAATGGATACAAAAATTTCTATGAAATTAATTAATTAATCAAAAGTCTCAAACTAAACATAAAATAGTGTATTTATAGAAATTTAATTAATACTCTTAATAGTAACATAAAAGCATTAAAATAATGAAAATAAAAATATATAAAATACTCAAAAATATATAAAATTTTTAAAACAACGTAAAGCGATTCTTAAATAGTAGATTTTGAGATTCGAAATGATAACTGTCAAGTAAATCAATTGAGACAATAATAAATTTGAAATAAATTTTTTGTTAACACCTTATGGCCTTATAAATTCAACCTAATCAAAAGGTATAGGTTTCGAAGGTTAACATGTTTATTTAGGTCTCACAAGATATATGTTTGCGCTTGTGATGATTATTCTAGTTGAAGAACTCCTTTACTACATGTTTTATGTAGTATCACATTAATTTAAATTATTAAGTGAAGACTCATGAATAATTATATTGATATTTTTAACACCCCTCAACTGAATCCCCTTTGAATTAAAGCGTAAACAAAGCATTGGCTCACTGACTGGATTATGAAATTTTATGAAAGTTTTGATACTATATCAACGACTAATTTTACTCAAATTCAATTTGTTAAGTGAAGACTCATGAATAATTATATTAAAATTAATTTATTTTTTATGCAAAAAAATAGTAGTAAAAATAAGTTACCACATAAGTCAATGACATGCTTAAATCTTAGAAGGACAGACAAAAATTAAATCCAAAAAATTATATATAAATATTATTATCTTAAAAGAAATTATTTAATTAACTTTGATATGCTACGAATTTTTTTGAAGAAAGTTAACTATTAAACTAGATTATCATTTGAAAGAAGAATTTGAACTGTAAAATTTTATTGGTACAAAATTTAGACAGACTTGTGTCATATATAAAAGAGGTATATAAATGTTAAATTCAATTAAAATCATTGCAAGCCAGCAAACCCATGTTTACCTTAATGTTTGATGCTACTGGGAGAAGGAAACTAACGAAGAGTGCTCATATGAAGTGCTTGAACCCAGAAAATGTAATTGCATAGCGAAGATGTTGCAACTCAAAATTAAAGAACAAGGAGGAAAACGCAGTTCTGCTTCGAGTCCAATTTTTTTTTTTGTTTTTCCTCGAAAGCACCGATTCCTTTGGAAATTAGGTACAGCCCAAAATTATGGTTGGTTGAAGCGCTGGGTTGTAGAATTAGCTTTGCTATTTTAGACTGGAAGACGGAGAAGTTTTGTGGTGGCGCTAAATGCAAAAATGACAATTTCCTTTCTGCGGAACTGGGAAATCATTGCGGTAAACGTGGATATTCCACATTTAATGTACCTTGAAAGAGGTTTTTAATATATTATACTAGTTATAGATAAATATACTTAAAAAGTACTTACTTAATATCTTTATATATTTATTTATCATTAATTAAAAAATAATTTTTTTTACTTAACGTGTTCTTCTCTTTATTTAAAAAAATATATAAATATATAATTTTTAAAAATAAAAAATGTTACAATTTAATTCATATGTTTTAAAAATATTTTATGAAAGAAAAAATAATAATAAAATAAAATAACACTTCCTCGAATTTTTTTAATTCACTATTTTTTAATACCAATAATTTATTTTCAAAATAATTGTGAAATAATTTAGGTTATCAGAATATCTATTTCATTAATTTAAAAACATAGTTGAAAATTGAGAAAAATAAAATTATTTATTTATTTATTTATGTTTTATAAAAGATATTTAAGATATTTATGTTAAGTTGTAGTATAGTTTTTTTATTTTTAAAAGAGATTCATATATATTTTATAATAAAAAAGAATGGATGTGTAATAAAAAATAAATAAAAAGAAAGAAAAAATATTTTACTCTTACTTTTAAAAGAAATTTGTGTATATTTTCTTAATACAATAAAAACATTATAATAAAATTATTAATAATTAAAATTAGAGTATTTTACTCATATTTTGAAGAGAAATTTTTGTATATTTTTATAATAGAAATAACGTATAATAAGAATATTAATCAAATAAAATATCTTTAATTTAATTTATTTATATTTATATAAGTATAAATTGTGTGTACTTCAAAATTTTTTAGTAACTTAGTAGGCTAACTTTTCCAAGAGTCAAACAAGTGCACCTTAGTCCCTTGGCTGCTTCCAATCTTTATGGGGTAGGATGATGCATTATAATCAAATATAGCGTCACATCCCTAAATGTGTTATTTATACATTGGTTCGATGTATTTAAAATAAATAAATTTTCTAAAGTGTTGGTCTCAAAATTTAAACTTAAAGTAATTAAAATAAAGAGCATATCTCTTTGACCATTAATCCCTTGAAATTACAATGCAAGTATGATTTAATTCTCTACAATATTATAACAAGTGATAATATATAATTTGAGCTCATCGATTGATATTTGTCCAATTGACCCAATAAGTTCAACCTCTTTAACTAAATTTATCGTAGATTCAATTATAGACAAACTTATTTTAAAAAATAACAAAAGAAAATACACCGTTCAAAGTTGCCACGACCATAATATAAAGTGATGACATAATTCTTCACACAAGTAGTACCTATTTAATGCAGAATCAACTACAAGTCTCACACGTGTCGGATTATATTTCCCAAAATTCCCTCGAACTCTCCCTGTAAATAGAGTGCTCCCTTCTTCAAGTAGAGGATCTTCTAATGTATTCTATTTCTTGCTTTCTACATAATTTAGCTTGAGCGTGGACTACCTTCTGAAATGATACCCCAGCACATTCCAAAGCTGTTAAGAAACTTTGGCCGGAGAAGTACTGATTAGCAACCAAAGAGTAACAACTAGTTCTTTAATTTTGTAACCATTGATGAGATTCTAGATTAGAAATGGTTTGCATTTATTTTCTTAGGCATAATTAATAAGAGATATTAAGGTATAAGTGTGAGTAAATGGTGCCTGCTAGCTCAATTAATTAATGAAGTCTTTTATTTTAAAGTTTGTAATTAGAGAGATAAGTAAATTTAAATTTAATAATTAAATGACTTCTGAAATATTAAGAGTATTGAAAATTATTCTTAATATTTAAAATAAAATTAATTTTATATTCAAAGAGTACAGAGAAATTTGTGCAAATAAAAAAATGAAATCTTTTACAGATATTTTGATAATTGATAACCCAAGCTATGTGGATAAAGCTGAATTAATATTAATTAATGTAATTAAGCATGGTAATTTGTTTGACCCATATTTTTTTTTTCTTTATTTATAGGTCTCACACTTCATACAACCCTCTGTAGATGTTTAAATAATTGAGACAATATAGTTGCAAATAATATATTAAATAGTTAAAATTACTATAAATATGATTTCATGGTATTACAATTTAAACAATTTTTAGAAAGTCTCTAGAGCAGTTTAACAGACATTTTTTTTTTTGTAAAGAGTAGACCTTAATTTTTATTTTGGTATCTTAGTTCGATATTTGTATAGTACACTAATATTATGAAATATAGAATAATATTATTTTATGTGATATTTTATATTATTCAAAAACTATAAAAAGATTTTAATTTTTATAATCAAATATTTTTTTACAAGGGCATAAAGACCGGGGTGGGGGGGGGGAGGAGATGAGAAGATAAGAGTATAAGTTGATTCAATTCGATTAATTTTTGAAATTTAATCAAATTAAATTAATTATAAAAGAATGTAAAAAATTTAGACCTGTTGATTTGGTTCAAATCAGAACCAAACCGAATTCATTGGTAATAAAAATAATTAAAATTGCTCAATTTTTTTTAAATTTTAGTTTGCTTTGATTTTATTTACTTTGGATCACTTTTGTACACCGGTATGTACAAGGGGCAGCTTGACCCCCATTTAAGTTTTTAAAATTTGTATTATATGTATAGAAATTTAAATGTGACACCCTTAGTAATAAAATTTACATATGATCCAACATTAAATTAAAAAAGAAGTTACTTATAACAAAATATATTTTCTTTGTGAGAGAAATGATAATGTAACTAACAATTGATGGAAAAAAATGACTGAAAAATAGCATATTGGTTTAATATATGTTATATCTTAAATCACAAAAAATTATTGCTTTTTACTTACTCTAGCAATAACAAGTTATTTTAACAATTATAGATTCTTCAGAATAATGAGATTAGAAAAGACAAAACTTTTAAAAAGAAGATATTCTCTTGTATATGATGATTAGACTTTCAAAAGTTTATAAATTACAAAAGAACAATCATTCATTTGATTTTTGGAATCAAGATGGAAAAATATAGCAATATCTAAGGGGAAGAAAGAAAAGAAACTGAAAAAATACTTTAAAGTTTTTCTAGCTTTGAATTTCATGCTACGAAATTAATTTTTTTCCACTTTTTTGTGGGTAAATAATTGTTATAAATTGGTGAATGAACGTGATAAGATTGTTGCTCTGAATTCTTTAAAATATTTCAAATGATAAAATTAAAAAAAATATAATTTAATAAAATTAATATTTAATAAATAAATAAGATTTATCGATTAAGATATAGATTTAATAGGACTACACTTTAATCTCTTCAACTTTACTCTGTCAAAATAAAATTTTAGAGGATGCTAATCTTTAACCAAGTTAATGTAAAAAAAAATTACAACTGAGGTATCACTTGAGGAACAAAAAACTTCCATGAAAACTTTGCTGGTGTTGGCCATTCTAGATTTCAGCAAGAGATTTTGGAACCAAAAAAAAAACCTATGCTTAGTGTAATATCCATTTTTTTATATAAATTTAATATTATTTAATATTATTATTTATTTTCATATTTCGCATATTAAATATGTTATATGTATAAATACAATATATATATATATATATATATAACAAACCTCACACATGTAATAATTATACAATACAATATTTCAGTACATAATATAAGAATCTCTATACAGCACTCTACCCTTGAAACACAAAAGGTGAAGAGGTGGTGCTGACATTGAGATCTTTATCAGTAATGTCATTCTGTGTTGTATCTCATTTTTTTTATCTAAATATAACACTATAATAATAGTGAGAACAAATATTCTCAGTAGACTTAACATAAATAAAATATAATGAGAAAAGTAGGAGTTATGTTCAGTTGTATAAGTTACAAAAAATATTAGTTTTGGAGATAAAATCATCACTTTAGTTGATGCATAATTAACATACTATATAAGTACTGATAATCCACTCTCTTTTTTAATGATCAGACATATCATAGCTTTTAATATACTCAATTCACTCATTTGTTATACGTATAGTGACCGATCGACTACAGTCACAATAAGTAATCAGAGAATGTGAGTTCATCACTCATCTGCCTGCTCACATTACCTCTATCACCTAGTCGGAGTGGCCCTCCCTTGACTCACTCAGACTAATAGGGCATTCCCTACTCGATACTCTCTTAAGTCATACAACCCGTCGATATTCATCTATACATATAAATGTATATTCATCAAATACAATATATAATTATCAAGCAACTCGTTATGAGTTTTGCGCTTGCCATTCAATCAAATTTATAATATGATATGCATCATTTTTATACTTAATGAGTAATAATCATTCATCACATACTAATATCCAATATGATTCATTTTAAATCAAATAAAGAAAAAGGTAATTTATGATACCAAAATATCATTTTAAAAGTATTTTTTTTAGAAATATGTTTTCTAAAAATCTTTCAACAAACAAGACTATTTTTAAGTAGAAAACAGTGATAAATATGATAATCCAGCACCCAACACGGCCCACCCATGTTTCAAGACACGACCATGCTTAAAAAGTACTTCAAACTTGCTGAAAAATAGCTTTGAACATGGCTTAGCCATGCTGAAACAACCCAAAACACGGTCTAGCTATGTTCTGTGATCTTTTCTCACTTATTTAATCCTATCTCTCTCATAAAAACTCCCATTGAGATGATTTCAAATCCTTTAAAAAGATAAGATAATTATCTACCACTTTCATGTTTATCATTTCTTCAGATTCCTTACGGATTATTCTTAAAAAATTAAAAATTAAAACGCTTATTTTTACTATCCTAGATTCTAACCTCTGCTCAATTAATTAGCCATATCTCTCTCATATAGACTCCAAATTAAGTGATTTTAGAGCCTATAGATTCGTGAGACATATATCTAAAATTCATATGTTGACCATTTCTTTAAAATTCTTGCCAAATTTTTTTCAGAATTCCAAAAGCAGAAGCTTTCATAATTACTTCGAAATTCAGCTTAGTCTAACTTCTCATTTGTTTTTCTTTTATGTAATTCTATGCATCCATATGCATGTCCAAACAACCAAAACATAATGCCATTTAAATATATAGACCACATGTTATCCAAAATCACATCTAAACACATCTAAAAGTATATATACAATTTTGTACAAAATTCATGAGTAGATGTTGAGCCTACCTCAAACGAATTCTTAAACTTGCGTGTTTGATTCCTATCACACAAAAATCCTATATCCATAACGTGAATTAGGATATTCCTTAAGAAAAGATGATGAAATTATAGAGATGACCAAGAAACTTACCTTGATTTTTGTTTCCTCTTCCTTCTCCTTCTTTTGCCTCTTTCTCTTCTTCTTCTTCCTCTTTCTTTTCTTTCTTTTTCTTACCGACACTCCCTCTCCCTCATAATTATCAAGATTTTTTCTTACCTACCACCCCATATTTACAACATTTCCATCCTCCATTATTTACAAAAATGACATCTTAGAGTATTTACAAAACTGCCATCGTAGAGTATTTACAAAACTACTATATCAAGGAATTTACATAAATGCCATTTCAATAAAATTATATAAATTCCATTTTAACCATCCTAAGATCTTATTTGACTTGAGTAAAATTGTAAACTAATTTAATCCTCCCTTGAGATTCAAAACTCTTTCTCCTCTCTGAAGAAAAAATTTCAATTAGTAACATAAAGAAAAAATCAGGGATGTTACAGTTCTCCCCCTAAAAAGAATTTTGTCCTCAGAATTCAAGGTATACCTGTCTTCAAAAAATTGTGGATATTTCTTTTATGTCATCTTCCCTTTCCCATGTGGCTTCTTCCATTGTTAAACTCTCCCAACCTACCTTCACCAATAGAATAGTTTTATTTCTCAACTGTTTCACGTCTTTATCCAGAATTACTATCGACCTCAGTCGGTAGGTTAGATTCTCATCTATAATTATTATTTTTTCTTGAATTATGTACGACGAATTTGGTAGATACTTCCGAAGTTGAGAAACATGGAACACATCATGCAGATTCGACAAATGTAGAGGAAGTGTAATATGATACGTTGATGACCTTATCCTTTTCAGAATTTGATAAGGTCCTAAATATCTCGGGTCAATTTCTTAATTTTCATTGCTCAGCCAATTCTGGTAATAGGAGAAATTTTCAAGAATACATGCTCCCCTTCTTGGAATTGTATTGGTCTCCTTCTCCTATCGAATAGCTCTTTTGTCGACTATAAGCTACTCGCATTTTATCCCAAATTATCTGTATTTGTTTAGAAGTATGTTGCACTAACTTAGGCCTCAATAATCTTTTCTCCCCCACTTCATTCCAAGATAAATGTGATTTACATCTCTTATCATACAAAGCTTCATAGGGTGCCATTCCAATACTAGAATGATAACTGTTATTATACCCAAACTCAGCCAGTGACAGATATTCATCCCATCCTTTTCCTTGCTCTAGCGGGCATGCTCTTAGCATATCCTCTAGAGTTTGTATATTTCTTTTCGTTTGACCATCGGTTTGAGGATGATATGTAGTACTAAAATATAAACGAGTGCCAAAAGCTTTTTGTAGTGCTATCCAAAATTTGGAAGTAAATTGGGAATCTCAATCCGAAATGATACTATTAGAAATTTCATGTAACCATACAATTTTCTTCATATAGAATTGAGCCAACTTATTCAACAAGTAATTTTTCTTATTGAGTAGAAAGTGCATAGATTTCGTCAGTCTATCTACTCTTACCCATATCGCATCATGGCATGTCTGAGTCTTAAGTAGTCCAACAATAAAATCCATAGATATACTATCTCACTTCCACTTAGGGATTTCTAAAGATTGTAACATCCCAAAAGATTTTTGGTGTTCTATCTTCACCTTTTGACGAACCAGACACTTAGACACGTTTTCAGCAATGTCTTTCTTCATTCCTGACCACCAATACAATCTCTTCAAATCTTGATATATTTTTATAGATCTTAGATGAATTGTATACTTACTTTGATGAGCTTCTTCCAGAATCTTAACCTTCAAATTCTCTCCTTATGGTATACATATTCTGCCCTGGTACATAATAATTCTATCTTTTGACATTGCAAAGTCAAGCTAATCTTTTCAATCTTGTAAAAATTGATCATGTGCCTGTGCTTCCTTAATCTGAGTCTTCAAGTCACTTTCAATTCTTAATTCACTAACAATCAGACTTCCAGGGATAGTCATAACTGATAATTTCAAATTTCTAAATTTTTCAATTAGCTTCATTTTTTTATCAATATTTGACTTACATGCAATGACTTCCGGCTCAATGCATCAGCTACTACATTTGCCTTCCTTGGGTGATACTTTAATTCAAATTTGTAATCATTAATGAATTATGATGAATGAGTTTTGTACTCATAAATTAAATATTTTTATCTTATCTTTTTGCCTTAATTAAGCATTTATATCTCTTATTTGTCTTTAGTTTTGTGTATTCTTATAGATGAAGAGAAGAATAGGAAATTGACTCAATTGGAGGAATCAAAGCTAAATTGTAATTCTTTAGAAATGATGTCTATAAATCAAGCAGACAAAATAAATTCATTAAGGATGGCAGAGTAAGGAGCATTATCTTTTTGTCTCTTGAGACGCATCCTAATGGATATATGCATCAATTCAATCTTGATTTATGACCACATTTCTAAAAGAATCGAAACATAAAGATTCAAGGAAAAACACTCAATGTTAAAAATTTGTTTGCTGCTTGCTTTTCAACTTGATCTTACTACAGTATTTTGGCCGTATCTCAGAAAATACGTATATATTTTGTACAAAATTTGGTAGATGAATAGCTTACATAATTTCATACAACTTTTATGTTTATGTGATCAGCAAATTCAGATATCCAAAGGGACAAAATTGGGTTAGAACATAACATGTTTACTATTACAGTCCAGTCCAACTTTACTGTAGTATTTGGGCCATATTTCAGCAAATACATATTTAATGGACACGAAATTTTGTAGGTGAATAGCAGATATAATTTAATACAACTTTGATGTTCAAGTGGTCAGCAAATTCGGACACTACAAGGGCCGAAATTAGGCTATAATCGAGCATATTTGCTGTTGCAGTCTAGCCTGACCTTGCTATAGTATTTTGGCCATAAATTACAAAAGATGTGGCCAATTTTTGTCTACCTTATATGGATGGAAAGATAATGAAAATATCTACAACTCTTATGTTGATTGGATGAGCAGATTCGATGTCTATCAAGGCGATATATCATGATGACTTTCGGGACAGATAATGCAACACTATTGTCAACTTTAGTGCAATTTGCTACCCACCATTTTTGTCACCTACTTCCCTTGTTTTGTCTATAAATAGAGACATATTGTGAGCTAAAGGGGATTAGAAATGCTGAAGAGGGAGCTTGGGAAATCTTTGTGGAAGTTCTAAGTGTTTGTAATCCTTTTCTCTCTTTATACATTTTGTATATTTACTTTCTTTCATAAGTTTTATCATGCTTCTTCATCTTTCATTTTGTTTTCTTACCTTGATTATGGAGAACTAATCTCCTAATGCTAAGGTGAAAGGGTGAAACTCTTGGTATAAAAATAATAATTTATCTAACTCTTAATTTTAATGTTTATACTTGATGTTGTATTTATCTTCTTATTTATTTTCTTAGAGGACGGCTTTATTGCCCCTCTGTATTTATTTTTTGCCTTTCTATTATTTACTTTTGTGTTATTTACTTTTTTAGAGGATGGCTTTGTTGCCCCTCTGTATTTATTTTTTATGTTATTATTTTCTTATTATTTTTCTTCTGAGAGGACGGCTCTATCGCCTCTCTTTTATTTATTTTCTGCACTTTTATTATTTACTTTCTTGTTATTTACTTTTTTAGAGGATAGCTTTGTTGCTCCTCTGTTATTTATTTTCTGCACTTTTATTATTTATTTTCTTATTATTTACTTTTTTAGAGGATGGCTTTGTTGCCCCTTTGTATTTATTTTTTATGTTATTATTTTCTTATTATTTTTCTTCTGAGAGGACGGCTCTGTTGCCTCTCTGTTATTTATTTTTTGCACTTTTATTATTTACTTTCTTGTTGTTTACTTTTTTAGAGGATGGCTTTGTTGCCCCTCTGTTATTTATTTTCTGCACTTTTTATATTTATTTTCTTGTTATTTACTTTCTTAGAGGATGGTTTTATTGCCCCTTTGTTATTTATTTTCTGCACTTTTTGTATTTATTTTCTTGTTATTTATTTTCTCAATGGATGGTTTTACCGCCTACTTTATATTATTATTATTGACTTTGTTTGTATATTTTTATTTTAAATTTTGTAAAGTGCAAATCTTGATACATTGTAGACAATCGTTGGCACAATAAATACTTGAATTATTCTTAATTTATTGTAGACAATATGATTGGCACGATGTATACTTGAATCCATTTTACAAAAGTTATTTATTATTAGTAATAGAATAAAAGAAGGCAAATACACTTCATCTATAAATCAAAGCGCGTTTAATGTAATATCTTCCGAATGGAACCTCATTTATGTGAGGATTCCATTTGAATAATAAAAGAGTTAAAATTTATTATTATTTGATGTACCAAGAGTGGATCCCCTAACGTTAGCATGTTTCTTACTTTGAACACATTCATATTTAATTTTAGTATTTTAGTTCTCTGTTCAGTACTCTTCTCACAAAACAAACATTCTGGCAACTAGGTTAGAAATATTTATTTTGGATCTGAATTAAATTTTCTCAATTGGCAATCCTCGTGGGATCGAACTTGCATACCACTAAATCTATACTCCAATAGATTCGTGCGCTTGCGAGTTTTAATAAAAACAACAACAAGTTACATCCACTTTCTTTGCCTCATATTCAATTCTTTTTGGTCAAAAAAATACTTTAAACTCTTGTGGTCATTATATATTTCAAATACAGCTCCATACTAGTAGTGTCTCTACATCTTCAAGGCAAAAACTATCGTAGCCAACTCTAAATTATGAGTAAGATAGTTCTCCTCATGCAATCTTAATCGTCGAGACGCATAAGCAACTACTCTACTTTCTTGCATCAAAATACAACCTAAACCTTTCTTAGAATCATCCGTATAGACTACAAAGCATTAAGAAGGATTAGGAACAACTAGAATATGTGGAGAAGTCAATTTGACTTTAAGATCTTAGAAACTATTCTTGCATTCTTCAGTCCAATTAAAATGACTTCTTTTTCTGGTCAATTGAGTCAAAGGCAATGTTATTTGAGAAAATCCTTGTATAAACATTCTATAATATCCTGCTAAACCTAGGAAACTTTTAATTTCAGTCATAGTTTTCAGCCTCTCCCATTTCAAAATTGCTTCAATTTTACTTGGATCCACCGACACACCATCTTTAGAAATTATGTGACCCAAGAACTTTACCTCTTCCAGTCAAAATTCACATTTTTTCAACTTAGCAAAAAGTTTCTTTTCCTTCAAGACTTGAAGTACTAATCAGATATGCTGGTTATGTTCTTCCTCACTCTTAGAGTAGATTAAAATATCATCTATGAACACTATTACGAATTGATCCAAATAGGGTCTAAAAATACGATTCATATAGTTCATAAAAACTCCAGGTACATTTGTCACTCCAAAAGGCATTACTAAAAATTTGTAGTCCTATATCGAGTTCTGAAAGCTATTTTTGGAATATCTTCTTCTTTAACTCCGATATGATGATATCCTGACTTCAAGTCTATCTTAAAGAAAATAGTAGCTCCCTTTAATTGATCTAATAGAACGTCTATTTTGGGCAATGGATACTTATTCTTAATGGTCGCCTTATTCAGTTGCCTGTAATCAATGCAGAGTCTCAAATTGCCATATTTTTTCTTTATAAACAATACAGGTGCTCCTCAAGGTAATATGCTAGGTCTGATAAGGTTATTTTCTAACAACTCTTCGATATGCTTCTTAAGCTCCTGTAATTCCACATGAAACATTCTATAAGGAGTAATAGAAATAGGCCTCGCCTCTGATTTTAGATCGATGAAAAATTTCACTTCTCTCTTCGGTGGAGGTTCAGAAATCTCAAAGAGAAATTTTTTTGAGAATTCACAGACTATTAGAATATCAAGAAGTTCCTATTTCATACTCGAGTTAATAGTATATAAGAAAACACATCTCATATCCTCATTCACTATCTCCTTATAGAGTCAGTGAGAACTAATAATGTTATACTTTTGATCCTTCAGTAGGTTTAGGAGAAACTCAAAAGTCTTATTGCAACAATCCAGAAAGACTCAGTTCTGACTTAACCAATCCATACCCAAAATGATGTATATACCGACGGTAGACAGATCATATCCACTACAAAGGATCTGTCATTCAATACAATGGAACAATTCAAACACACTAATGAGGTAATTATTTTTCCTCCTGTAGGTGTTACCACCGCTAACTCGTATGGTAACTCCACAATAGGATGTTGTAACTTCCCCACACATTTTATTGTTATGAAAGAATGACTCGCGTCAGAATCAAACAATACAATCAGAGGCAGATTGTTGATACATCACGTACCTTGCATCAAATCAGGAGCTGATTTTGCTTCAGAACCGCTCAAAGTGAAAATTCTTCTTATCGTTTGTTGAGTTCGTGCAATACCTTTCTCATTTTCCAGTGGACAATGCCGTGCCACGTGCTCCTTCTGGCCACATCGAAAGTAAGTAATTGGGCCAAAATAACATGGTTTATCCCTATAAAATTTCTCGCATTTCCCACATTGACCCATTACCGGCTTTTTCAGAAAAGGTTTGGGTTCCACAGTTGTTGATTGTTTACCTCTCATGGTATTCTTCCCTCTGGTATTTATATTAATAATTGAGAACTCTTTCTTCTGCTTCCACTAAGTTCGCCTCTCCATTTCATCATCTATTGCTTTTAGATTTATTTCCAGCATCCGACATTTATTTACCAATGAGGTATATTCCCAAATCTCTAATGCCACCATAGCATTCCTAAGCTCTGGGTTTAGTCCTGATTCAAATTTCACTGCCTTTCAAGCTTCATCCAAATTAATCTTCAGAGTACTTGAGAACTTAGACAGTTCTTCAAACTTGGTAATATAGTGCTCAATAGTCCTAATTCCCTATCTAAGCTGAAGAAACTTAATATATTTCTCAGCTCTTACATTGTTGGGAAAATATTTGTTCAGAAAAATCTCTCAGAACAATTGCCATGTAATTTTCAAGTGTTGATGTACAAGTAATTCTTTGGCTCCTCTCTACTAGTATTTAGCTTATTCCTTTAGCATATTTGTCCCAAAATTGACCTTTTGCTCATCAGAGAAATTTAGAACTTTAAAAATCTTCTCGAGTTCTGTCATCCATCTCTCAGCAACTATAGGATCATATGCACCCATAAAAGACAGAGGCCGCGTTCTCATAAATTCAGACCATCCATTACTATTACCAATTTTGTTCCTATATCAGTTTATTTCATTTCTCCTAACCCCGTTATTATTATTAATATTCTAAAAGTGTTGCAGAATTTGATTCGTAGCAGCTACCTGAGCTTGAATAGTTGTGACTATATTATTTAAGGTAGCATCTGCATTGCCAAGCATATTCATTCTTGGTGGTGCCATAACTCACTGTATTAGTAAAACAAAATATTAGTCACTATTGAGGTGATGAAACTCAACAACAATTCAAAAATTTACAGTAGTTATCACACCACACAAGACTACAGATAGAAAATACCAGTACTTTTATACTAAATTTATCTGTTACCTTACACAACGTTTTCACATAACTATTCAAGACTCTTCTAAGTCAATCTAGGTGATCACCTACCCCATGGTCACCTAAGATCGACTTCCTCTGATACCAACTTTGTAATATCCATTTTTTTAATTTATTATTTATTTTCACATTTTACATGTTAAATGCGCCATATGTATAAACACAATATATATGTGTGTATATATATATATATATATATATATATATATATTATACAAACCTCACACATATAATAATTATACAATACAACATTTCAGTACATAATATAAGAGTCCCTATACATCACTCCATCTGTGAAACACAAAAGGTGAGGATGTGATAATGATATCGAGATCTCCATCAGTAACGCCATTCCCTAGTACATCTCATTTCTTTTTAACTGAACATAACACCACAATAATAGTGAGAACAAATGTTTTTAGTAGACTTAACATAAATAAAATATAATGAGAAAAACAAGAGTTATGTTCAGCTGTATAAATTATAAAAAATATTAAGATTTGGAGATAAAATCATCACTTCAGTTGATGTATAATTAACATACTATATATGCACTGATAATCCACTCTCTTTTTTTATGCTCAGACATATCACAGTTTTTAATATACTCAATTAACTCATTTGTTATATGCATAGTGACCGATCGACTACAGTCACAATAAGTGATCAGAAAATATGAGTTTATCACCCATTTGCCTCCTCACATTACCTCTGTCACCCGGTTGGAGTGGCCCTCCCTTGGTTCACTCAGGCTAATAGGGTATCCCCTACTCGGTACTTTCTTAAGCCATACAACCCGTCGATATTCATCCATACATATAAATGTATATTCATCAAATGCAATATATAATTATCAAGCAATTGGCCATGAGCTTTACGCTTGCCATTCAAGCACATTTATAATATGATATGCATAATTTTTATACCCAATGAGTAATAATTATTCATCACATATCAATATCTAATATGATTCATTTTGAATCAAATAATGAAAAGAGTAATTTATGATACCAAAATCATCATTTTAAAAGTATTTTTCTTGAATATATGTTTCCAAAAAATCTTTCAACAAATAAGATTATTTTTAAGTAGAAAATAGTGATAAGTATGATAATTCAGCACCCAACATAGTTTGTCCATATTTCAAGACACGGCCATACTTAAAAGTTACTTCAAATGTGCTAAAAAACAGTCCCGAATATGGCTTACCCATGCTGAAGCAACCCAGAACACGGCCTGACCGTGTTCTGTGATATTTTCTCACTTATTCAACCCTATCTTTCTTATACGAACTCCAATTAAGGTGATTTCAAAGCCTATAAAAATTTAAGACAATTATATATAACTTTCATGTTTATCATTTCTTCAGAATCCTTATGAATTATTTCTAGAAAATTTAAAATTTAAATACTTATTTTTACTATCCTAAATTTTGACCTTTGCTCAATTAATTAGCCATATCTCTTTCATATTGACTCCAAATTAAGTTATTTAAAAGTCTATAGATCCGTAAGATATATATCTATAATTCATGTGTTGACCGTTTCTTTAAATTTCTGGTCAACTTTTTCCAGAATTTCAAAAATAAAAACATTCCTAATTACTCCGAAATTCAGCTTAGTCTAACTTCTCATTTGTTTTTATTTTATGTAATCCCATGCACCCACATGTGTGTCGAAACAACCAAAATAGAATTCCATATAAATATAAAGACTACATGTTATCCAAAATCACATATAAACACATCTAAAAGTGTATATATATAATTTTGTACAAAATTCATGAGTGGATATTAAGCCTACCTCAAACAAATCCTTAAATTTGTGTACTTGATAAAATCCTACATTCATACCGTGAATTAGGATATTCCTTAAGAAAAGATGATGAAATTAGAGAGATGACCAAGAAACTTACCTTGATTTTCCTTTCCTCTTCCTTCTCCTTCTTCTTCCTCTTTCTCTTCTTTTTTTTTTCTTTCTCTTTCTTACCAACACTCCCTCTCTCATAATTATCAATATTTTTCCTTACCTACCACCCCATATTTACAACTTTGCCATCCTCCATTATTTACAAAAATGTCATCCTAGAGTATTTATAAAACTACCATCTCAAGGAATTTACATAAATGCTATTTCAATGAAATTACATAAATGTCATTTTAACCATCTTAAGATCTTGTTTGACTTGAGTAAAATTGTAAAATAATTTAATCCTCTTTTGAGATACAAAACGCTTTCTCCTTTCTGAAAAAAAAATCAATATGATATATATATATATATATATATATATATATATATATATATATATATATATATATATATATCATATTTGAATGAAATAGATTAGTTAATAGATTAATTATGTTTGCCACATAATTTTTTTAATTATTGTAAATATTAAAATAATAAATATTTTTTATAAATAAAAAAATATATATCATAAACAAAGTATAAAATTATATGAAAATAAATTATTGCAAAAAAAATTATTACGATTACAAATTACAAATATTATAATATAATTAATATACATAATAATATAATTGTTATAAAAAGTATTTTATTGCTGGCTGTGCCACATGCCAGCAAGATAAATACAAAGCTCTCAATCCCTGCAACATTATTACAACCGTACATCTTGTTCCCACTAATGTTTGGGAGGATATCATTATTGAGGCTATTTGGTATTGGGATTTTTATAGGTGTCCCAAGAAATTTTATTTAAGAAAATAAAACTATCTTGTTTGACGTAAGTTTTCCAACTAAGTTTCTTGGAGATTTTAATTTCTCTAGTTAATAAGTTACCCACAAAATTCGGGTAACTTATTTCCTACTATGTTGATGGGATTTTGTATTTCCCATCTTATTTTCTAATTCTTCTTCTTGTTTTGACAAAAACAACATCTTCACTCTTATTTTTTTGAGCTTGTTTCAGACCATCGCTATTTTCTTCCTTCCTCATTCTTCATTCAACATCTTTATCTTTGACATCGATGTTCTCTCCGACACCGATCTTCTATTCTCTCTTCATAACACATACCACTTATGTATATATTATTCTAAGTTAACCTGTAAATATGTAATTGTTTGCAAAGTTTTTGCTTTGATTTGCTATGACCTTTTAATTCCCTAATTAAGCCTAATCCTACTTCTATTCAGATAAATAAACAAGAGAAGTTCTCTCCCATTCACAAATAAATATGAAGAAAGACATAGATTGATACATATTTGAGATAGAGAGATTAGAAGAACTACATGAGCTAGCTTTTAAGTGTATATAGAGAGAATGAACTCTTCATGAAACCTATGATGATTCAATGTTCCTAAATATTTAAGTGTGTGTGTGTGTGTGTGTGTGTGTGTGTGTGTGTTAGTTTTAGATAGATTTGTTTGCTTTGATGAAATCGAATTGCAAATCACTTAGCTAGCTAGTTAATATGTATGATCCCAGATTCTTAGTGAGGTATTTTTAATCTTGAAATCTTCCTACCAAGAAAGAAAAAGTAGCCCCCTTTGTGTTTTATATGTCAATTTAATTTTGTACAAGATTTGAAAAAATGCATTTTATTTACAATGTTAAACTAGTATGCTAATTTGTAATGCCCCAGCCTATGTGTATATGTATATATAGGACTAACTTAGAGTTACTATTTTTTTTTATCAATGGATTTTCTTATGTTTGGAAGGCTAGATTACCCTTGGCTAGAAAGAGACAGATTGTCTTGTGTTTGGTGTCATATTTGGACATTCTCAACCAATTACAAATGATATTAGTTGATATTGACTTGTATTGTCATTTTGCTTTTTTTAAAAAAATTCATTTGAATGAATTCATAAATCCATTTTGATCCATCCGAAGTGATTTTTTCACAAGATTCAAGTGAATTTAGATGAGTTCTTCAAGTTAGGTTCACCCCTAAAAATAGTTAATTAGGGATGTATAATTTAATGGCATCGTTTTTATTAGTGATTTGACTTGTATAAAAAATACACACATGAATAGATGGACATTTCATATCCTATGTGACATGTTAAAAACAATGGGTATATTAACATGTACTAGAAATATGAATATAAAAGAGATTATTGCTACCTTTATTTATATCTTAGCACATTATGTAAAGAATAGAGTGACTAAACGTCAATTTGTGAGGTCAGAGGAAACAATTAGTAGACAATTTCATGTGGTCTTAAATGCTATTCAGGACTACACAAAGTTTTGTCTAAGAATTTAGAATATGTCCCATAAAACAATCAATTTTTCTTATGCTTGCATGGAATCACTTTAAGTCAAAAGGGACAAAGAATGAGTAAGTATTTGGCCTACCACACAAAATAGAGAACTAAAAGGCTGCCACTTGTCTACTTAAATAATAAAAAAACTTTTTAAATTAAATACAAAGGACAACCTTTTAGTTCTCTACTTGTGTTAAAAAGTTGTTTGCTTTGCTAAACAAAGAAAGTCAGAAAAGTTTTCTGCTTTGCTGAACAACAAAGTTGTTCTGTTTGAACAATTAGAATACTGCAACAGAAGCAAATGTCAATTTAAGCATATTTCTGAATTGAAACATGGGAGTTGCTGAAAGTCTCAAATGCACTCCAAAGGTTTGAAATTCTCTCTTTATATGCAATCCTTAAAGCTAAAAGGAAAAAAAGAAGAATTAGAGATATTGTTTGAGTTGATTACTTCTATTCTTCTCATATGATTAAGCAACTTCTTGTGTCATCTACTCTGTTCAAAGAATTACTTGATCCTCCATTATTACTCATTTGCTAGGATCTTGATCAAAACTTAATGTGCAAGAGAGTTAGCCAAGTACTTGTGAGAAAAAGTGTAAAGCTGTGTGTCTTGAGTGTTAAAGTTTAGCTAGGTTCTTAAACAGAAAAAACTCAGTAAGGAAGAGTGCTGCAAAAGTTGTGCAAGCTTTCCCTTGACGGGTTTTTGTAAGCCTTAGTGGCCCGTTGTATTGTGATTACCCAAAGTCATAAAAATTTCTTTGCTTTGTGCTTGGAGAAAGGATGTAGGATTGAACTTTTCATTCAAACCTCTATATATCGTGGTGTCATCTTCCTCTTTCCCTTTGCTCTTTTTTTCACAGCTTAGCTTTTGAAAAACTTGAGAGTTTATCTTTGAGCAAGCTTGAAATATTTCTTACAAAGTAAACTATCTGTGGTGACAAAAACTTATTTAATTAACAATTAGTTTTAAGTCAGTATTTTAGAGAACTATCTTGTTGATTGATGCAAATTTACGTTTGAGAAACTTGGTTTGCAGTTGCACATCTTCAAAAGGATTTGCTTCTGATTCAAGTGTTTAGTTCAGAAAAACCTAAGTTGCCTAATTGATCTTTAAAATTCAATGTCCAGCAACTTAGAAAAAGATTCACCCAATTCAACTCTCTTCTTGGGTGCTAAACATAAACTAACAATTGGTATTAGAGCTTTTTGATTTCTTGTGCAGGCTTAAAGATCCTTGCACTATATGAACCAAAACTATATGGAAGGTCATTCAACAAATTGTTCTCCTTTCCTTTATGGAAATAACTACTCCTACGAGAAGAAAAGGATGAAGATCTTTATTCAATCCATAGATTATCAACTCGTTATCATGAATGGACCAAGAATACCGAAGAAAGTCATAAATGGAATGGAAGTTGAAAAACCAAAATTAGAATGAATAGAGGAAGATATAAAGCTAGCAAATTTGTATGTTAGAGCCATTAACATGATGTATTATGTAGTGAACTTAGAAGAGTGCAGAAAAACTTCAAGATGCAACTCAGCCAAAGAAATATGGGATGAATTACAAATTACTTATGAAGGATAAGAGAAAAAAAAGCTAATATGCTAATCCTTGAATATGAACTGTTTAAGATGAAGGAGGATGAAGGCATAGAAGATATGTTCAAGAGACTTTCCCACATCATAAATGATCTTGATGCATTAGCAAAAACATACTCCAATACAAAACTTGTTTGAAAATGCTTAGAGTTTTGTCAAAACCATAGCAAACCAAAATAACAGCAATCCAAGAAGGAAGAAACTTTGGTGACCTATGATGAACACAAGAGTAACCCCATAGCATATAAGAACATCTTTATGATAGACACCTCTAGAAAGGAAAAATTCATCTTTATGATAGACACCTCCAGAAAGGAAAAACTCTAGCACTGACCTCTTCCTCATTAGCAAAGCCTTCTAAGGAAGATAGTTTTCATGCTAACTTTAATGATGATTTTGAAATGGATTTCTTGCATAGAATATTGTACAGGTTTTACAAGAGGAGGACACAAAGTTCATTAAGATCATTTACCAAGAAAGATGGAGGAAGGGGAGAAAACAACAGAGGTTTAATCATATTATTTGAATGCAAGAAACCAAGACATGTGAAGGCAGATTCCCTCTACTAAAAAAGAGAAATGATAAAGATAAGAGGAAAAAGGCAATGGTTACAGACTCTACATGGAGTGATGAAGATGAATCACCCACAATTGAAATTGAACAAGACAATCAAAGCATCTTGGCAAACCTAGGTATCATGGCTGAAGAAAATGACAGTGAGGTAGAATCACTCGATGAACCCTTTACTTATAATGAACTACAAGATGTATTTGACACTATTTTAGAAGATTCAAAATGAATTTATATGAAAGTACAATGAATTGAAAGTATCACATACAAAGATTTTGAAAAGCTTTGGCATTTTAAAAATTGAAAAAGATTTTCTAGAAGAAAAACTTGGAACCCTTAAAAAGAGTATTCTCTCAATGCATTGATTGCTGAAAACCATGCTTTTAGAAAGAAATTTGAACAATTGAACAATGATCTTACTTGAGTGATTCAAGGTCAAGAAAATTTAGAAAAGATTTTAGAAAATCAAAATGCATTTGATAAAGTTGGACTTGGTTATAATCAAGTAAAAATAGAAAAGAGCTTAGATGAACCTTTTAAAAGATGTCAATATGTCTAGTCCATTCACAAAATGCTGCCATTGTGGTCAAAAGGATCATGAATATAAATCATGTGCTGTAAGAAAATATACACATACAATGCATGGAAAGATGTGGGCTCCAAAAGGCACTCTTGTGGCCCAGGAAGACAAAACTAACAAGAAAGAATCTAAAGTAACTTGGGAACCTAAGATAAAATAAAGTCATGAATGTAGGTTTGCTTGGAGACAAAATTGAGGAAGGATCATCAAGACATTTAACTAGAGATTCCTCAAAGTTCATTTTCTTCAAACCTAAAGAAATGGACAATATACCGTATGGAGATAACAGTAGAGGTAAAATCATAGGTATTGGCAAAATTGTGAGATAAAGGACGTAAGTTTATTTTATGCATGGAAATTGCATCATTAATAACATCAACAATGATGACATACTCTTTGTGGGAGAAAGGCACGAAAATGTATGTTGTGTTTTTAGAGGATCTTACTCTAAAATCTCTCAAATGTCTTTCACAAAGTATCAAGTCAGGGAGAGATTTCTTGAACTCAAATCTCTAGGATTCAATTGGCATTAAAAGAGATTAAGAGAAGATAAAAAAAAGCCTCATTTTGATTAGAATAAGTATTTGGTTCACCAATAAACTAAAATTTACACAAATAAAAAACAAAAAAGTTGTCACATGTATTTAGTTCAATTAAAAAAAATTTATATGTAATGGAAATTTTTAGTTCTCTGCTTATATAAATTTTGGTCTACTGCCAATAAATCGAATACTTACTCTATTGATTATAGAAAGTTTTGTGAAGTTTGGAGTCAAAGACTTGCCTAATTTTTAAGTTAAATGCAAAACTTTGAGTTGACTCATTACAACTTTTACAAGTTTAAAGTTATAGTTTTTTTTGTTTGTGCTTACTTAATTTGTTTAAACACCACTCTCATAGTTATATACACATATCACTTTGTATTTACAACTTATTTTTAAAAAAATTCTGAAAAATGCTCCATTTGGTTTATAACTCTATTGGCTTCTCCTCTTGTATTATTTATGTCAAGTAAAACCTATAATAGAGCCACCAACTATGGTTATGAACAGAGTCTTATTGGGTCCTTTTGGAATCAAATGTACTAAGAATTCAATTTAGTTTTTGTTAATTAATTGAATTGATTTCTATTACTTGATTAAATTTTATGTTTGGAACAAATCTTTTAAATTATGGATTTCAATTTCAATTTTACTATAACACCCTTATTAAAAAGTTAATATGCTTATAAATTTTTTTATTATAATGTTGGATGCATTCTAATAATTCTCATATTGTAACACGTAATAAAAATAGTTTTTTAAAAATTTTGTTGTTATGTGTCACTATCTAAACACTGCTAGTAGAGACAGTTGACTAAATATCAACTCTATAAATAAGAAAAATATCTTTTGACTGCACCGGTGTTGATGGCCTTTGCTAGTAGTTGTAGATTTTGATATAAAAAATGCATAATTGTGCAAATATGAAATATTTCTAAAGAGATAAAAAAAAATTCCTAATAGAAATGATAATAATAATAAAAAAACTCTCCAATAAAGAGAGCCAAAAGGGGGGGGGAGAGAGGCATCGTCAAACAATCTACTTTGCATTTTTCTCCATTGCACGACGCTCTCTAGAGTAGAAGAATGGTTTGTTTCACGAAGATACACTAGAGCACCTCCTGAGAAAAGCATGTCTGACGATGTATGAAACTTCATAAGTTGAGGCCCATTTTCCTTGATTATCCTCTTGATTTGATAAAATTCTCTTGGGCACTAAATTACTTTGCTCAAATTTGTTAGTGGTGGGGTGGGTCCCTCCAACATAAAGGGACCACCATTACTGTTAATTTAGAGAAAAATCAGCAGCAAGGTGAAGAAGGAAAAAATGGAACATAAGTTGCACCGTATAATTTATTTTCAACAAATATAGAAAGGAAGAAAGGTAGGTGAAGAAAAACGTGGCATCATCTAGTTTTTCTTCACATCCTTTGCCTATAAATAAGCAAGGAACGGAAGACTCAAACACACCAAGAAGCAGAAAGACAATAAGCCTGAGAAGCTAGAAAAGTTCTCTGAAGAGAAAAATAGATGAGAGTTTGGTGTGATTTGGGAAATAGTTTCTATATAGTGAGTGACAAAATAATGAGAAAATACTCTTAGGGTATTGTGGAAAACACTTTGTGTACCATTATTTTGGTTAGATCTTAGTTGTAGCCTCTAAATTTATTCTGGAGAAAAATCCCTTTGTACCTACTATTTTTATAATGAAAGATTTATTCGGATTTAATCTCGTAGACGTAACCCAAAAATCAAGGGTGAAGCATGTTAAATTACTGGTGTCATTTTTGTTGATTACTTCGCATTTATCCTTGCTGGTAATACCCGTTGTGCCCAACAAGTGGTATAAGAGACGTTGTGGTTATTTCTTTAAAATTTTTTGTATACTCTGTAGTTGTAATATTGATTGATCTTCCACATCAGAAAATATTTTATTAGAATTACTGTTGATCGAAGGAAGTTGTATGGGCACTATTCATATGCACTAGTACTATTCATATGTATTGATACTATTCATACATACGGGTACTATGTATACGTACAAATATTATTCATACGTACTAGTACTATTCATACTGCTTAAAATGGAGGCAAAGACCAGTAAAATGATCAACGTAAATGACACAAACTACCACGTCTGGAGAAACAAGATGAAAGATCTCTTGTTTTTGATGAAACTACATCTACCGATGTTTACTACAATTAAACCTAAAGCTAAAGCTAAATTGGATGAAGAATGGAACTTTGAGTATGAGTAGGTATGTGGATTCATCTGACAGTTTGTTGAAGATAATGTGTATAATTATATTTGTAATGAGACTCATGTACGAACGTTGTGGCACAAGTTGGAATAGCTATATGCTTCAAAAATCGACAATAACAAATTATTTTATTCAAAAAAAATTGATACACGTGAAATACCAAAAAGATATTTCTGTAGCAGATCACTTGAACGAGATACAAGGGATCATGGACCAGTTGTCGGGGATAGGCATAAAGTTTGATGACGAAGTACTTGCTCTCATGGTACCCGCCTCCCTACCAGAGTTGTGGAAGATTTTGAAGATCTCAATTACTAACACAGCGCCTAACGGTATCGTGAGTTTGAAAAATGTTAAATGCGGTATTCTGAATGAAGAATGAGAAGAATATAACAATATTCAACCTCTTCATCACAACCAGATGTTTAGGTTACAGAATTCAGAGGGAGGAGTCAATCTACGCATACAAAGCCTAAAGATAAAAGTAGAAGAAAGTTGAACAAATATGCCAACATTGAATGCCATTACTATAAGAAGAAAGGGCATATCAGAAGGTTTTACCGAAAGTTCAACCAGAATAAAAACAAAGGCAAGAAAGTGAAGAAAAACAACAAAAATTATGATGAGCAGACAAATGCCATAGACGAATTTAATGTCGTTTATGATGATGATATTATCAATTTTACATCTTATAAAACTAGTTGGATGATTGACAGTAGAATAACTATTCATGCCACACTGCGAAGAGAATTCTTCTCATCTTACATAGAAGGAGATTTTGGAGCTGTTAATATGAAAAATGACAACTTATTAAAAGTTGTTGGCAGAAGAGATGTCTGCTTAGAGATGAAAAATGGCACAAGATTGGTGCTAAGAGATGTCAGGCATATTCCAGATATTCGTCTGAATTTGATTTCTATTGGTAAACTTGACGACACAGGCTTCTGTAACACATTTATGAATGGCTAATGGAAACTCACTAAAGGTGCCTTAGTGGTAGCTAAAGGAAGAAAATACTCAACATTGTATGTTATGCATACAAAGCTCTCCAACAACACTGTGAATGCCGTGAAAAAAGGTGTAGTTGAGTTGTGGCATAAGAGACTTGGCCACATGAATGAGAAAAGTATGACATGTCTAGCCAAGAAGAAAATGTTATCTGGAATTGATCAAGTACATTTGGAGAAATGTGCTTATTGTTTGGTGAGAAAGCAAAACAGAGTTGCTTTCAAGAGTTTTCCTCCTTTTAGAATAAAGAATGTGTTGGATCTAGTATATTCAAATCTATGTGAATCAATACTAAAGTCACTTAGTGGTGCTTAATACTTTGTGACTTTCATTGATGATCATTCTAAGAAAACGTGGGCATACACTTTGAAGACAAAAGAACAGGTATTAGATGTCTTCAAACAATTTCATACCTCAATTGAGAGACAGACTAGGAACAAGTTAAAATACATCCAAACAAACAATGGTGGAGAATATACTAGACCATTTGATGCTTATTGTAAAGAGCATGGTATTCGGCATTAGACAATATCTCCAAAATACCGCAGTTAAATGGTTTAGCTGAGAGGATGAATAGAACTTTGATGGAGAGAGTCAAATGCTTACTCTCACATGCAAAGTTGCCCAATTTTTTTGGGGTGAAGCCTTACTTACAACTGTACACGTGTTGAATTTATCACCGTGTGTTCCTCTACAATATGATATATTAGAGAAAGTGTGGTCAGAAAAGAATGTTTCCTTTAATTATTTATGGCTGTTTGGCTACAAAGTCTTTGTGCATATCCCTAAGGATAAGAGGGCCAAGGTCGATATCAAGACACGACAGTGTGTATTTATTAGCTATGGTCAAGATCATTTTGGCTATAGATTTTACGACCCGGTTCAGAAAAAGCTCATTAAAAGCCATGATGCTGTGTTTATTAAAGATTAGACTATTGAAGACGTAAACAAAATGGAGAAGGATGTTCCTGATTCCAATGGTAACTCAACAACCTTCAACAGTGGTACTAAGACAAGTTAGAGATAACGATCAGTTTTATGATGCTTCCATAGAGGCTGAATCAGAAGAAGAAGATGATGGTCCTAACTATCAACTACCAACACTTGTTCCTTTCTAAATCGATTAAGGAGAAATAGTTGAAAAAGACAACCTTATACTAGATATCCTAATGATGAGCATGTAACGCTCACTAACGGAAGAGAACCTGGTAGCTTTGAAGAAGCTATAGAAGATGAGCACAAGTAGAAGTGGAGAGAAACCATTCAAGATGAAATGAAGTCTTTACATGAGAACAAAACATTTGAGCTGGTGAAGTTGTCGAAAGGTAAGAGAGTTTTGAAAAATAAATAGGTGTTCATGATCAAGCATGATGAACACAGTCTCCATTTGAGATTCAAAATTAGATTGGTTGTTCAAGGATTTAACCAAAGAAAAGGTATTGATTTTAACAAAATATTTTCACCTGTTGTGAAAATGACATCAATATGTACAGTGCTAGGCTTAGCAGCGAGCCTTAACTTGGAAGTTGAACAAATGGATGTGAAAACTACCTTCTTTCATGGTGATTTGGAGGAAGAGATATACATGGAGCAGCTAGAGGGTTTTAAGCAGAAAGAAAAAGATGATTATGTTTGCAGACTGAAAAAAAAATTTTATGGCTTGAAACAAGTACCAAAACAATGGTATAAGAAGTTTGAATCTGTTATGGGGGAGCAAGACTACAAGGAGACTACTTCAAACCATTGTGTCTTTGTGTAGAATTTCTCTGATAATGATTTTATTATCCTTTTGCTGTATGTGGATGATATGCTGATAGTTGGCCGAAATGTTTCTAAAATCAATTGTTTAAAAACATAGTTGAGCAGGTCTTTTGCCATAAAAGACTTGAAGCTAGCAAAGTAGATTCTTTGCATAAAAATTATCAGAAATAGATGAGCCAAGAAATTGTGGTTGTCACAAGAGAAGTATATTGAGAAATTACTTCAAAGGTTTAATATGGACAAAGTTAAAGCGGTTAATTGTCATCTTGCTAATCACTTTAGACTAAGTTCTAAACAAAGTCCCTCTACATATGAGAAGAATGAATAAATGGACAAGATTCTATATGCTTCAGCAGTTGGGAGTTTGATGTATGCCATGGTATGTACACGGTCAGATATTGCTCATTTGGTTGGAGTAGTGAGCCAGTTCCTTTCTAATCCTGGTAAGGAACACTGGGCTGCAGTAAAATGGATTTTCATATATCTTTCTGGTACTTCCAAAATATGCTTATGTTTTGGAGATACCAAGCCTGTGTTAGTTGCCTACACAGATGCAAATATGGCTAGCGATGTAGACTCAAGAAAGTTTACTTCAAGTTATCTGATTACAATTATAAGGAGAGCTGTGTCATGGCAATCGAAGTTGTAAAAGAATGTTTCTCTTTCAACTACCGAAGCAAAAGTTATTGCAGCAATAAAAGCGTGCAAAGAGTTGCTGTAGATGAAGAAGTTCTTAAATGAACTTGATTTTCAACATGATAAATATCAACTATTTTGTGATAGCCAAAGTGTTATTTACCTTGGGAAGAATTCCTCTTTTCATTCGAGATCCAAGCATATTGATGTGAGATATAATTGGATTAGAGATGTGTTGGAGAAGAAGTTACTACAGCTTGAAAAGATTTATACTGATGAAAATAGATCAGACATGTTGACAAAAATCCTACTAAGAGAAAAGTTTGAGTTCTGTTGATTAACTGTAGGAATGATGAAACCCTCTATGTAGTTGAGAAGGGGAGATTTGTTAGTGGTGGGGTGGGTCCCTCCAACATAGAGGGCCCACCATCACTGTTCACTCAGAGAAAAATCAGCAGCAAGGTGAAGAAGGAAAAAATGGAATAGAAGCTGCATCGCATAGTTTATTTTCAACAAATACAGAAAGGAAGAAAGTTAGGTGAAGAAAAATGCAACAGCCCCCGATTTTTCTTCACATCCTTTGCCTATAAATAAGCAAAATGGAAGGCTCAAACACACTAAGAAACATAAAGGCAATAAGCCAGAGAAACCTGAGAAGTTTGCTGAAGAGAAAAATAGAGGAGAGTTTGGTGTGATATTTGAAAAATAGTTTCTAAATAGTGAGTGATAAAATAATGAAGAAATATTCTTACAGTATTGTAAGAAACATTTTGTGTGTCATTATTCTAGTTAAATTTCAGTTGTAGCATTTAGATTTATTCTAAAAAATACTCTCTTTGTACCTACTATTTTTATAGTTGAAAATTTATTCGGATTTAATCCTATGGACATAATTCAAAAAGTAAGGATAAACTATGTTAATTTGCTAGTGTCATTTTTGTTTATTATTCTGCATTTATCTTTACTGATAATACTTGATGTACCCAACAAAATTCTCTGGGATGCAGCTTCCTATTGAAGGCCCTTGTATTCTTTCTTAGAATAATTCCGTGTGGCACATAGCAATGAGTCTCTTTTCTTCAATAATGTTTAGTTTTTTGTATCGAGACTTGATCCTCTCGTCTTCATCTAAAAATGCTTTTACTAGTATCCTTAGAGAAGATATTTCTACCTCAATAGGTGTAACACTTCAACACTAAAAAGGAAATTCATTAACAAAGGAAGAAGAGTCTTTTTGTCATTTTCAATTGCTTCTGCCATGGATTCTCTGCTTCATATATACGTTTGTATATTTTGGAACTATGGTTAATTATCAAACTCTTCTTTTTTTGATACAATTTATTAAGAGTTTTTTTCATCCGAAGAGTGATATATTCGGATTTTTAAGTGTGTGGGTTATAATTTTTCATAAAGTGGCGTCTTTAAAATTTAAATCTTCATCATATTCTTAAATTTAAGAAACTGTAACTAATCAATCTTGAATATTAACTTTTTTTTTAATGTTCAAGTTCTCTATATATGAACACTCATTCTAACTTGATCATAATTGTAAGAGTTGTTAATGCATCAACAAACTGATTCTAGTCTCCAATTATAATCTCTTCAAATTGCTGGATTAAATAATTTTGGAATTGGTTTGCCATTCTCCCTTCACTTGATAAATTATAAGAGCCAAATCAACAAATACATTCAAACTCTTGATACTCGAAACTAGGGCTGCTCAAGCCATTGACACAACTCTTGTACTAAGCTATATTGTTAGTGTAATCAAATTGTAGCTTTACAGCAATTAAAAACTAATTCCCATGAAGAGATATAAGCACGACTCCGAGTCCATTTCCATATACATCGGTTGTCTTGTCATTCCCCATTATCATGCTAAGAATAGCAAAAAAATTTAGAAAGAAAAAATGATGTGTTTGATGAGAAATAAAAGGAAGGCTTAATTATATTTTTTTAAAAATGTGTCAATTTTTTTTATAATTTATAATATAAATTTAATCTTTTTAGTTTTAATAAATAAATCAAAATAATTTATTTATTAAATTTATTATCTATTTTATTATTAATTTATTACATATTTATCATATATATATATATTATTAAATTTACCGTAAATATATTTTTATAGATGATTGGACATGATATATATCATTTTATAATGTACACATAATATATATATATATATATAATAAATTAATAATAAAATAGATAATAAATTTAATAAAAAAAATTATTTTGATTGATTTATTAAAATTAAAAAAATCAAATTTATATTTAAAAAAATTAAATTGATACATAATTAAAATTGTATTTAATTCTATAAAAAAAATTCGAAGTGGTACACTCAAAATGTGTGAGAGAGAGAAGCAATCATGTGAATGGCAGAAACCAAGGCGAAAAAGAGTTTAGGCCGGATGCCAGACCGTACAACATTTGGTGTCGAATGCGTTTGCTGCATTTTTTTGTGTACTTAGGTCCCGTTTAGTTAATGATTTTAAAAGTATAAAATAGAAAATTTAAGGGCATAAAATATAAATAGAATGAAATGAAGATTTTATTTTTTAGTTTGATTGCTAAAAATGAAAGAAGAAATGAGTCCTACAGAATTGCTCATTATTTTCTATAAAATAATTTAAATTACCTTTCAAACTAAATGGAAAATAAATAATGTGATAAAAAAAAATTAAAATATTTTTTATTATTTTATTTATTTATAAATTTTTTTATAATTAAAAAAATATATATTAAAATTAAAATTTTTAATATTGTTTAACAAAATTTAATTCAAATTTTTATATTAATAATATTTTTTTATTTATTTATAATATTTAAAATAATTTTTTAAATTAAAATAATATTATTATAATATTTTTATTTTTTAATAATATTTTTGTCTTTTTAATAGTTTGCATTCTATTCTATTATTCTTCCAAACATAATTTTAATCATAATATTTTATTTTATTCTATTTAAATTCATTTTTTTTTATTTTTTTTTTAATTTTTATTCTCATTTTATCCGTTGTCACTAACTAAATAAGACCTTACTTTAAATTAAATTATAACAAAACTTCGTATCTCTACTTTTAAATATTGTAATATTTTTACTTTTCCATATATTTTCCGCTTGCCTTTCACAATTTTAATTTATTAGAAGGATTGAAATTTCCAAACCCTTGAGCCGAGGAGGAGGAAGCCTCTTCCATTTCTTTTTCTTTTTAGTTTTTGTAGGTTTCTTGCTATTAAAAAATTTGTTTATCTCATCAAAAGAATTTTTTTAAAAAAAAATTTATAAAAATTAATAAAACTTCAAAATTTTACATTTCTTTATCTAAATTAACTTTAAAATTAATTTATAATTTTACGTTTAAATTTAAATAAAAAAAATTAATGTTCAAAAAAGAATTAAAAGATGTATTACATGTCCAAAAAAATGTCTATTTTTATTTTTGATGTATTATTGTAAATATAAAATTTTAAAATATAATATTTAATAAATTAATATTTATAAAATCTGTTATCTTTACATTCTTTAATTATAAGACCTATTATTTTGTCTTTGTATATACAGAAGTTGCATAATTAAGTTAACTAAACATATTTCACTTGCTTTTGAATTTTTTACCTTGTGCTTGATGTATTCTTCTCAATAAAAAGAAAAAAATCACCTAACGCGTAAGGATCCATGCATCTAGTAAATACAGAATCAACCATTGAATTTCTTTAAAAAGAAAGAAAAGACAAAAGAAAAAGCCCAAGAGATGCAAAGCTGAACTAAGATAATTTCTTTAACAAAGTTTATTACAACATTATTTTGTCGCAAAAAAATGTTATTAAATGGATAACAATTTTCTGCAACACTGTACGAGGATATCATTCTCATAAGGAAGAATGTAGCATCGTGGCAACTGGCCTGCAAAATGCAACATCGTCGATAGCCTTTTGTGTCATGATGAAAACAAAGAAGAGGAATTAAACTATAGAAAACTGCTGATCATGTAAATATAATAAAAAGATTACTCAGTATACTAGGTATCTCACCAACAGTTTCATATAGATCAATAAGAAAATATAGATCTAGATCTTCTAGAGTTTTCAAAGAACTATACAAGATAATTTTAAAGAGAAAAAGACACAGTTTGTGAAAAATAATATTTAATTACTAAATGAGACTTACAAATTCATAAGTTCCATATACTGTGTCTTTCTCTCCCCAAAATTTACCTTAGAAATTTTTATAAGAAATTTAGTGGATCCAAATTTAGAAAATATAGTGCAGATTAGCAGAAACAGAAGAATACACAATTATCCCAACTCTGGTTTGTAAGGATTCTAATAAAAATCAACATTTTAGACTCACTGTGTCAAAGGTCATTTCAACTCAAAAGCTTAAATTATAAAGTGACGACCCATGAATAATTTGTTTGCAATCTCTAACACATCCCTTCACCAAAAAAAAAAAAAAAAACCATGTGGGTTGTATGGACAATATACAAGCCCATCATACCTTGTGATGTTTTAATTAAGAAACAGGGGGTGAATAAAGCTCCTGAACACTTGACTGGACACACTAATACTATATCAAAAACTATTTCAAATCAAAAACTAAAACTGTTAAGTGAAGATTTATGAATAACCTCATGATAATCTCTATAACAAATTGACCACATTATCACTATACCATTTGTTTTCATTATTCTCTAGAAAGCCACAAGGTTTATCAGGATACTCAAATAAACAATTTTTTTGGTGGTACAAGTATCCCTACACCTTTTAAGTTTAAGATTAATTTCGCTCCTGAGTGTTGAGACTATTTCTCCTCGCAAAATGTTTTTCCACGAGTAGATAAACAGTTTTTCAATTACATTTGTCAAGCACCAAGCTTATAGTTATAAGTTATAACCCTATAAGCTAGAAAAAAATAGGGTTAAGATTTCCGAAGACCCAGGACACGATCTCACATCGTTTGAATTACATTTTACCAAATAAAACCAAAAAATAAAAAGGCTTACAAGTGCTCAAGTACAAGGGCGGATGCCCCTCCTCCCCCATTGCAGACGCCACAAACACCATACTTCCCTTTCTTCTGTCTTAATACCTGCAACACAAAACTTGGCTAAGATACCCACAGAAGATAACAAAAATATACAAAATAAAATCAACACATAAAGAGAACCCGGCTGCATTTCCAAATGGCTTTCAATGGTGGAGAAACAAGAAGAAAAGAATGAATAGATAGCAACTGGAGATTTAATAGGAGAAGTGTAAGAACAAGAGATATGTACAGAGTAACAAAGGCTACAAATTACCCCCAATAATGTAACTAGGATACGAGCTCCGCTGCAACCAAGTGGGTGGCCCAGTGACACAGCTCCACCATGTGAATTAACTTTTTCCTGCATATTAAAAGAAAGACATGAATCATCCATGTTTTAAGTTATCAAACTAGGGAAGAATGGAGCACGATGGAGTCCCATAAAATATGGGCAGTTATGGAGTGGTTTTTGGCTGTTACAGGGTGGTTTTAGATAGTTATGAAATTGAATTTAAAAGGGAGATGAGGACGGCTGGAAAGAGGAGAAAAAAAAAAGGTTTTGAAACTCGAGAGTTGCCGGCACCCTTGAATTGCCAGATTTTGAGTCATTCTCTTCATCTTTTCCTATAGGTGATGTTTGGTACAAGGAGATTTTAGTTTTCCATGTCCTTGGAAATATTATTTTTAAGATATTTAAGTATAATAAATATGAAAATGTTTAAATTTATATGTTATATATAATGTAAATAATACAGGAAAACTGATTTTTTTTTTATCTCATGCGCAAATGTTCTATAAATGGATTTACGAATGCACGAAAAATTAGGATACTCATGTACTAAACACCACCATAGAATTTACTACTATTGGAACAGTAATTTCTATCTTTTTTATTTTTATTTTGTAATTGCAAGAACTACTAGTTGAGACATTAAAAGAAAAGCAAAATGCACACGCAAGAGGAAGAGCCAAAATGAAGACATGGTTTCACATGACAGAAAGATAAAGCTAAGGAGCGCAGTCTCATTAACACTCACGGGATTAAGACCAAGAAGCTTTTGATTCGCAAGAACCACAACCTGCAAAAGAGAAGTTAAAGCTAATAACTAGCATATAATCCTGAATGAGTAAAAGATTATCTGCATATATTCTTACTGAAAAGGCTTCATTTATTTCATAATAATCAATTTGAGAAGCCTTCAAACCAGCATTTGATATTGCTTTTGGTATTGCAAGAGCAGGAGCAGTTGGAAATAATTCAGGTGCCTGCAAAGACAATCTTGTTTCAGCTCTAAGTTTCTGATATCATACTAACAGATTGGGATCCTCTAAGGTTCTTAAAAAACTTTATACAGTAAATTTAGAGAGCAAAAGACATAATATGTGAAACTTACACCTGAATAAGTGAGTTCCACCTATTTAATAGATATTAATTTTATCAAACTATGTTCTTCTCTTGCCAAATTTACTTTATAAAGTACTTTCGAGGATCCAAATTCCACATTAACTAACACCAAAAAAAGTTACATTAACGTATCAATGCACCTGAGCTGCATCAGCAAATCCCTTTATCTTAGCTATCACTTGCAATCCAAGCTTTAGGGCCTTCTCTCCACTCACTATCACTAAGGCAGCAGCACCATCACTGGTCAAGTTGATACACCAGCTCATCATCAGTAAAACAGAATGCGCTTGAGAACCTAATTATTAGTGATAACTATATGCCAATAGAGGAGTTAAAGAGGCCAACTGCCAACCTGCCCTAACCCACCAAAGGTCATTCCTAAGGTGAAGGAGAGCAGGTTGTCCTGTCAAATTGACAGGTCAAATATCAATAATAAAGGGACAACAATAATAACAAAAGAGAGCCATATTTATAGGCATAATACTTGGTTTCCTATTCTTAGCAGGATACTAAGATGAGAGCTTATAAAACCCTAGACCCAATAGCTTTTATTTAAATCCCTAATTAAATCCTAAGTTATCCCAATTGCCCAATCACAATATCATAAATCCCAAATATAATTACATCAATATTAATTAATAAAATAAACCATAACTCTATCTTCTCATCCTACATAAGGTTGGTAAACACCTAACCTAACCCAATAATATAGGGTTGGTTGATTAAGCGGGCCAACCCACCTAATAAGTTTTAAGAATCATATTAGTCATTGAGTTAATTTAATTATTTACTAACAAAACAAAAACCTTCATATATCAAATAAATTCATAAATTAATTAAATTTATAGCTATTAAATTCATTAAGTTATAAAGCAAAACACCATAGGGAGATAGAGAAAGGACCTTATGATAGAAGCGTTCCCAGCAGTAACAGAACCACCATCTGGCTTGAAGCTTGGTCTAAGCTTCCTTAACTTTGCAGCATCAAACTAGCAACATGTGTATGAAAGATATTAACAAAAAGCAAAAGTTTCCACTATACTACAATGGCAAAACAAGTCGAAAACCACAGAGCAAGTAAATGCCATATAACAATTTCAGAATTCCATTGAAGGCTTCTATAGGTCTGAACTTATCTATCTGAAAAAAGCATATGAATACATGAATATTAATAGTTGTTTGAATATAATATGAACTCATTGGTTCTTCATATTCAAAATAACATGGATTTAGAACTCATGAGGAGCCTAGATACACATTTAAAAAAAAAAAAAATCAATTCCCTACTCCCCTCGCCCCTCCCCTGTGCAAAAGAATAAAAGAAAATAAAACAAACTCGCAGAAACGGCCTCAATTTGGTTGCTGACATGTACTGATGTACAAAAAAATTTCTTTACTTCAATGAGTGAGGCTATAACGAGGGATTCTCATTCCTTAATCATGAAATAAAAAATTTTACAATGTAAAATTAAAACCTACCAGTACAACTATAAACTAGACAGTCCTTGATTTATTTACCTTTCCCAAACCTTCATCTTTATAAACTAGTGTGGAACGCTTCCCTCTTCCACCAGAAACTTCAACCTGCACATGAGTGATCAATTGAAACCACTCATCTCTAATATCAACAATTTTACATGGGCAGGAAATAAAAGTCACACCGGAATTATCTCCCAAGCAAAGTGACCAGCATTTTGTGCAGAAATTCCTCTTTCAAAGCTTTGAATAGCATAAGAGTCCTGAAAGGCAACATATAGAGAATGGTACAAACATCAACAATTGCAAGGGGAGGAGTAACACCATGGAACATGAAATTTTGATATTAAAGGTATATCAGCCATATTGAATCTTGCTCTATAATTATTTATCCTTGGATTCTTTTAATTAAAATAATCCCATTACATTCCAAAGATCAACATACAGCACCATCATGAATCAGATTTCAGCAGAAAAAAAATAAGCATGTTAATATTGATTCGGGACTACTTACACACTTAAATGAATACTAATTAAGGTAATGAAAAATAGAGAATAGAATACATTACAAAATTTAAACAGACAGTAGACCAAGGAACAGTACCTGCTCATCTCTTGTAATGCCATGTTGATCAGCACATAGTTCTGCACAAACTCCCATACCAATGTCATTATAAACATCCCAAAGGCCATCTTTGAGCATGCCATCGATAACAGTATCATGTCCTAACCGAGATCCCTTCCTGTTTCAAATACAATCAATAAACACAAAATATTTTGATACTATCTCTATAACTCACCAAATGAAATGATGATCTATGAAATTCAGACTTCACCAAATGCTTAAGAAACTCGTCAGTTTAGCAGCACAGTACAGCAACTAGGTAGTATAGAGTCTATATTGCCCAACTTAAATAATAAGACTTCAGAGACAAGATCACCAAATTAAATTGTTCTTAAGAAGCAAAACAACTAGAGGATTAAATTATTTATCCAAACACTACATGAAAAATTAATTCCACATAGCAGCCTAAATAAAGTTCTCCTGTTGTCCTCAACAGGTTTCCCCTATTTCAAAAGAAAGACCCCTTTTGAAAGAGAAAATCTATTTATGTGTCAATGACTCATGAAAGGAAAGACAACCTTGCTTCAGCAATGTACTTAGGAGCATTAGACATGCTTTCCATACCACCAGCCACCACAACATCATTGGCACCCAACTGTATGGTCTGTGCTGCAAGCATCGTAGCTGCAAGAATATATAGGAGCATGAATTAACTTCTCACCCTCTAAAAATTTGTATTCAAAGTGAAAATCCCATTTTAAATCAACGAAAGGAACCCACCTTTCAACCCTGATGAACATACTTTGTTAACAGTAGTGCAGATTACGGAAGTGGGTATGCCAGCACCTAATGCAGCTTGTCTGGCAGGAGCTTGCCCTAAATTTGCACTAAGAACATTCCCAAAAAATACCTCTTGCACAAGTGATGGATCAACATTCGCTCTCTTGAGAGCAGCTGCAGGTTTATACAACAATTTATAACATAGGAGAGACAAGTATTTGTAGAAACACCTGCTGACCTATTATTTTCTTTAACTACAATGGTTCTCAGGAAAGGAAAAAGAAATGAATAACAGATGAGTAACGGACCAAAGTTGTTAGAGTAAATTACATTCACCATCCCTTTCATTCACAGCCACTCTAATTTCAATTTATACTTACAAAATTGTTTGTGAAGTTTATTATTTATTCATTTTTTCTCTTCAAATCTCATAAATTGTCCAGCATTACAAATTATTAAAAAGGTCAAATTAATGTTTATGAGCATTAGTACAGGTTCTTTTAAAAGGGAGTGTAAGTAGGTCTTGAAACTAAAAGTGGTGTGATTGTAATTTTCAGGAGTCGAATGTAATTTCCTCAAAGTTGTTATAGTAATAACAACTTACCCTTAATAGCAATAGAACCAAGCTCCGTCGCTGAAAGAGATGAAAGGGTGCCAAGGAAGCCACCCATCGGCGTCCGGGCAACACCAACAATACAAACATCTGTAATACACAGACTAGCACTGAGTTAAGCAGAGATTAAACAATTCATCAAAAGACTTCACATAATCATCAGTTTTGATTTCCTTCAAAGGTGGTGGATTCTTAATTAGTTGAGAGAAACCCAAGAATTTTGCTTTTGTTTTCTGATGCATAATTAACTATTAGGGCAATAAATCAGCGAGCTAACGAAGTACAAGGAGCATCAACTTACGATCAGAAAGACCATATGAACTTGTATAATTAATGATGAATGATTCTTCAGGAATTAATAAAAAGCTTCGAAATTTGTGCAAAATTATAGCACACCTCGAGGTTTAACAGAATCAGAAAGTGAAGACATTGAAGCGTCCGAAAAGATCCTCGAAACTGAAAATAAAAGAATACCCTTTTAACAATATTAGCATGATGATCACACAGATAAAGAAATTGAGCTGAAAAGTTGTGTAAGACAGAGTAAACAAAAAGAAAATCCAACAAAAAAATCTCACAGATGGTTGTGTAGTAGCAGAACAAGAAGGGCCGGGTTGTTGTGTTTCACGAAATGACAGGACTATCTATGATTCGATATAGCTTAGGAGAGGAGAATGAAGATGGTTTTCATTTAAAATTGCTGGGAACTTGGTAAAAGGAAGACTTGAAACACATAAATTAGTGAAGAAATTATTTAAAATTCATATATTGATATGAAAAATCTGAATTTATATATATATATATATATATATATATATATATATATATATATATATATATATATATATATATATATATATATATAAATTTAATGAAAAATTGTATAGTACATGCTGATGCAGCTTCGGGGCACTTTTTAATGCAGTTTTAAGTCCTCTGACCAATCAGTAAATGAATAAATCAATCATAAATTAGTCTAATTAGATCTAATTTAATTATAATAATTAAATTATTTTTATAATTGAATCAAATTTATTTAAATGGATTTGACAGGAAGAAATTGAATGAAATCAATTTTTTTCATAAAATTAATTTATATTATTATTTTATAAATTTATGTTTATAAAATAAAATATTTTATATCCGTTAATATATTTTTTCATAAATATATCAGATTTAATTATATATATATATATATATATATATATTTAATTATAAATAATTAATTCAATTAGTTTAATTAATTATTCAAAAATTCCATTAATTGTCCGATGACGCAATCTCATCACTAATTCAATATTGGAAGAAATTTTAGTAAGTATGTTTTTTAAAGCTTCAGTGTTTCTTTTATTTTGCTTTATCATCTTGTACCATAAAAAAAAAAAAATAGAAAAACAGAAAAGCCCACAACCGTGAGATGAAAAAAAAAAATGTAGTTTGATGCACCTCAAACTTATGAGCCTTTGTGTTCACTCCCGATATGTATAAAGTTATACATAAATAATTGTATAAAATTAATTTTATCATACAGTGTTATATAATATGATGTGATATTAAGTAAAGGATAAAATTAAATTGTATAAGCTTATATTATTATATATTTATTTATATCATGCATCAAATAGAGCTTTAATTTCAAATGAATTCACTAATCTCTCAACTTTATAATTAAAATTGAGATTTTTTTTTTTGCCAAGTTATGAAATTGAGATTAAAAGTTGCAGAATTAGTAACAAATATTAGTATTTGTTTTAAATCTTTAATTATCAGTAAATTGGAAATTATGTGTTTAATTTTCATGTTTTTATCTTTCTTTTTTTCTTTAGTTCTTGATTCTTGTCTAATATTTTATAAGTTAAGTGGTTAACTAATGATTAAGAAAGTCAAAATTTTTGTTTGTTAAGAAAAGACGTGATTAAATTGTTAAATTATTAATTATTTTTTTACAGAAATATCTTGTTAGTATATTAAAAAAAATTCATCCATAAATTTATAATTTAAATAATAAATAAATTTAAATTTAATGATTGAAAAATTGTTATAATATTAAAAATTTAAGCTTATAAAAAATCACTTGTTAAAAAATTAATTTTAATATTTTGAATAAAAATAATTTTATATTTAAAAATATAAATATAGAAAAATAGATGAAATTCTTATTATGATGATATAATAAAACCTTAAGGAGTAGAACTTATAAATTAAAATTATTTTGAGACGTTAAAGGAGGACAAGTTGGGAAGCTAAATACGGCAGTATTAAAAGGACTAGGAATTTTTTTTTTTTTTTATTTTGTATAGAGAAAGGACAAGAGATTTGTCCAAAAAAGCAAAGAGATAGATAAGCGAAAGGATAAGGGACCCACTAGCCCATCTTTTCTTGTCTTGTCGGCATAATATGCCAGAGGATTTCAATCTAATTCCAAATGAGGTTTTTCTCGCCAAGAGATTAGAAAAATAAAGTTTAAGCCAACATTTTGATTCGTACAATTAAGATCCGGGATGGAAATTATCATTCTATTCTTTAAATTCGTTAACAGAATTAATGAAAAGCGTAAATTTTATAGAATACCGATTATTTTATGTAAAAAAATTAATATTATATTTAAAAATATGTAAAAAAAATAGTGTAATAAAAATAAAATAAAATATCTTTTATCATTTATTTATTTATAATTAAAAAAATATTTAAATTAATCTTTTAATACTATTTAATAAAAATTAATTCAAATTTTTATATTACTAATATTTTATTTATAATATTTAAAAAAATTTAAGTAAAAAATATTATTTTAATAATTTTATTTTTTAATTATTTTTTTTATTTTTTTATTAATTTTTATTTCATTTTTTTATATCATATCAAATATTAATTTAATAATAATATTTTATTTTATTTTATTTTATTTCATTCTCAATTTACATTTACATTTCGATGTTTTCTTAACTCACCGATGAAATGAGACCTTAAATTATGGATCCTAAAGTGCTGTAAGCAATTTCAAAGAGTTGGTCTAAAGGATAAAAAAATTTATTTGATTATTTAGATTTAAAATCTTGAGATTAATAATCAAACTGTTATGAATATCTTGTATGAATGTCTATCATTTCAATTTTTCGATCATTCTATTTAATAAAATATTATTTTCAGTAATTATATAAGAGGATAATTATTACTAGAGAGTTATCTTACAACTGTATATTACTATTAAGACTATTTCACTTACTTGTATAAATAACCCTTATACATGAATGAAAAGAACAATTCACTCTCTTATTTCTTTCTTACTTCTCTCTCTCTACTTTTAAGTTATTTTATAACACGTTATCAGCACGATGATCTATCTCTTGCTTCAAAGTTAGTAATCTTTATGTATAATTAAATTGCTATTAATTTATTTTATTCTTGAAAGATTGCATCAATTTATATATAATTTTTTTTCTTATTTAAATATATCTTCTTTTTGCTTCAAATTATATGTCCTTGAAAGATTGCACCAATTTGTGTGCAATTATATATTTCTAAAGGACTGCACCAAATTATATGTCCTTGAAGGAATGCATTTATATGTCCCTGAAGGACTGCACCTATAAGTCCCTAAAGGACTGCACCAAATTATATGTCTTTGAAGGACTATATCAATTTATATGCAATTATTTATCCCTGAAGGACTGCACCAAATTATATGTTCCTGAAGGACTGCACCAAATTATATCTCCCTGAAAGACTGCACCAATTTATTTACAATTATATATCTTTAAAGGACTGTACCAAATTATTTGTTTATGAAGGATTGCATTTATATGTCCCTTAAGAACTGTACTAAATTATATGTCCCTAAAAGACTACACAAACTTATGTGTAAATTATATTATTTTAGTTTATTCTTGAAGGACAATGGTTTAGGTATAGCAAATATATTTTATCTCTTCTATTAAACTTTATTTTTTTAATCACTCGGTATATAGTTCTTCATGTAGTTCTTTAATCAATTAATATGTATAGTTGCATGCATTTATTTAACATATGCAAATAATAGTAATTATATCGATAGAAATGTAAGAACATTTTCTTGGTTATGCTTGATTAGGAGATTATGATAAAAGTTGAATATACTTATTTAATTACAACTTCTTTTAATGAATATGGGCATTCCAATGGCATATATATATATATATATATATATATATATATATATATATATATATATATATATATATATATATATATATATATATATATATATATATATATATATATTATATTCATCCATACAAACATATTATATATATGTTCTATGATTTATATGTGTAGAAATCCTTGTTATTAGTATATGGTAAGTTAAGTAATGATTAACATTTATCTTTTAATTAAGGAGAAAGTACATGTCTATGTTGATTGACATTAAATAATTATACTTACAACACTTTGGCATAAAAGAATGATTTTATTTCTCCTCTTAATAATAGATAGACGACTACCATGAATTTATATGTCTTTATTATGATCTATTTTATTTGAAATGGTTCACTTTATTTATGAATGTTTATTGACTAGTATTATATTTTATGGTTGTTTTAACATGTCGAACCTTACAAAATTTGAATTCCTTTACCATCACCTTCATAAAGAGATGAAAAATGAGTACCTTACTGTAAAAGACCCACTTGTTCTTTGAAATTTCTTAAAAGAAAGGTATGATCACTAGAAAAATAAGTCCCATCCAACTAATATTACTCTATTCCTTGAAGCAAATGTAGCAATATATGACCATTATAGTTAGATTCAAATTCGAAGTCATGGTTGTGGTAATTATTCTAAGAACATACCTTTCCACTAAAAGTAAAAAAAAATTATATGACTAAAAATTTCAACGATGGCTATGATTGACATAACTCATTTAGATATTACAAATTTCTTTGCTCATCCTGATAAAAAAATTGATCATTTAATTGGTGATGGTCGTGTTCAAAAATAAGTTTTTTGTATAATTTTTATGACATTAAAACTTTAGGGTTTTCCTTTTTCAGTACAATTCATTCTTTAAAATTGTTATTTTATTTTTTATACTATTTTCTCATATTGACTATTCTTATTTTATTTTTCAATCAAGAATGAATGTTTCCTCTATTGATATTAACATCACTAATGAAGAGATATGTCTCGTCGATAGTGGCACAACTCACACAATTTTCAAAGATAAAAAGTATTTTTCTCAATTAGTAATGCAAGAAGCCAATGTTAGTACTATATCTGGTAGTACAAAGTTAATTGAAAACTTTGAAAAAATAAGTATAATGTTACTTGAGGAATAAAACTGCATATTAATATAGATTTATACTCCTCCAAATCTCTTAGAAACTTACTAAATTTTAAGGATATCCGCCGAAATGAATACCACATTGAGAAAACAAACGAAGAAAATATGGAATATCTTCATATTACAAGTACAATATTAGGTAACAAATGCATATTAAAAAAGTTACCTACATTTTCCTCTGGATTGTACTATCCATATATAAATACAATTGAAATATATGCAATTACAAACCAGAAGTTTACAAATAATAATAACTTTGTTATTTGGCATGACCGGTTAGGTCATCTCGGATCAATTATGATTCGAAAAATAATTAAACATTCAAGTGGACATTCATTGAAGAACCAGCAGATTCTTCAATCAAATAATTTCTCATGTTCCGTTTGCTCTCAAGGGAAATTGATTATTCGACCATCACCAGTCAAAATTATGGTTGAATCTCTTACATTTTTAGAAAGAATACAAGACGATATTTGTGGGCCAATATACCAACCATATGGACCATTTAGGTATTTTATGGTTTTAATTGATGCATCAATTAAATGATCACATGTGTGCTTGTTATCATCTCGTAACCTGGTGTTTGCGAGATTACTTCCATAATTGATTAGATTATGAGTACATTTTTTTTGATTTTCTAATTAAAAAAATACGTCTTGATAATGCTGGTGAATTCACTTCCCAAACATTCAATGAGTATTGTATGTCTATTGGGATTGATGTTGAACATCCTGTAGTACATGTTCATACACAAAATAGTCTTGCAGAATCATTTATTAAACGTCTGAAGTTAATTGTAAGACCCTTACTTATGAAGTCAAAACTCCTAAAATCTACTTAGGGACATGCAATCTTGCATGCTACATCATTAATTCGCATAAGGCCAACAAGTTATTATGAACACTCCCCATTACAAATGGTTTTTGGTAAGGAACCAAATATTTTTCATCTAATAATTTTTGGATGTGCGATATATGTCCCTATTGCTCCACCACAATGCACTAAGATGGGTCCTCAAAGAAGGTTGGAAATATATGTTGAATATGAATCTCTTTCTATAATAAAATATCTTGAACTATTAACAGGAGATCTATTCACAGTTCAGTTTGTTGATTGTCATTTTGATAAATCAGTTTTCCTAACATTAGAGGGAGAAAATAAGCAACTGAAAAGAAAACTTAGTTGGCATGAATTATCACTAACTCATCTTGATCCTCGTACAAAACAATGTGAACTCGAAGTTCAAAAAATAATTCATTTGTAAAATTTAGCCAACCAATTGGCAGACACATTTACTGACTCAAAAAAAATACTAAATCACATATACCAGCTATTAATGTTCCAATTAAAATTGATATCCTTGTCGGACAATCTATCATGGCAAATAAGTCTGAGACCCACATAAGGCATGGTAGATCCATTGGTTCCAAAGATAAAAATCTTCAAAAAAGAAAAAGAGCTAAGAATCAAGATGGTCAAATCGAGGATTTAATAACTCCATAAGAGTTCCAAGACATAATTAATGTTTTAGTTCCAAAAGAAACTTAGGTACCTGAAATTTCTAAAAACGAAGAGATCCTAATTAATTATGTTATGAATAGAATACGATGAAACCAATAAAAAGTCAACGTTGACAATAAATTTTCATATAATATAGCGCGCGATGTTTTAAATGATAATGAGGATCATGAACCAAAGTTTGTTCATGAATGCAGGCAAAGAAATGATTGGCCAAAATAAAAATGCGCAGTTGAAGCAGAGTTAAAATCGTTTGAAAAGCGAAAAGTTTTTGAACTTGTAGTCTGTACACCTGAAAATGTAAAACCGTTGGATACAAATGGGTCTTTGTGCGAAAACAAAATGAAAATAGTGAAATTGTGATATATAAGGCAAGACTTGTTGCCCAAAGTTTTTTGCAAAGACCAAGAATTGATTTTGAAGAAACATACTCACATGTGGTAGATGCAACTACTTTTCGATATTTAATTAGTCTAGCAGTACGTGAAGAACTCGATTTACGTCTAATGGATGTTGTTACAGCCTATTTGTATGGCTCACTTGATAGTGATATCTATATCAAACTCCCTGAAAGATTTAAGTTACCTAAAGCATATAATTACAGTTCTCAAGTAGACTACTCAATCAAATAAAATAAACCACTTTATGACTTAAAACAATCTGAGCGTATGTGATATAATCGCCTTAGTGAATACCTGTTGTAAGAAGGGTATAGAAATGACTTAATTTGTCCATGTATCTTTATAAAAGGATCTGAAAATGAGTTTCCATAATTGCAATTTATGTTGATGATTTAAATACTATTGAAACTCCTGAAGAGCTTCAAAAAGCTATTAATTGTTTAAATAAAGAATTTAAAATGAAAGATCTTGGAAGAACAAAGTTTTGCCTTAGATTACAAATTGAATATTTAAAGAATATCATCTTTGTGTATCAAGAAAATTATATGACAAAGGTGTTAAAACGATTCTATATGGATAAATCATATCCATTATATACTCCAATGGTTGTAAGGGCATTAGATGTGAACAAAAATCCTTTCAAACCTTGTGAAAAGGCTAAAGAACTACTTGGTCCTAAAGTACCATATCTTAGTGCAATCAGGACATTGATGTATCTTGCTAATCATACTCAACCTAATATATAATTTGCTGTTAATCTATTAGCAAGATATAGTTCTTCACCTACACGAAAGAATTGAAATGGAGTTAAACATATACTCCGTTATCTTAAAGGAACAATGGATATGGGTATATTTTATTCAAATTTACCCGAGTTTGAGCTGATTGGTTATGTGGATGCAGGATATTTATCCGACTCTCATAATGGACGATCGCAAATAGGCTATCTGTTTACATATGAGGGTACTGCAATTTCATGGTGATCTATGAAACAAACTATCTCTGCCACATCAGCTAACCATGTAGAAATTTTAGCATTACATGAGGCAAATCAAGAATGTGTTTAGCTACGATCAGTGGTTCAACACATACAAGAATCTTGTGACTTGTTTAGAAAGATGATCCCGATGATCTTATATAAAGATAATGCTGCATGTGTTGTCTAATTGAAAGAAGGGTATATTAAAGGGGATAGAACAAAGTATATATCACCTAAATTCTTTTTCACTTATGATCTTCAAAAGAATGGTGATGTGGATATTCAGCAAATTCGTTCAAGTGATAATCTGACAGATTTGTTTATTAAGACACTTCCTACTACAATATTTGAGAAGTTGGTATATAATATTGGAGTTCGAAAACTTAAGAATATCAAATGATGTTGTCATATATATATTTTTATTCGATAGTGTATTAAAGAAAAGAATAATGTACTCTTTTTCTTTCACTATATTTTTATCCCACAGAGTTTTTCCTAATAAGGTTTTAACGAGGCACATTCTTAAGTGATGGACATCCAAGGGGGAATGTTATGAATATCTTGTGTGAATATCCATCATCCTGATCTTTCGGTTATCCTATCTGATAAGATATTATTTTCAGTAATTATCTAAGAAGATAATTATCACTAAAGAGTTATTTTACAACTGTATATCACTATTAGAACTCTCACACCTACTTGTATAAATACCCTCTCATACATGAATGAAAAGAACAATTCACTCTCTTGTTTTTCTCTTACTTCTCTCTCTCTCTCTACTTTTAAGTTATTTCATAACACAAACAAATTCATTCTCTTAGATTGATATAAGATATGCGTCTTTAAGCTGGTCTAAAGATATTTTTATTGTATAATTAAAAAAGGATAAAATTCTATTTTAGTTGTTTAGATTTAAAGTAAAATTCGATTTAGTTTCAAATTTTTTATATTTAAATATATCATTCATGTTTTATAAAAGTCACTTTTTAGTTATTAGGACTAACTTTGTAAAAAAAATTGACAAAAAATGTTAATTTAATACACATGGCAATTAATTAGAACTCAGAGTTCGTCTAAAGAATTAAAAAAAAGTATTTAATTATTTAGATTCAAAGTCTTGAGATTAATAATCAGAAAAATTTATTCTCTTAAATTGATATAAGAGATGCATCTTTAAGATTGTAAGCTAGTCAAAAGATATTTTTATTGTATAATTAAAAAAGGTAAAATTATATTTAGTTGCCTAGATTTAAAGTAAAATTCAATTTAGTTTCAATTTTTTTATTTAAATATATCATTCATGTTTCATAAAAGTCACTTTTTAGTTTTTAAGACTAATTTTGTAAAAATAAAAAATAAAATTTTAAATTTAAATACATGTAACAATTAATTTATTGAGTTATCCGTTTAAATAGTTGATTCAGATAAAAAATTTCATGTCACTCTAAAATTATGATGATTGGCTATTTCATCTATGCCAACTTAATTAAAAATCACAACTAAAAGTGAAATAGTCAAATATCATCATTTTGATATAATTAAAAAAAAATTGATTGAATCGGATACTTTATTAAATGTTATAGATGTTTATGTTAGTATTTTTTATTAATTTTTTTGATGAAGTTAGTCCTATGAAAATTAAATAAATATTTATAAAATGTTAGAGATATACTTAAACAAAAAAAAATTAGGATCAAATCAAATTTTACTATAAAATCAAAGAATTAAAATAAAATTTTACCTTTAAAACAAAATGACATTAACTATTATTTTATGATGTCTTTGTTAGGGCTATCAAAATGGATTTGACCCCTAAGGCCAGCTTATTTTGACTAAAAGGGTGTTTGGTAAAAGAAAAATTTTTGGATTTATGAGGATCTTAATATGTGAATTAAAGATTCTTTTGTTTAATTTCAAAATGAAAACCATGATTCTCAAAAAATTTCAATTTCTGAGAATTTTTTTAAAATAAAGATTTCATAAAAAGATTACCATGGAGGTGGTGGAAATTGGTAATTCCTATGAAGGTGAGAATCTCTATCAAAAATAAAATATAATTTTATCCTCTAATATTTTATGTAAATTTTTTTTATAAAAATAAATTTAATTGTTAATATTTTTTTAATAATTTTAAAATTAATATAAACCTGATAAATTATTAAGAATAATTTATTATATTTTTTGTTAAAAAATAAATAAACAAAAAAAAGAGTATTTTTAGAAACTATATACATAAATAAAGATTTTAAAAAATTGTTATTTAAAGATTTTCAGTAATTTTAAGAATCAACCAAATATATTTTATATATTCCCAAAAATTATTATTCTCATCAATCATATTTTTTAAGAAAGATGATTCTCAAAAATAAAAAATTTTGTCCTATACTAAACACCACCTAAAATTTTTTTACGAGCAGGTTAAGTTGGGCCAATCTGAATAGGCCAATTTCTTTTTTGTTTCTTATATTTTTATTTTTATTAATTGTATTCCATTTAAAATTTTGTCTATAAAAATATTAGACTTGCAAGGTTAAAACTAAAAAAATTTTAGATGGATGTTTGTTAATCTTAGATTAATTGCTTAACCATAATTGAACTCTTAAAAGTTAAAAGTTACTTATTTAGTTATTTATTTGATTAAATATATTTACTAAATATGTATTTCAATATTCATCTTACAGTTATAGTTACCATAAAATTAATAAGATTCTATAATTATGAAACACAGAAAAAACAAAGAAGTTAAAATCGTTCGAATAGCTAAATTGACATTAAAATGACAAATGTATTTTTAGTTACAAATATTAATATGAAATTCAAATTAGGCAAAAATATAATTTATGAATATATTCAATATTATTTTAGATAAAAATTTTGAAAGTTTTGAAAAAATATGTGAAATTAGGTGGGATTAGATTGATTGGACCGTAGAGTTCACACTTTATTGTTTGAAACTTTTTTGAAAGTTTTCGAAAAATTGGTGAAATTAGTTGGGATGGTATTGATTGAAGTGAAAGTGTTCACACGTTATTGTTTGTGGTTTATAAATTACAAGAAGTGAATTTGAAAAGTAAATTTTTTTAATAGTAATTATAATTTAATTTGGATTACAATAAACAAGGTTTGGATTGGTACTGAAAAAATGTTTTATCCTCTCATTATATTTACAAAGAAGAGGGAAAGATAAAATATTAATTCTTATATTATAATAATAATTCAAAGATTTAAAAAAAATGAGGAAGAGTCTTTTTTTTATCAAATCAAATATCATTTTATTCAATAATCAAACACAAAAGTTTAAAATTTACAAAAATCTTATCAAGACACAACAAGAAAATAAAATATAGATCAAACTTGTATTTTTGAAAAAAGATAAAAATCACAAATTAAAAAACAACACATCTCTTAACTAGTACTAACTAAATATTATAGAAAAATTTCAACAACTTTACCCAAACTACAATATGTTAAACATTCCATAAGAAAAAAAAAAAAGAAACCGTTCAATTAGAGACAACATACCTCTCAATCTTCTGTAAAAATTAAGGTCTCTACATACAATTCATCTTTCAAGTTTGAAAATTTGTAGATTTAAAAAATAAATTGAAAATCTTCTAAACTTTTGATTAGCACTAGATTTTTCTTTAACAAGAAGGGAAAAACTTTCCTATAGAAAAAAAAAATATTCAGAAACTTCATTCAACAAAAAAAAAAAGAATGAGGGAGAGAAAGTGAATCTTTTTATTTTTTGGACAAGTGGGATACTACTATTCATACATCAATACAGACACAAAGGCCAGTAAACAGAAGACAATGGTAGGATAATCAAATTCTATAGTTTCTAAAGAAAAAAAAAAAGGAGTAAATGTACTATTTGGTCCCTGTTTTTATTATGGCCCAATAATTTAGTTCCTGTATTTAAGATACGGCATGATATAATCCTTGACTATACAAAACATCAAATATTTAAATCCTTCTGTGATGTGTCCCGTTACTGCATGCTGATGTGTACGTCTAGTGCCATCATGGCACGTTAACTGCCAGTTGATTATGTCAAATCATCAATGACTCAATAAACAAAAAAAAAAACAAACGCACCCGTGTGTCCTCATTTTCCAACCATCCTCCCTCCCCCACTGAAAGGTCCCCATTCTATGTCCTTTGGAAGCCAGCCTCCATGAAACACTTGAAAAGTCACCCTTGCCCTCGTGAAACACCTCGCTGGCCACCGTTGTGCCATCATTTCATTTTTCGGTGGCAAATCCCTTCCCGAGTGAGAACAACGACACCATTCCCTAGTTTAAGGGCTATTCGTTGAACTTAGGCCATTCTCCTTCAAGCATTAAGGGCTGTTTGTTGAATCCAAGAACGACACTGTTAAGTCGTTCGAGCTTCTTCGATATTGGGTCATTCTCGTTCGAATCGAGCTCCTTGTGCCTCTTCACTGATTATTCGAGCTCCTTCAACCTTCGTCAAGCCTGGGTCCTTCTCCCTCTTGGAGCTTCTTCAAGATTGGATCCTTCTCCTTTAAGCCCCAAGCGCACTCATCAATCTCCTTGTGCTTCTTCGCATAGGTAAGGCTTCACCTTTGTGTGTTAGTTGGACTACGTGAAGCCATTGTATTATAGTCGTAACTGTAGCTTGTTCATATGGAATTAGAATTGTCTCTTACATTGGCCTTTTGATACTATAGCTATTTAATATTCATATAAAGATTTAGGGGACCACATAATTTGCTGAATGCCACAGGATTTAGATATATAATATTCAATTTTTTATATAGGAGTTGTAACACTGATGTAATGGATTGTTTAGGGACCACATGTTTTTGACTTAGTCAAGATGTATTTGAGTACTTCAGGGACCACATGCATTTAAGGACCACGAATGTGTTTTGTTGTGGCAAAATGGAATATGTCTAAGGTGGAATTTTTTCTTTGGTTGAATAAAAAATTACTTCTCATAGAACGTAGACATTAGAAAACATGTCATGATCCTGAATTTGACCATAGTTGTTCTCTTATACCTTTTGTTGTACACAATAATGGCCATATCTTATTTGCTCTTTAAAGAAAAATCCATCTCGTGGTGGCCATTAAGGCATAAAAAAATGGGCTGAATAGGACATATGACAATATGTTTTGAATTATGCTTATTGAGACCACATTTTTTAACTTTTTCATTTATTGATAGTGGATAAAAGTATACTTCCATTTGTTGACAAAGGATATTAAGTTTTCCTTATACTTTTATTTCACTTAAATGTGTTGTGGTTTTTATAGTAACCAATTTTTGTTTACAGCAATTGTCTAAAATGTCACAACTGATGATCTTGGTACTTCACCACAGGGGTTACTTTGTAAAAGACCTAACCTTAAGATATGTAGAAAGGTGAAGAGGATGCCTGAGATGATTTGGACATTGATTACATATCTATCCTAGTTATAGACCAAATGTATAAAGAGCATGGTTATAAGGAATACCATCATTTTTTCTGGCTAATTCCAATATTTGAATTGGAGGATGGACTCAAGCCCTTGCTCAGTGATAAAGATATAATACAATTGTCTAGAGCTAGTAATCAACAAATGAGGTGCACATTTATTACAAACACAATATTGACATGCCCAATGTTATCCTTCCTAACCTTCCTCTAGAGTGGCATGTAAATGAGGGCACAAATGCAGTGGCTAAGGAATGCCCATTAGATGAACGTGATTATGACACTGTAGAGTATAAGACTTATGAGCAAGTGCAAGAAGAGTATGATGATAATGAAGATATTGTGATAGAAAGCACGATATAACACTTTCCTTTTTTTCGTAAATTTAAATTGCAAAATTATTTGTCTTTTTTCTTTTAACTTGTGTGTTTCAACAGAATATATTATAGGAGAACACAACATTAGAAGATGGAGGAGGAAGAAAAAGTTGGCAAAGAGCAAAAAAGGGCAGCAAAACACATTTACTTTTGGCCTTGAAAGCTCAAATACATAAGAAGTGGTAGTGAGTTCAGATGATGATGGTGAGGGGTATAAGCCTAAAAAGCTAGGTATCCAAGTGTACTCTTATGAGGATGATAATGGCCAAAGTTTAGGGAGTTATCGACTTTTATGCCAAATGCAGACTTTAGGAAGGTAGCAATAGAGCTAGGCATATAGTTCTTATCCCTTCAAGTGTTCAAGGCTGCTTTGCAAAGCTATAGCATTGTTCTTGGAAGGGAGTTCAAATATGTGAAGAATGACAAGGTCAAGGTGAGGGCACGGTGTAATACAAAACAATGTGGGTGAAAAATTTTATGTAGTTGGAGCAATGAAACGAGTAACTTCTAAGTAAAAGTATTCAAGGATAAACATTAATGTGCTAGGGGCTTTAAAAACAGGAAGGCAAATAGAAATTGGCTAGCAAATGAGCTGGTCTCAATAATTAGAGCACATCCAACAATGAAACATGTTGAAGCATTTGATTGGTTTAAACAAAATAGACAAATCCACATTGATGACTTCCATATATATAGGGCAATGAAGGTGGCAAGACATATGGTTGAGGGGTCAGAAAAAGAGCAATATGCTGCATTGTAGGACTATTGTGAGGAGGTAAAGAGGACTAACAGACTTTATATATATTTGAAAGTAAATACACATAACTCGGACCAAACTCCTATCTTTAACAGACTTTATATATATTTGGAGGTCTGTAAAAGAAGATTTAAGATTGGTTGTAGGCATTTAATCAGACTAGATAGATGTTTTTTGAAAGGATATTACGGAGGCCAATTGTTGTCTGCATGTTCAATATATGGGAATAATTCTTTCTTTGTGATTGCATATGTATTTGTGAACACGGAATCAAAGGACACTTAGAAGTGGTTCTTAGAGATGTTATTGATAGACATAGAGAGAACTATTGGGAACATGAGTAGAATTTTATCACCGACCAACGAAGGTAAAAACTCTTATTTTTTTCATCTGCATATGTTTTTACTCTTTTTTTGGTTTTAACTCTACTATTTTTTAATATATATTTTTTTGTTGCTTGGTTATGTAATGTAGAGGTTATTGGCAGTGATGCAAGAGTTGATGTCTGGTGTTCACTATAGATTTTACGTGAGACATCTATAGACAAACTTCCATAAACAATGGAAGAATGCTAGCATGAGAAGCATCCTATGAGAATGTGTAAACAGCACAACAGTAAATACTTTCACTCGAAACATGGAAAGAATTAAGGCTATGGAGGAAAAAGTATGGACTTTCTTGAATAGATATCCAGTCTCCTTTTGGTTTAAGTCTGGGTATAGTCATTATCCAAAAAATGACTCTGCATTGAATAATGCATGTAAACAATTCAACCACTGTGTTGAGAAGTTTAGAAGCAAACCTATAATAACAGTGGCCGAGGAGTTGAGGTTGTATCTTGTTAGAAAGATGAATCAGGAAAGGGCCAAGGCAGCTAGATACAATGGGCCCATATGTCCTAAGGCCCAATGTAACATCCCCGATTTTTCCTTATGTTACTAATTGAAATTTATTTCTTTCAGAGAAGAGAAAGAATTTTGGATCTCATGGGATGATTAAATTATTTTACTCAAATCAAACAAGATCGTAAGAATGGTTAAAATGGCATTTATGTAATTTCATTGAAATTGAATTTATGTAATTTATGGAGAATGACATTTTTGTAATTAATGGATGATGGCATGGGCATTTTTGTGTTTAAGAGGTGGTAGGTAGGAAATATTTTAATAATTAGAGGTAGGTGGGGGGAAAATGTGATAATTATGAGGGAGAGAAAGGAGTGTCGGTAGAAAGAGGAAGGAAAAAAAAGGAGAAGAAAAGGAAGAGGAGAAAAAGAAAGGGGAAGAAAAAAAGAAGAGAAAGAGGAAGAAGAAGAAGAAGAGAAAGAGGAAGAAGAAGAAGAGAAAGAAGAAGGAGAAGGAAGAGGAAAAGGAAATCAAGGATTTCTAAGTGGTAGGAATCAAGCACAAGTTTAAGGATTTGTTTGAGGTACGTTTAACATCTTCTAATAAGTTTTGTACAAAATTATATATATGCTTTTAGATTTGTTTAGATGTGATTTTGAATAACATGTGGTTTAGATATTTATATGGAATTATATTTTGGTTGCATGGACATGTATATGGGTGCATGGGATTATATAAAAGAAAAACAAGGGAGAAGTTAGATTAAGCTGAATTTCGGAATAATCTGGAAAGCATCTGTTTTTGAAATTCTGGGAACATTTGACAAGGATTTTAAAGAAATAGTCAGCATATGAATTGTAGATATATGTCTCACGGATCTATAGGCTCTGAAATTACTTAATGTGGAGTTCATATGAGTGAGATAAGGTTAAGTAACTGAGCAGAGGTCAAAATTCAGGATAGTAAAAATAATCATTTTTATCTTTAATTTTCTGGAAATAATCGGTAAGGAATTTAAAGAAATGATAAACATAAAAGTTGTATATAATTGTCGTATATTTTTATAGGCTTTGACATCACCTCAATTGGAGTTCATATGAGGGAGATATGACTGATTAATTGAGTAGAGGTCGGAATTAGTCTAGAATTTAGATTGGTAAAATAAGTATTTTTGTTTTAATTTTCTGGGAATAAATAGAAAGGAATCTGAAGACATGATAAACATAAAAGTTGTAGATAATTGTCTTAGTTTTTTTATAGGATTTGAAATCACCTCAATCGGAGTTCCTATGAGAAAGATATGGTTGAATAAGTGAGGAAATGTCACAGGACACGGCCAGGCCGTGTTCTGGATTGTTTCAGCATGGGTAGGCCATGTTCGGGGCTGTTTTTAAGCATGTTTGAAGTATTTTTCAAGCATGGCCATGTATTGAATATGGCTAGGCCGTGTTGGGTGCTGGATTATCATATTTTTCACTGTTTTCTGCCTAAAAATAATCTTATTTGTTGAAATATTTTTAAGAAACATTTGTTCAAGAAAAATACTTTTACAATGATGATTTTGGTATCACAAATTACTCTTTTTCTTTATTTGATTTAAAATAAATCATATTGAATATTGGTATATGATGAATGATTATCAATCATTTGGTATAAAAATGATGCATCATATTATGAAAGTGATTAAATGGTAAGCGTAAAATTCATGACGAGTTGCTTGATGGTTATATATTGTATTTGATGAATATGAAATTATATATATACACATTTATATGTATGGATAAGTTTACAGGGATTGAGGTGTCATTACCGCAATTTCTTAAATTGAAACCTCTAACTTTTTCTGGGTCAGATGCTTAGGAGGACCCACAGATATTTATTTATGCTGTGGGACGAGTCCTAAGAGCTTTAGGGTGCTCTAGTAGAAGATCTGTTGAATTGGTGTCTTTTCAACTTTCTGATGTGACTCAAGTATGGTTTGAGACACATGTACAAGGACAGACAGTTACTTTACCACCAATGGAGTGGGAAGAGTTTAAGGAATCATTTATGAATCGCTTTTTGCCAATGAGTGAAAGAGACAAGAAGGCCAGAGAAATTGAAGAATTAAGACAGACACCGAACATGACAATTTCTGAATATGACATTCGTTTTACCCGGTTGTCCAGATATGCACCATATCTGGTCCCTACTGACAAAGATAGAATTAAAAGGTTTGTCTCGGGATTGATACGCCCGTTGTTTAAATTAGTGGGCCCTTAGATGAATCATTTTGCAACTTATTCAGTAGCTGTGGACTGTGCTAGAATGATGGAAGCAAGGAAGCAAGCAAATATTGAAAGTTTAAAGAAAAGAAAAAGAGAGCGAGATGGTAATGCTTAAACAAGTTCTAATCCTAATGCCAGAGGATCAAGATTTTAAAATCCACAGTGTTTCACTCAAATAGGAACTGGTAGCTCTAATCAGACATCAGTAAATATCAACAAGCAAAGAATGAATCAAAGAGATATGAGACCTGTTAGCCAACAAGATTCAAGATCAATTCCACCATGTCCTAATTGTGGCAGGCCTCATACTAGACAGTGTCGCAAAGAAACTGGTGCGTGTTTTAAGTGTGGACAAATGGGTTATTTGATGAGGAATTGCCCACAAATACGAAGTTTTAGTCAAGCATCGGTACAACCAGCTTCACCTCATGCATCTATGCCAGCACGACCAAATAGAGCAGCTTCAGTTCAAGCAAGTAGTGGGGGTACTGGTAGAGGACCAGGAAGTCGAGGCCGACAACTAGCTCGAGTTTTTGCTTTGATACGACAGGATGATTAGACTTCTAATGCAGTTATGACAGGTACATTATCAGTATGTTCCCATAAAGCATATGTCCTGTTCGATCCTGGTTCTACTCATTCTTATATATCACCATGCTTTGCTAAGAAATTGGATAGAGAACCTGCTAGTTTACATTGTTCTTTTATGGTTGCTACTCCAATGGGAGAATTCTTGCTAGTAAAAGATGTGTATAGATCGTGTGAAATTTCGATAGAAGGCAAGGAGACTCTTGTAGATTTGATAGTTCTAGATATGGTAGAATTTTATGTGATTCTAAGAATGGATTGGTTGTCGTCATGTCATGCCATTCTAAATTGTCATCTTAAGGAGATTAGGTTTAATATTCCAAGAGAATCTTCCTTCTCAATACAAGAAGATTGTAATGAAATGCCTAGTAATCTAATATCTACTATATCAGCTCATAAGCTGTTACAAAAATGATGTCAGGGGTATTTAGCAGTAGTAAAGGATGTTGATATGAAGTATACAAGTTTAGAGCATGTTCCAGTAGTTAAAGAATTTTTTGATGTATTTCCTGAAAAGTTGCCCGGATTACCACCAGACCGAGAGATTGAGTTTGGTATTGATCTTCTCCCTGAAACACAACCAATATCCATACCTCCTTATAGGATGGCACCCGCAGAACTTAAGGAATTAAAGGAGCAACTGCAAGATTTACTAGATAAAAGTTTTATTCGACTTAGCACATCTCCTTGGGGTGCTCCTGTCCTCTTTGTGAAGAAAAAGGATGGATCCTTACATCTATATATTGACTATAGGCAGTTGAATAAAGTGACGATACGAAATAAATATCCTTTACCCAGAATAGATGATTTGTTTGACCAGTTACAATGTGCTGAATGTTTTTCGAAAATTGATCTGAGATTTGGTTATCATTAGTTGAGGATAAAGAAGGAAGATATCCCGAAAACTGCTTTTAGGACTCGGTATGGAAATTACGAGTTCTTAGTAATGCCATTTGGTTTAACAAATGCCCCAGCTGCATTTATGAATTTAATAAATAGGGTATTTAAACCTTTCTTGGATCAGTTTATTATTATATTTATAGATGACATTCTGGTATATTCAAGAAGTTTAAAAGAGTATGAGCGGCATTTAAGAATAGCATTGCAAACTCTGAAGGAACACCAGTTGTATGTTAAGTTTTCAAAATGTGAATTTTGGCTTAGTAGTGTTACCTTCCTAGGGCATGTGGTTACTAAAGATGGCATTCAAGTTAATCCCAAAAAGATAGAAGCAGTGCAACAATGGCCACGCCTTATGATAGTTACAAAGATTCATAGTTTTTTTGGGTTAGCAGGCTATTATCGTAGATTTATTAAAGATTTTTCAAAGATAGCTGCTCCTTTGACTAGATTAACTAGGAAAGGAATAAAGTTTGAGTGGTTTGATGCTTGTGAAGAGAATTTCCAAAAACTAAAGAAGTGTTTGACCACAGCCCCATCCTTACTATTCCTACAGATACTGGAAGTTATGTAGTATATTGTGATGCATCTAGAGTAGGCTTAGGCTGTGTTAATGCAAAATGGAAGAGTAGTTGCTTATGCATCTAGACAGTTGAAGAAACATGAACAGAATTATCCTACTCATGATTTAGAGATGACAGCTGTAGTTTTTACTCTAAATATTTGGAAACATTATTTATATGGAGGAACTTGTGAGATTTATACAGATCATAAGAGTCTCAAGTATATTTTTCAACAGAAGGATCTTAATTTGAGGCAAAGGAGGTGGATGGAACTACTGAAAGATTATGACTGTACGATTTTGTATCATCCAGGAAAATCAAATGTAGTAGCTAATGCTCTAAGCAGAAAATCCATGGGAAGCTTAGCCCATATAGCAGAGGTGCGACAACCATTGTTGGAAGAAATCCATAAGTTAGAAAGTAAGGGGATAAAATTTGAACTAAAGAACTGAGGATATTTTTGGCTCATGTGCAGCTTCAATCTTCCTTAGTTGAGCAAATCAAAATTGATCAAGATAAGGATGCCAATTTGTTCAAGATTAATAATGAATTGAAAAATAGCCAAAATTCTGAATTCTCAGTGGATACTGAAGGGGTATTAAAATATGGCAGACGATTATGTGTCCCAAATGTCAATGATTTGAGAAAATAAGTTTTGGAGGAAGTACATCGATCTACATATACTATACACCTAGGAACGACAAAAAATGTATCAAGATATGAAGGAATTATATTGGTGGGATGGTATGAAGAGGGATATTGCAGAGTTTGTTTCCTATTGTCTGACATGCCAATAGGTGAAAGCTGAACATCAACGACCTATAGGGTTACATCAGCGAATAGAAATACCAGAATGGAAGTGGGAGAAAATTACCATGGATTTCATCACGGGATTACTAAGGACTCCCAAAAGATATGATTATATCTGGGTTATTATAGACCGTATGACGAAGTCAGCACACTTTTTACCTGTGAAAACTACTTATAACGTAGCTTAGTATGCAAGGCTCTACTTAAATGAAATAGTTAGACTACATGGAGTTCCTATATCTATTATATCTGATCGAGGGCCGCAGTTCATGGCACGATTTTGGAAAGTTTTTCAAGAGGCATTAGGAACGAAATTGGATTTGAGAACAACTTTCCATCCCCAAACTGATGGTCAGTCTGAGCGTACGATTCAGATTTTAGAAGACATGCTCCGAACTCGCATTTTTTATTTTGGTGGAAGTTGGGATATGTACTTGTCTTTGGCTGAATTTGCATATAATAATAGTTACCAGACTAGTATACAGATGGCCCCATTTGAAGCTTTGTATGGTACACGATGCAGATCCCCCATTGGATGGTTCGAAGTAGGCAAGGCTAAACTTGTAGGGCTAGATCTTGTACAAGAAGCTTTGAACAAGGTAAAGCTGATTAGAGAAAGGTTGCAAGCAGCTCAAAGTAGACAAAAGATGTATGCTGATAATAGGCAAAGGGAGTTAAAATTTTCAGAGGATGAACAAGTGTTCCTGAAAGTATCACCCATGAAAGGAGTGATGAGATTTGGAAAGAAAGGGAAGTTAAGCCCTCGGTATATAGGCCCTTTTGAAATATTGGATAGAATAGATGTAGTGGCATATCGTATAACTCTGCTACCAAAACTAAGTGATGTTCATCCAGTATATTTCATGTGTTTATGCTACGTAAATACTTACCAGATCCTACTCATGTTATTCAACTCCAAGAGATTCAATTGGATAAGAATTTAACCTATGAGCAAAAACCGATGTCCATTACTGATCGACAAGTGAAAAAGTTGCGGTCAAGAGAAATTCCTATGGTTAAAGTGATATGACAAAACCACTCATTTGAGGAAGCTACGTGGGAAAGAGAAAATGACATCCGCGCTAGATATCCGCATTTGTTTGAACAATGAGGTTAGTGTTTATTTGCACCTAAGGTGATGAAATTCGGGGACCGAATTTCTTTAAGAGAGGAAGAATGTAATAACCATAAATTTAATTAAGTTCAAATTAAAGAAAATTTTGAATTAAAGAGAGGATTTTGAAAATGGAGATAAGAACCGGTGAAAATAAGTTTATTATTTACATGGGTTAAATAATTACAAAAGAAATATGAGAATTTACGTTTTGACGCGTAATTTTTATTTTTAAATGATAGCATTTTGCTAAAAGTGAGTAAACTTTTAATTAAAATAATTATTTTTTTGCTTTCATTAATTATATTGGCCTTTAATAAATTTTTATTTTATTTTTAGAAATATTCTTTCTTTTATTATGTATAAAGATATTTATTTTGTAATTTGTTTTATTGAGATTTTATCAAGAAAAATCATGATTTAAGAGTTTAACTAAAGGTTTATGAGAATGTAAATTTTTAGAAATTTTTAGGATATTTTTGGATGAAAAACGGAATTTATATGAATTTATATAAAAGAAAATTCTATTATTCAATTATTAAATAATAATAATTATTTAAAAAATAATAATAATAAAAGGGAAGGGGGAGGCAACGGAGAGGAAATGGAAGAAGAGCCGAGAGATTTCGTTGCATAGTAAATAGTGAGTGAATAGTAACCTTCAACATTTTCTCTAGATCTGGAGTGCCTATTGGCTTTTGATATCAAAACTGAAGGTATTATTGGATTCAGGACGAAAAATACTATGGTTTTGACCAATCAGTTTTTCAAATCAGCCGTTGAATCGTCGTAGATCTGAAATAGAAAATCTCGAAAAAAGGTAAATTCTGAAACTCTTACATAGAGACCTCAAATTGGAAATATGACACCGTAGATGGATTTAGAAGTTAGATAAACATTAAAATATGTATTTTTTTGGTCATTTGATAACTTTTTATGTGGCAGTGAATAGTAATTTTCGGCGATGAATAGTTGGGGTGAATAGTGATTTTCGGTAGTGAACAGTACCCTTAGCATTGACCAAGATTTCGAAGTCATTTCTTAGGTTTTTGGACCATCCAGACACGTTTTTGAAGCTTATTTGGTCAAATTCAGGCTAGAAAAGTGCATTTTAGGGCTGTTCAATTCGAAGCCCTTACCCTGTGAGTAGATGATTCCCCTATGGCTTGTCCTATACTCTTCTTGATATTTGAGCATGTATATGATTATGTTTATGAGATATTTACATTTTGATATGTTTCTGAAATGCATTAAAATGATTTGAAATGCTTACAATTTGAAATATGGTTCAAGAAGAGTATAGTATTTGAAAATAGATTTATGAACTTATGATGTATTTGATTTCAAATGTATTTCTCATTATATGGCAAAGAAAATATGTTATGCATATGATATTGATTTATACAGTGAAATGTTTGCCTCGGATATAGGCATGTATACATGATTTCCCTGATTGGAAAGTTTTAACAGATGAATATACTGAGACTGAAAGTCTGTATCATATTGAGAATTTTGATTAGTTGGCATATGTGTATATGATATTTTCTGTAAAGGAATCCTGTTGGAAACACTGTCTACTAACAGTAGGTTATGTTAGCCCTGGTGCAGCTTGTTAGCCTCAGCTAGCAGGGGAGGTGGTGCTAGCCTCGTGTGAGGGCCAACACACCGGAGATGATATGTGATGGAGAGCGGAATGCCTCCTATATGGGCAAGATGCCAGTTATATGAGTTATAATTTGCCTTCCCTTACTGTGTGTTTGGGAAAACCCATGTAAAGTCCCTTCGTGTATCCTCTTGAATGGTAGTAGGACAAACTTCAGTGGGATACTGAGTTTAGGCAAATCCTATACCACCAAAGTACGGAAGGGGTCAAACTCTGATATGGTGGTTCTGATATGAGATCCTCCAGATGTTTTCACATGACTTATAATGATGCATACCATGATTTTATTACCGTTCTTACAGCATTACTTTGAACTGAATATGGATATGAATTTGAATAGAGTTTATTTGAAATGCGGGTCCTATATGAATGTACTTCCAAATTGTGATTCTCAATGTGACAAGTTTTAAAATAAAGAGTGCATTCATATGTTGACCTAAGATATCATAGGAGGTGTTATCTGTTCACTGAGTTGTAAAACTCACTACACGTGGTTATATATTTTTTAGATAAAGACCTAGAGTTTGGTCCTGCAACTTCTTGAACGACTAGGAGTCGTACTTCAGTGGTGAGCCTAAATTGTTTCTGGGCTCTCAGTATTTAAACTTGTAATATATTTGTACTCTAGAGTTGCTCTAAATGCCACAGGCAGGATCCTTATTTCCGCTGTAAAACTGATATATGCAGACCCAGCATGTATAATTAGTTATTGTGAAGTTTGTAAACATGTGATATTATCCTGATACTCAGTTGATATGAAGTTTAATTTCAAATAGATAAAGATTAAGCTAACAAACAGTAATGTTACTCGCGTTCCTAAAGTAGGGGCATGACAACTTGAGGTCATGATATCATCAGATCGGAGTTAAAGAAGAAGACATTCTAAAAATAGCTTTCAGAACTCGGTATGGACACTACAAATTTTTAGTCATGCCTTTTGAGGTCACAAATGCACCTGCAGTCTTTATGGACTATATGAATCGTATTTTTAGACCCTACATGGATCAATTCGTAGTAGTGTTCATAGATGATATTTTAATCTACTCTAAGAGTGAGGAAGAACATAACTAGCATCTCCGATTAGTACTTCAGGTTTTGAAGGCAAAGAAACTTTTCGCGAAGTTGGAAAAATGTGAATTTTGGTTGGAAGAAGTAAAGTTTTTGGGTCACGTAATTTCTAAAGATGGTGTGTCGGTGGATTCTAGTAAAACTGAAGCAGTGCTGAAATGGGAGAGACTTAAAATTGTGACTAAAATTAGAAGTTTCTTGGGTTTAGCAGGATATTACAGAAGGTTTATACAGGGATTCTCTCAATTTTCCTTTGACTCGATTGACCAGAAAAGGAAGTCTCTTTAATTGGACTGAAAATGCGAAAATAGTTTTCAAGAGCTTAAAGTCAAATTGACTTCTCCACCTGTTCTAGTTGTTCCTAACCCTTCTGGATGCTTTGTAGTCTATACAAATGCTTCCAAGAAAGGTTTAGGTTGTGTTTTGATGCAAGAAAGTAGAGTAGTTGTTTATGCATCTCGACAATTGAGACTACATGAGGAGAACTATCCTACTCATGATTTAGAGTTGGCTACAATAGTTTTTGCCCTGAAGATGTGGAGACACTACTTGTATAGAGCTGTATTTGAAATATACAGTGACAACAAGAGTTTAAAGTATCTATTTGACCAAAAAGAATTGAATATGAGGCAAAGAAGGTGGATGGAATTCATTAATGATTATAAATTTGAATTAAAGTATCACCCAGGGAAGGCAAATGTTGTAGCTAATGCGTTGAGCCGGAAGTCGTTGCATTTAAGTCAAATACTGATAAAAGAAAGTGAGCTAATTGAGGAATTCAGAAATTTGAAATTATTAGTTATGACTGTCCCTGGAAATCTGATTATTAGTGAATTAAGAATTGAAAAAGTGACTTAAAGACTCAGATTAAGGAAGTACAGACACATGATCAAATTTTACAAGATCAAAGAAATCAGCCTGACTTTGTAATGTCAGAGGATATAATTATTATGTACTAGGGCAGAACATGTATACCACAAGGAGAGAATTTGAAGGCTAAGATTATGCAAGAAGCTCATCAAAGTAAGTATACCATCCATCTAGGATCTACAAAAATGTATTAAGATTTGAAAAGATCGTACTGGTGGTTAGGAATGAGAGAGACATTGTTGAATACGTGTCTAAGTGTCTGGTTTGTCAAAAGGTGAAAATAGAACATAAAAAATCTTCTGGGATGTTACAACCTTTAGAAATCCCTGAGTGGAAGTGGGATAGTATATCTATGGATTTTATTGTCGGATTACCTAAGATTCAGACAGGTCATGATGCGATATGGGTAATAGTTGATAGACTGACAAAATCTGCTCACTTTCTACCTATTAAGAAAAACTACTTGTTGAATAAGTTGGCTCAGTTGTTTATGAAGAAAATTGTACGGTTGCATGGAATTCCTAATAATATCATTTCATATCGAGATCCTCGATTTACTTCCAGATTTTGGAAAGCGCTACAAGAAGCTTTTGGTACTCATTTGTGTTTTAGTACTGCATATCATCCTCAAACAGACGGTCAAACGGAGAGAACTATACAGACTTTAGAGGATATGCTAAGAGCGTGCGTGCTAGAGCAAGGAAAAGGATGGGATGGATATCTTTCATTGACTGAGTTTGCGTATAATAACAGTTATCATTCTAGTATTGGAATGGCACCTTATGAAGCTTTGTATGGTAAGAGACGTAAATCGTCATTATGTTGGAATGAATATTGACGGGTTGTATGGCTTGAAACGGTACCAAGTAGGGGACGCCCTATTAGCCTGAGTGAGCCAAGGGAGGGTCGCTCCAACCGGGTGATAGTGGTAATGTGAGGGGGCAGGAGGGTGATGTACTCACATTCCTTAATCACTTATTGTGACTGTAGTCGATCGGTCACTATGCGTATAGCAAATGAGTAAATTAAAAGTCGTGATATGGCTGAGCATTATAAAGTCAAAAATGGATTTACAAAGTGCATATATAGTATGATAATTATGCATAAACAAAAGTTATGATTTTATCTCAAAATCTTGATATTTTTCTATAGCTTATATAGCTGAACATAACTCTTATTTTCTCATCATATTTTATTTATGTTAAGTCTACTGAGAATCTCTGTTCTTACTATTATTATGGTGTTATGTTCAGATAAAAATAAATGAGAAATGACCGGAAATGTCGTTACTGATGGAGATCTCGATGTCAGCACCACCTCATCACCCTTTGTATTTCAAGGGTGAAGTGCTGTATACGGACTCGTATTTATGAACTAAAATATTGTATTGTATAAATATAATATGTGTGAAGTTTGTAATATATATGTAAACATATATATTGTATTTTGAAATGTTGTATTGTATAATTATAACATGTATGAGGTCTGTAATAAATATGTATACATATATATTGTGTTTATACATATGACATATTTAAAATGCGTAATGTGGAAAAAAAATTAAAGTAAATCGGATCTTACAAAGTTGTTATAATAATAATAATTAAATTAAAAGGAAAGAAAAATCAGACGTTACACCCAAGATAGATTGGAGATCGACAGAGAGAGTTTTAAATGGATTCCGCATTAGAGTACAGGCCCTTGAAAGTTACAGTTGACTTGAGTAGTCACACTTGCTCTTACAATTTATGGCAGTTAAGTGAGATACCATGCAAACATGCAGTTACCTATATAGCATATAACAACAAGGCCAAAGACTATGTTGACCCATACTATTCAATTGAAATATGGAGAAAGACATATAAGCCTTATATCCAACCTACAGCAGGTCTAGAGTATTAGAGAAAAACTAGTTAGTTCCCTATTTTGTCTTCTCCATTCAAGAGACCACTGAGTCATCTGAAGAAGCAACGAAGAAAAGACAAGAATATGCCACCCAACCCTTATAAATTGAAAAGAAAGTATAGGAAGACATTGTAATTATAATGTGGTGGTGTTGACCACAACATACGATCATGCAAAGATAGGTCACTTAGGCAAAATGTGGAAGTACAAAGTATTGTTTTCTCACTCTTAAATTTTTTTTATGATTCATCCTTAAATGCTACTAATTTTGAACATTGATTTATGATTCATTTATGTTATAGTCATAGTCAAGTCAACACACCACTCCAATAACACCATCACAATCACAATTGACACAACAAGGAGAAGTACGAAGCATTGGTTTTAGTGTTGTGGTTAACATAATTGGATATTGATTTAACAAATTTACAATAGGCATATAGCCAACATGCATCAGCGCCATCACCACTTTCACAAGAAATACAAGAACTAAATGTAATAACTACAAATATCTTTCATTTCGTTAAGTGTGCTTGATTATTTTCTAACAGGTACTTGCTAGTTTTAATTTAGCATGCTTGATTATTTTAGGTGTTTAGATTGGGAATTGCATCGAACGAAATACCTAATTAGAGGCCACCTAGGCCTCAAGGAAGATCAAGAAGGGCCAAGCAAGTAATTCCTTCCCAAGAATCTATGTCTAGCAATGTCAACCAAACAATAAGGAGCTCAAGTTGTAACAACCTTTTTTTTACTCTTTATTATTATACAATATTGAGTTCACATATACGTCATTAATCAAAATGTACATGCAATATATCAAACACATAGATATTTACATCTTGTTGATTTTGGTTGACCAATTCCGGAGATACAGGTGTGGGTGGTTGCACCTTCACCGGGATCTGAGCCAATTCGACCACAAACATCTAATTTGATTCTGAGATCTGCCCAACATAAAGTAACTCGATCCAATGTGCACTAAAAGCCAGAGCCATAAAAAAGATGCATAACTAATCTTCTGAACATGATATGTAAATATAGTGAGAATTAAATCCCAGTAAGTTCAACAATAAATCATCATCATCAATATAGCTCATCACGTCATGTTCAGCTGTATAAACTACAAAAAATATCTTTGGTCACATGAATGCATTATATCTACGCACATAAGAATCATACTATAATGATATATATGACAGGATTAACTATTTTTAAAATATCATATGATGGCCATCAACTTATTCTCATTTGAAGCTACCCCGGTCAGAGTGAGTATCCTCTATTCTCTGGTACGGGCTTTTCTCGCTCCGTCCGACATGGCCCACTTTCTCTTTCTTTTCACATTATCATGATCATAACCGTTGGTAGGGCATCCCCTACTGGTGCACCACACGGATTGCCATGTGACCGTGCTCATTTCAAATCTTTTCACAATGATAGCAAAAAATATGCTTTCAATAACAAGTATGTTCATCAAAATATAATTATTACCAAAAATCATTGGTAATCATGCCATGAACATAACCATTTCAAATATCACTTTATAAAATATTTCCATGTCAAAATTTTACACTTAAGATGGTAAGAAGTTCATACAATGGCAATGGCTATGGCTATACTAGTCATTTATTAAGATTCATCTTTTTTTTTTAAATACTAATTTTATTTCTTTATTTTCTTGATGCTGGTTTTCATCCTATCTAACTTTCTCTTACTAATCAGAGCATAACTCCCTCAATTTAACTCTGATGTAGGTGATCTTGGTGTCAATTTCAAGATAAAATAATTATCTAAAACTATTATGTTGAACATTGTAGCGAAATATTAATAAATCAAGGTGATATTACTCCCTAAATGTATAGGTTATTTCTTCTCGAATAGGTTCTGACCTCTACCTACTAATCGGACCATATCTACCTCATATGGACTCCAACTTGAGTGATTCTAGTGGCTAAAATTCTGTGACACACATATCTATAATTCTTATGTTAACCATTTATTTTAATTCCATACAAATAATTCCCAGAAATTAAAATACAAAAGCTATCCTAACATAATCTTCCCTGATGAACCATTTTCTGACCTTTGACTACTAATCAGCTCATATTTTCCTCATATGGACTCCAAATTGAATGATTCCAGTGGATTAAAATCCATGACACATATATATTTAATTATTATGTTAACCATTTATTTTAATTTCCTATAGATAATTCCCAAAAATTAAAATACAGAAGCTGTCCTAACATAATCTTCCCTGATGAACCATTTTCTGACCTTTGACTACTAATCAGCTCATATCTTCCTCATATGGACTCCAAATTGAATGATTCCAGTGGCTTAAAATCCATGACACACATATCTTTAATTCTTATGTTAACCATTTATTTTCATTCCCTACAGATAATTCCCAGAAATTAAAATACAGAAGCTATCCTAACATATTCTTCCCTGATGAACCATTTTCTGACCTTTGCTTACTAATCGGACCATATCTACCACATATGGACTCCAAATTGAATGATTCCAGTGGCTTAAAATCCATGACACACATAGCTATAATTCTTATGTTAACCATTTATTTTAATTCCTTATAGATTGTTCCCAGACATTAAAACACCGAAACTAAAAATTCTGCCACTCATAGCCATAACCAAGCAGAACTATCTACACCAACCTAAGTATTCAAACATACATCACATGCAAGATCAATATGTAACATGATATAGCAACATCCATGACCAATCATCAAAGTTCTAAGATCAAAATCTCATATAAATATTATAAGTTTCAAAAGTTTTCTTCAAAAAGAAATATTGTTAAAGTTACCTGGAGCACTTAGTCTCCTAGACTTCTCCTTCCTCTTTCTTCCTTTCTTCCTCTCTTTTCCTCACTCTACCTTGCTTCTATTTTTCCTCTCCCTCACTTGGACGAAATTCTAATGTTGTAAGGGTGGGTTTTCTTATATAGACCACCAAATAATTCACCTTTCATGATCATGGGTCTACCTTATCACAATTAGGATACACTTTGTTGAATTTTTGGAAAACAAACAACTTATGTTCTTGTCTTCCTCTTCCTTAGTCAAGATATGCATAGGAAAAGGAGATTTGTATTTTGAAAATTATGATAATATGTTCTTAAGATATGGGACAAGGTCCCTTTGATTTAGGTATTCATTTACTTTTTCTTTTGTCTTAATCAATTATGATAGGTTGCCTTTTTAAGTGGCAAATTTCTAACCCTTCAATCTCCATTATTTGGTTGAAATTATTTATGTGGGATAAAGATGTTTTGTCCTAATGCTATGTCTTATCATACCACTTGCTAAAATTATGAGTGTAGGATATAGATGTTTTTGTCCTAAAGCCTTGTATTATTATGCCACTTGCCAAAATGATGAATGTAGAATCACACCACTTGCTAAATTTTTGTCTTAATGCCATGTCACCTAATCTTGATTACACCATTATTTCATCACTTTAATTTTATTTTTATTTTTATTTTTCCTCTTGGGTTTGGGCTCATTCTTGCCCATTTTCTTTACTTTGGTTAAAATTCTACCTTTCATAATGGGTTTGGTCACATTTTCATGATTTTTAGGCTACCGGTCTAATTTCTATATCCTAGTCCAAGTCTATATTTTATTTCTTCCTTGAGCTATCCTATTGGCTTGCTAAAAATTCATGTGAAGTAGAAAAACTCTATATGAAGTGTCCATAGGTTAAAGCCCGATTACGGGTGGAGATACTAAACTTAGTAATTAAGAAAAATTACCATAATCCGATCTTCTTGAAATTTTAAGACCTTTACTTACTTCACAAAAATTAACTTTCTTTACCTAAGAATTTCACCTTTCTTTAGCATGTTTATTTCTAATATTTCCTCTTAGGTTTTCTTTCTTTACCTATTCCATTAATATTAGAACATTTCTATGCATATATGTAAGGTGAAGAATTTCTAAGAAAAATATCTAAAAATTACGGGATGTTACACAAGTGGTGTTGCATGATGGATTAGTGATGTTATTAACATCTATTGGGATTAGTTATCATTTATTTTCTTTTCATTATGGACATCTATTGGCAGTGCATGCCTTCTTTTATATAATTTAGCCAATAATGTTTTTGATCTTGTATTGACTACCTATGATAAAGGCATAGTAATATATTGACTGCTTATTACAATATTTTAATATTATGGTAATCTTTATCTTCCTCATCCTATCATTGGTGTACTTGTATTTTTTTTTAATTGTAACCTAGTATGCTTATATTATTGGTTTACTTGTATGAATATAACCAAACATATGATAGAAGACAATTTAAATTTGTCCAGAGAGAAATGGAGGAGAACAACACTTCATTAACAATTTTCATTATAAAATACAGTGTTTGATCAATTCAAATACAAAGTAATATTATACAAAAGTACAAGAGTTTCAACTATTCTATTTTGTAACAATACAACCAATTTAAATACAAAGCAATATTCTAAATTTGGTTTCTATATATGTTTTAGCACCAATTCATAATGTATTATTGTCTTCAAAAGCAACCTAGCAACCTAGATTTTTCATATCCTGCTTCTTGAGCTTCAACATTAGCCTTACTTCCATCGTGCATAAGCACAGGTCCCAAGGTACCAGTCAAATTCTATTGGTTCCAACAATATCAAATTGTTTTAGCCAAGTTCAAGGGGTGTATAAGCAATTTCAAAGGTTTCTCCATTTATTTCTCCTTCTATTGCAGCCACAGGGGCATAAGCTATCTGCAATAAGATGCATATAAGTTTGTCTCAGCTCCAGACAAATGACCATTACAGAAGAAATTTCATAACTTCATATTCTTTTCTTTAGTTTGAACAGTGGGAACATAGCTTCCATTAGCAACTTCATATGAATTAGTTTCAATGTTGTTGCAGAAGCATATAATTGGATATATATTGGCATTTAGTATTCTTGCATTAAGTACCCAATTATAGGCAATTGCAATAGTCTTAAAAGGAGAAAGAAAATTGAAGTAAAAATTGAAATATGGATCAAATGGATATAGAAACTGTAATAACCGTAAAATTTAATGAAAAGGAAATTTAAAATAAAAGAGAGAATTTTGACAATAGAGATAAGAACCGTAGAAAATATGTATATTTATTACATAGAAAAAAAAATATTAGAAGTTATGTTTTGGCGCGCTATAAGCAAATATATTTTTATTATGTAGAAATAATTATGATTTGTTAAAAGTAAGTAGATTTTTAAGTAAAAGAAGTATTGTGTTGCTTAAAATAATTATACCGGCTTCTATTGAATTTTTATGGTATTTTTAGAAATACTCTTTCTTTTAATATAAATAAAGATATTTGTTTAGAAATTTGTTTTATTACTATTTTTATCAAGAAAAATTATGATGTGAGAGTTTAACTAAAGATTTATGAGAAAGGAAATTTTTAGAAATTTTTAGGATATTTTATGATGAAAAACGGAATTTAAATGAATTTTATAAAGAAAATCTTATTATAAATTATTTAATAATTATTATTAATTTAAAAAAAAAAAGTTACTGTAGCATCAGCACATATATGTGCATACGGATACCAGAGGCAGAGAGCAGAAAACCCGCAGCCCCCCTCCCCTATTTTTCCCTTTTCCCCTTCGAATTTCAAACCCTCATATCTGGAGTTACGGACCTCCGATTGACGAACCGTCTGGACCGTTGGACTCGTGGCAACGAGTACTTCAAAACCCACTGATCAATTTCGCTGGAAAGTCGCCGGAAGATCGCCGGAAAATCGCGTGAATAGTACCTCCAAAGGTAAAACTTCGTCCAATTGCGTTTTAGGCTTCGTTTTTACCGAAATTTTTCCCGTAGATAGCTTTAGAATTGAATATGGGGTTTTTAGGTTTCAGCATGAATAGTATTTCCGGCGAGTGAATAGTGTTTTCCGGCGTAAATAGTGATTTTAGAATTTTCTAATTTTCATGCTATGTTTATGTTTTCTAGGTTATTGAGCCACTACGAGGTGAAATTCTCGTTGTTGGACTTCTAGTACGGTGAGTGGGTTTTTCATACTATAGCGCATGTTTTAGGAATTTGATTTATAACTCTCTCGTATGATTTTAACTGGTTGGAATGTATGTTAAATTGTTTTACTGCTTTGAAAACCAATATGTTCCAACCATGTTAGAAATTGTAAATTTCAATCCTAGTTGAACCCTAGGTATGCAGGGCAAGCATCTAGACTATTAATTCTCCATTTGAGCTAGATTTATAAAAATGCGAACTTAGTCATAGAAATGAACTAAGTTAGCCATGAAATGATTTAATGCATGATGAGCATCTATGTGACGTCTACAGACGATCTATGTTTAAAAGGGAAAATTTATGATTGTAAAGGTCTCCATGGGAATTCATGGATGAGATATATTATAGAACGAACTTTTATGCATGAAAAGAGCTAGATGGAGAATTATAGCTGTATTGTAAAGTTATTGAAATGTTTTACTTTAAACTCTTTGAATAGCATATTTCACATGTTTTCTATTGGAGGGACCCTTTTAGATCACTGTTAGCTAGCCGCAGGTAGTGCTAGCCCTGGTGCACCATGATCATGTTAAGGCTTCGGCCTAGGATATTGTGACGGGCATATGACAGCCTAAGACACAAAATTTAGGATAGACTTATGTCTATGCCTACAGTGATTGCCATACCCATTGCTATGTGCTTGGAGAAAATTTAGGGTGGACTTATGTCTACGCCTACAGTGATTGCCATACCCATTGCTATGTGCTTGGAGAAGATGATAGATCTGTCAGGAAAGACCTCCAATAAACTAGTGCATTTTTCTTAAAGATTAAATATTTTTAAAATACCACATTCATCATTGTTATTGCATAAATATCTTCATTTATTATTTACCATGCATAATTGATTTGCTTACAGTTATTGATTTAATTCCGTTTTATCATGTGAACTGTTTAGCATTCTTTCAAGAAATTATGATTAGATGTTTAATGTTTTCTATACCTTGATTTCAATTATTTAATTCATTGCGAAACACTCGTGCTTAGTTTGCCTTGTTTCTGTTATAGTATGATTTATCCATTCACTGAGATGTGGTAATCTCACCCCTCTTCTGTTTTCTCCCCACAGATAATCAAAGAAACACTGATCCAGCTACAGCTCCATAGGAGGCTAAATATAGTATTGGTGAGCCCCAGTTTGGGCACTCAGTTGTATTAGTTGTATAGTTTAAGTGTATGTCTAGTGTATCTCCATGAACATACAGGCAGGATCCTCGCTTCTTGTGTTGTTTGAAAAATGGTTTTACGTTTTACAATAATGTTTGTACTATGAGGCCATGGGCCAAGTTGAATCAAGGATGTTGGATTCATGAAATATATATATATATATATATATATATATATATATATATATATATATATATATATATATACAGTATTTTCTGATATTGGATGTGGCGTATGTGGCCAGTTATATTTATTATGTACTGGATTGTGTGCTGAATGGTTGTGTATGCTATGTGTTAGGCTTACGGCTAGGGGGAAACCCTTATGCCGTGCCGGTCATGTGTTCCATCATTTGGGGCCGTGACAGAAACCGAGAGTGAAATAAGAGAAAATGCAAGTTTCAAGACCAGGATAAAAAGAATATATTACATATTTTACCTTCCGACAGTACTCACTAAACTATATAATTAAGGCGGGAAAAAACTAACAACACATGTTACAAGGGTGTAGATATAAAACAATAATGAATAAAAGAAAAAAGAAGAATTATCATAACCTATTAAGTGAATAAAAACCAACTAAAAATTTAACAATACAGCCACTTAGTAAGATTTCATGATATCAAGTAATTTTCACTAGAGAATGAAAACAAAAATCATAAGAATTTCAATTCATTGTCACTAAGATGTAGCATTAGCAGACAAACCATTCCTAAGGCTATTAGAGGAAAGAAGTCTCTGCAAATTCCATTATTGTTAATTAGTTAATATTGCCATCATAAAACAAATTAAGATGCTTTAAATAGAATAATCCTCATAGTCAAATTAAACATTTAAATCCAATCACTGTCATTTTGTAACAAAAATTACAGTAGAACTCAATTTAATATTCAGTTTAGCTTTATTCATACACCGCAAGCTAATAATTTGAAGGCAGTCTGCAACACAAAAAATGTGGGAAATATGAGAAATAAAAGCAGAGTGCATTTAAAAAAATGAATTGCTATAGTTTTCTCCTTCCACCCCCTTTTCAAGATTGAACACATCATTGAAGAAGCACGAAGGCATTACAGAACCATCTATGAATGTCACAGGAATCTCACAAATGTCAAACTATGAAGGCATTACAGAACCATCTACAAGAAGGATAATCAATCGAGAAGGATAATACCTAGACCTAAAATCATCAATTGGACCTATGTGACTAGGACTCGAAGGAGAACGATCCAACAACGAAGAGGGAGAGGGACCCAGGCTTGATGAAGGTCGAAAGAGTTTGAACAATCAGTGAAGAAGAACGAGGAGCTCGATTCGAAAGAGAAGGACTCAATCTCGAAGAAGCTCGAATAGCGTAACAATAACATCCCGTAATTTTTATTTTTAAATAATAATGTTTTGCTATAAACAAATATATTTTTATGATTATGTTTTGCTAAAAGTAATTATAATTTTAAGTAAAATAATTATTGTGTTGCTTCAAATAATTATACTGGCCTCTAATGAATTTTTGTCATATTTTTAGAAATATTCTTTCTTTTATTATGTATAAAGATATTTATTTTATAATTTATTTTATTGAATTTTTATCGAGAAAAATCATGATTTTAGAGTTCAACTAAAGGTTATTGAAAATGTAAAATTTTAGAAATTTTTAGGATATTTTTGGATGAAAAATGGAATTTATATGAAAGAAAATCATATTAATCAAATATTAAATAATTATTATTATTATTTAAAAAAAAGGGAAGGGGGAGATACACAACCGGAGACAGCGAAAATTTCAGAAAAAATTCGAGAAAGATGAATAGTAAATGAATAGTGAGTGAATAATAACTTTCAACTTTCTCTCTAAATTTGGAGTGCCTATTGGCTTCCGATCTCAAAATTGAAGATGTTACTGGATTCAGGATGAAGAATACTTCAGTTTTGACCGATCAGTTTTTCAAATCCACTATTGAATCGCCGTAGATCTGAAGTAGAAAATTTTAGAAAAATGTAAATTCTAAAACTTACTTAGAGACCTCAAATTAGAAATCTGACACCGTAGATGGATTCAGAAGTTAGATAAATATTAGGATATGTATTTTTTTCAATCATTTGATAACTTTTTATGTGGCGGTAAATAGTGATTTTTGACGTAAATAGTGGTGGTGAATAGTAACTTTTTCTGCGATGAACAGTACCCTAAGCGTTGACCAAGATTCTGGGGTCATTTCCTAAGTTTTTGGACCCTCCGGACACGTTTGGTTAAATTCGACTTGAAAAAGTACAATTTATGGCTGTCCAATCAAGAGCCCTACCCTGTGAGTAGATACTTCTTTCTATGACTTGCTCCATGCTCTTCTTGAATTATAAATGTATTATTGTTTCTGTTTATAAATTATTTATACTATTATAAGTTTCTGAAATGTGTTAAAATATCTGTTATACTTACGAACTAGCACATAGTTCAAGAAAAGTATGGTTTTAGAAATGGATTTTGGAACTCATTGAATAAGTGGTTCTAAATGTATTTATCATTATTTGATAAATTGAATATAATGTGCATGATGCATTGATTTGTAAAGCTACATACTTGTGAAAATGATGCATGTCATATTATAAATGAGATTGAATGGAAAGCGTAAAGTTCATGGCGAGTTGCTTGATATTTTACATGTATATATATGTATTGATGCATATCGGCTGGTTGTATGGCTTGTGACCGTACCGAATAGGGGACGCCCTATTAGCCTGATTAAGCCGGGGGAGGGCCGCTCTAACCGACTGACAGTGGTAATGTGGGGAGGCAGGAGGGTAATGTACTCATATTCCCTTATCACTTATTGTGACTAGGGTCGAGGTCACTATGCGTATAGCGAATTGCATTGACCAGATCGCCGACTGAGGCAGGTCATTTTTAAATTGCATTAACCAGATCGCCAAGTGAGGCAGGTCATTTTCAAATCAAATTGCCTTGACCAGATTGCCGAGTGAGGCAGGTCATTTTAAAAAGGATGATTTTATCTCTAGATCTTAATATTTTACTATAGCTTATACAGCTGAGTATAACAACATTTGTTTAATGATTATACCATGGTGCATATGGTTTTGGATATCTGAATATCCTTTGATTTGAGAATATTTGAAATACGGGTCTCATATGAATGTACTTCTGAACTATATTTTCTATGTGACATATTTTAAAAACATAAGTACATCCATATGCTGACCTAAGAGGTCATAGGAGGAATTATTTGCTCATTGAGTTGTCAAAATCACTACACGATATTTTCACATTTTTTAGATAAAAATATTAGAGTCTGATTCGGCAGATAGGTGATATATTCTCTGAGTGAGTCTACGTTGCTTCCAAGACTCACGGTCTTTGAATTATACTGTATTTGTATTCTAGTGTGCTCTGAACGCTACATGCAGGATCCCTGTTTCTGTTGTACTCTGATGTTTATAGACTTTATCTGTATATTATGTATACATGAGAGATCCTATATGTATTTGTTCCCATGATAAAGAATTGAATTATGTATATTTATGGACATTATCTTACATTTAAAAAAAATTGTTTTTTACGTAACGTAAATTATGGGCATTACAAGTTGGTATCAGAGCATTAGGTTTCCCTGTGGCTAACAGAGCAAAGAATTCTATAGTAGGACTTTGAGTATGGGTATGTAACTACAGGCATATTTATACTCACGGTGCTATTGTGGAATTCTATAGGGTGTCATCATCATTTTCTTTATTCTAATTTTTTTTCCTTCGATATGTGAAGTTTAACCATCTATGCGTATGTCCTAGATGGTACTTTTTGTGTGTGGACTACTAGTTCAGCTTTTGAACTTGTTTTGATGAAAAGTGATAAAGAGAACCGTCTTGGATAAGTAGTTGAAAATAAGAAAATTCTATCCGAACACAAAGAGAATGGCTTGTTTGGATGTCAAGAAGGTTTGAATTGATTGTTTGATTTACTTATGTGAAACAATATGACGAACGGCTAATATAATATTGATAGTGGGTTATGATGTGATCGAGATTGTTAACTCCAATATAACAGTTTGTATTAAAGTGAGTATTTTAGAAATATATGTAAATATCTTTTTGGATAGATGAGTTGGAACCTATGTATATAAATAAATTTGGCAAGCAGTGGGGTGGATTGAATTTGAGAGTAAGAAATCTATGAAGATAATTCAATGATAGATTTTGTTGATATAAAGGATTCGAAGACAGTTTGTTTTCAATAATATTTTGTACAAGCATTATGAGAAACGAAGGTTTGCTCATAGAAATTTAAAATTTGAGATATACAAGATGGGTAATTCATGTGAAGGACTCTTGGATAGATGTAAGATTTTCATGGTTGATTGTTCAGACATGTCATAAGCATATTAAAGAATAAAGTCAAAATGGGTTGACCTTATTTAATTGTTTTGAAGTATGTTCTAACTGATACAATATGAAGATGTCATCAATAGCAGAAAATGTTAGTAAAAGAGTTGCAAGTAGTGAACAATCATGGAAGAAAGTACCCAGTAGCAGCCATAAGTTATTACATAAAGGGTGCCAAGGATATTTGGCAGTGGTGAGAAATGTTGACATAAAGTTTACCAATGTGAATCAAGTTCTAGTGGTTAGAGAATTTTCTGATGTATTTCGTAAGGAATTGTCAAGATTATCCTGAAACGTAAAATAGAATTTAGTATTGATTTACTTCTTAGAACCCAAGCAGTGTTTATACCCCCATATAGAATGGCACCGGCTGAACTCAAGAAATTGAAGAATCAGTTGTAAGACCTGTTAGACAAGGGATTTATATACCTTAGTACCCTCCTTGAGGTACTCTAGTCCTATTTGTGAAAAGAAAGATGAATCATTACGATTATGGATAGATTACAGACAGTTGAATAAGGTGACAATGAGTAATAAATACTCATTACCTCGTATAGTGCTCAATGTTTTTCAAAAAAAATGATTTAAGATCTGAGTATCATCAATTGAGGATAAGGAAAGATAATATTTCAAATACTGCTTTCAGGATTCGGTATGGGTACTATGAGTTCTTAGTAATGTCATTTGGTTTGACAAATACCTCAACTGCATTCATAGATTTGATGAATAGAGTACTTAAACTGTTCCTGGATTAATTTATTATTATATTTATTCAAGATATAATAGTATATTCTAAAAGTTTAGAGGATCATAAGCAATATTTGAGGAAGTATCACTTATATGCTACGTTCTTAAAATGTGAATTCTGACTTAATAGTGTTACTTTCCTAAGGCATGTGGTTACTAAGGATAGTATTTAAGTTGATCTTAAAAATAGTAGAAGCGGTGCAGTAATGGCCACGCCTTACCACAATTACAGAGATCTGTAGTTTTCTTGGTTTAGCAGGTTATTACCGTAGATTCGTTAAATTTTTTTAAAAAAAAAATTGTTGCTCCTTTGATGAGATTGTCAAAGAAATTAATAAAGTTTGACTGGTCAGATGAATGTAAGAGAAGTGTTCAAAAATTAAAGGAATGTTTGACTACGACACTAGTACTGTCTATTCCTTCAAGTACTGAAGGATACATGGTATATTATGATGCATCAAGAAGTGGATTAGGGTGTGTGTTAATGCAATATGGTCGAGTCATTGCATATGTATGTAGACTCTGAGGGAATTCTGAGATCGGGCAAGTGATTGTGTGTATCTAATAAAGAAGAGTTTAAGAAAGAGATGTTAGAGGAAACCTATAGATCCATATATACCATTCATCCTGAGGTAACAAAAATGTATAAAGATCTAAAAGAAATTTATTGATATGACAGTATGGAAAAAAAAGATATAGTTGATTATGCCTTAACTTGCCAGCAGGTAAAAGCAGAACATCAAAAGTCTACTATATTACATCAGCAGATAGAGATACCTGAATGAAAATGGGAGATAATAACTTTAGATTTTGTTATAGGGCTACCACGGACATCAAAGAGGGTTTGACTCAATGTGAGTGATCATTGATAGGTTAACTAAATCAATATATTTTCTACCAGTGAAAACCACATGTAACGTAGCTCAATATGCAAATCTATAGTCGAATGAGATAGTGAGATTTCATGAAGTATCGATATAGATTATTTCTGATCGAGGATCACAGTTCACAACTTGTTTTTGGAGAGCCTTCCAAGAAGCTTTGGGCACGAAAATAAATCTTAGTACTGATCTCCATCCTCAAACAGATGGATAGTCTGAGTGAACCAACCAAATATTAGAATACATGCTTCAGGTATATGTGCTTGATTTTCAAGGTAGTTGGAAAAAAAAATTATTGCCCTAAGCTGAATTTGCTTATAACAATAGCTACCAAGTCAGTATACAAATAATACCATTTGCGGTTTTACATGAAATATCGTAGATTTTCTAATAGGTGAGTAAAAAAAATGACATAAATTATGGTATGGATAAAAAAAAACTATGATTTGTCTATAAATTTATAGATTGTATAATATAGTTATACAATGTAAATTTATGACTATTTTTATATGTCGAGATTGTGATTTGGGTGATGTTTGATATTTGGATAGTATGTCAATAAAATATATGAATGTGTGAGAAGTGAATTGAGATAGATGGGTAGTAGACATGTTAGGAATTGTGAAAGTAAGATATGTTAAGATTGCTTAAGGATTGGCTAGAGATGAAAAAGTGTTATAAGAGGAGGATGTGAGCATATTGGGTTTACTTGAGGATAGGTAAGACAAAACTAGGAAATTTACAGTTTTAATTTGTTGAAAGTGATTAATGGAGAAAATCTTAGAGAAAATTGAACCTTTAACTTTTCATGATATAAGGTGGTGAATTTGGGTATCGTAATAAATAAAAAGTTCACGTGAAAATAAATAATTAATAAATGCATTATGGTGCTTTGAGGAATGTAATAAAGTGAATTAGTGGTGTTGAAGTTCTTGAGGAATGTAATAAAGTGAATTGTGGTATTGAAGTTTTTGAGGAATAACATATGGGAAGTAGGTTTCAAATTAATCTTTGAACTCTTAATTTGAAAATATGGAGAATATTTTGAGAATTATGTCCGGAATAATGTTAAGTGATTTAAATATTTGTGTTAAGGGTTTATATCATGTTCAATTGAGTTTAGTATCTAAGATGTAAATTATGTTGAGATTGAAAATTTATGTGTGAATGATTGTTGAGAAAAGTTTTCTTAGAAAGAACGGGCTAGTTAAATGGATGTGATAGGAATTATAATGATAGATTAAAACGAAGAGATTCATGTGAGAATCAAAAATGACTTGATAAAAGTATGGAATAAGAAAATTTGGTTACCCTATATGGATGTGTACGTATTCTTTTATGTATATGGTTCCTGATTATATCGACTTATGGATATAAATATGCGAAATTGAGGATAGTTCAGATAATAGTGAAGGTGATAAACAAAAGAGATGTCCCCAATAGGTTGAATAGTGAGGTTAATAATTGTATTTTATGCCTTGGCCTCATTCCCTATTTATGATAGGATAGTTTGAAATTCGGGGACCAAATTTCCTAAGGGGGGAAGAATGTAACATCCCGTAATTTTTATTTTTAAATAATAATGTTTTGCTATAAGTAAATATATTTTTATGATTATGTTTTGCTAAAAGTAATTAAACTTTTAAGTAAAATAATTATTGTGTTGCTTCAAATAATTATACTGGCCTCCAATGAAATTTTGTCATATTTTTAAAAATATTCTTTCTTTTATTATGTATAAAGATATTTATTTTGTAATTTTTTTTATTGAGTTTTTATCGAGAAAAATTATGATTTTAGAGTTCAACTAAAGGTTATTGAAAATGTAAATTTTTAGAAATTTTTAGGATATTTTTGGATGAAAAATGGAATTTATATGAATTTATATGAAAGAAAATCATATTAATCAAATATTAAATAATAATTATTATTATTTAAAATAAAAAAATAAAAAAAAGGAAGGGGGAGATACACAACCGAAGACGACAAAAATTTCAGAAAAAATTCGAGAAAGATGAATAGTAAATAAATAGTGAGTGAATAGTAACTTTCAACTTTCTCTCTAGATGTGGAGTGCCTATTGGCTTCCGATCTCAAAACTGAAGATGTTACTAGATTCAGGACGAAGAATACTTTAATTTTGACCGATCAGTTTTTCAAATCCACTGTTGAATCGCCGTAGATCTGAAGTAGAAAATTTCAGAAAAATATAAATTCTAAAACTCTTACTTAGAGATCTCAAATTAAAAATCTGACACCGTAGATGGATTCAGAAGTTAGATAAACATTAGGATATGTATTTTTTTCGGTCATTTGGTAACTTTTTATGTGGCGGTGAATAGTGATTCTAGCGGTGAACAGTACCCTGAGCGTTGACCAAGATTCTTATGTCATTTTCTAAGTTTTTAGACCCTCCTGACACGTTTGGTCAAATTCAATTTGGAAAATTACAATTTAGGGCTGTACAATTAGGAGCTCTACCCTGTGAGTAGATACTTCTTTCTATGACTTGCCCCATGCTCTTCTTGAATTATAAATGTATTATTGTTTCTGTTTATAAATTATTTATACTATTATAAGTTTCTGAAATGTGTTAAAATATCTGTTATACTTACGAATTGGCACATAGTTCAAGAAAAGTATGATTTTAGAAATGGATTTTTGAACTCATTGAATATGTGGTTCTAAATGTATTTATCATTATTTGATAAAGTAAATATTATGTGCACGATGCATTGATTTGTAAAGCTATATACTTGTGAAAATGATGCATGTCATATTATAAATGGGATTGAATGGCAAGCGTAAAGCTCTTGGCGAGTTGCTTGATATTTTACATGTATATATATGTATTGATGCATATCGGCTGGTTGTATGGCTTGTGACGGTACCGAATAGGGGATACCCTATTAGCCTGAGTGAGCCGGGGGAGGGTCGCTCTAACCGAGTGACAGTGGTAATGTAAGGAGGCAGGAGGGTAATGTACTCACATTCTCTGATCACTTATTGTGACTAGGGTCGAGGTCACTATGCGTATTGTAAATTACATTGACCAGATCGCCGACTGAGGCAGGTCATTTTCAAATTGCATTAACCAGATCGCCGAGTGAGGCAGGTCATTTTCAAATCAAATTGCATTGACCAGATCGCCGAGTGAGGCAGGTCATTTTAAAAATGATGATTTTATCTCTAGATCTTAATATTTTACTATAGCTTATACAGTTGAGCATAACAACATTTGTTTAATGATTATACCATGGTGCATATGGTTTTGGATATCTGAATATCCTTTGATTTGAGAATATTTGAAATACGGGTCTCATATGAATGTACTTCTGAACTATATTTTCTATGTGACATATTTTAAAAACATAAGTACATCCATATGTTGACCTAAGAGGTCATAAGAAGAATTATTTGCTCACTGAGTTGTCAAACTCATTACACGATATTTTCACATTTTTCAGATAAAAATATTAGAGTCTGATTCGGTAGATAGGTGATATATTCTCTAAGTGAGTCTACGTTGCTTCCAAGACTCATGGTCTTTGAATTATACTGTATTTGTATTCTAGTGTACTCTGAACGCTACAGGCAGGATCTCTGTTTCTGTTGTACTCTGATGTTTATAGACTTGATTTGTATATTGTGTATACATGAGAGATCCTATATGTATTTGTTTCTATGATAAATAATTGAATTATGTATATTTATGGAGATTATCTTACATTTAAAAAAAAAAATTTATTTTACGTAATGTAAATTAGGGGCGTTACAGTAATAGTGTCGTACTCAGATTCAATAAATGGCCCCTGGGGCTCGAAGAAGAACGGCCTAGGTTCAGTGAATAGCCCTCAAACTAGGGAATGGTGCCGTCGTTCTCACTCGGGAAGGGGTTTGCTACCAAGAAATGAAACGATGGCACAACAGTGGCCTGCGAGGTGTTTCACAGCAGCAAGGGTGACTTTTTGGGTGTTTCACAGAGACTAGGTTCCAAGGGACATAGAATGGGGACCTTTCGATGGGGGAGGGAGGATGGGTGAAAAATGGGGACATGCGGGTGCGTTTGTTTTTTTTTGTAAAGTCATTGATGATTTGGCATAGTCAATTGGCAGTTAACGTGCCACGAAGGCACTAGACGGTACACATCAGCATGCTGTAATGAGAAAGATCGCAGAAGGATTTAAATATATGACATTTTGTATATTCAGAGATTATATCATGTCGTATCATAAATACAGATACTAAGTTTTTGGGCTATAGTAAAAGTAGAGACCAAATAGTACATTTACTTTATAAAAAAATTAGTACTATGACTAAAAAATACAAAAGCAACACGTCTCTTAAACTCTAGTCTATCAAATCATTACATCTCAATATTCAAAAATACAATTATTACAACATAAAAAAAATGAAAGTCCATCTAATTCTATCCATAACTCTTTTTTTATTTGGACAGGGCTGTCTATAACCTTCAAAGGGCTAGACTGAGCTATCAAAATGAAAGCTCATCTAAACCTAGCCTGACTCTCTTAAAGTCCTACAAGACCAAGCTAGTCCAACTATTTTTTACAGCAATGATTCTTGTTGACTCAACATCTATTCTCCCATTCAGATTCAAGGGTTTGAAATATGATGTTTCAAAATGTTCCATATTTTGAATGTCTTGATATGAAATAAAATACCATAATAAAAAACATTCAGAGTATCTAAAATATTAATATTTAATATGAACAATGGAGGTAAGAAACTCATTTATTTATTTCTTGAATTCTTCAACATGATTATGTTATGAAGAGCTCGCCACATGATGATGAGTTTTTTAAATTTTGTGTATATTTATAAATATACACAAATTTCAAAATAATTTAAGTTTAATTATATTTTATAATTTTTATCTTTTTAATTTTAAAAATATTTTAATTTAATTATTTTATAATTTATAATATGAATTTAATCTCTAGTTTTAACAATGAGTCAAAAAAATCTATTTGTTAAATTAACTGTTTATTTTGCCCTTAATCTACTATGGATATATTATGTGCATATCATTAAATCTATTATTAATGTATTTTATCTTAAGTGATTGGATATAACATATTCCATTTAATAATAGACATATGACATATATATTTGATACTAACACCAGAATAAATAATAAACTTAATAGTAATATTATTTTAATTTATTTGTTAAAATTATAGAAATAAAAATTATTTTATAAATTGTAATAACCGTAAATATAATAAAGTTCAAATTAAAGAAAATTCTAAATTAAAGAGAGGATTTTGAAAATGGAGATAAGAACCGGTCAAAATAAGTTTATTATTTACATGGATGAAATAATTATAAAAAAAATATGAGAATTTATGTTTTGGCGCGTACCTTTTATATTTTTTTTAAAAAAATGATAATATTTTGCTATAAGCAAATATATTTTTATTTGTTTAAAAATAATTATGTCTTGCTAAAAGTAAATAGACTTTTAAGTAAAATAATTATTGTGTTGCTTCGAATAATTATACTGGTCTCAAATGAATTATTGTTATATTTTTAGAAATATTCTTTTTTTTATTAAGTATAAAGGTATTTATTTAATAATTTATTTTATTGAGATTTTTATCATGAAAAATTATGATTTAAGAGTTTAACTAAAGAATTATGAGAATATAAATTTTTAGAAATTTTTGGGATATTTTATGATGAAAAATGAAATTTGTATGAATTTATATAAAGAAAAATCCTATTATTAAATATTAAATAATTATTATTATTAAAAAAAAGAATATAAGGAAGGAAGAAATCGGGAAGGGGTATGTCTGCAAATTGAAAAAAGACGGAGAGAAGTGAATAGTGACAAGTAGTGAATAGTACCTCCAACTTTCTCTCTCGATCTGGAGTACCAATTGGCTTCCGATCTTAAAACTGAGGGTATTTCTGGATTCAGGACGAAGAATACTTCAGTTCTGACCGATCAGTTTTTCAAATTCACCGTTGAATCGCCGTAGATCTGAAGTAGAAAATCTCGGTAAAAGGTAACTTCTGAAACTCTTACTTAGAGACCTCAAATTAGAAATTTGACACCGTAGATAGGTTCAGAAACATGATAAACATTAGGATATGAATTCGTTTCGGTGATTTGGTAACTTTTTACATAGCGGTGAATAGTGATTTTCGGGATGAATAGTGTTTCACGGTGAATAGTAGTTGTGAATAGTGTTTCCGACGATGAACAGTGCCAAGCTCCCGGAAGTCATTTTTTAGGTTTTTGAACCCTTCGGACACGTTTTTGAAACTTATTTGGTCAAATTCAGACTAGAAAAGAGCATTTTAGGACTGTCCAATTCGGAGCCCATACCCTGTGAGTAGATAATTCTTCTTATAGCTTGTTTTTACTCTTCTTGAACTTTTCATTGATAAATGAGTATGATTACATGTTATTTATATGTTTATATGTTTCTGAAATGGTTTGTAATATTTGAAATGATTGAGAAATGATATTTAGTTCAAGAAGAGTATGATTTTTGAAAGAGATTTTGAAATGCTTTGAATATGTTATTTCTAAATGCATTTCGCATTACATGGCAAAGAAAATATGATATGCATATGACATTGATTTTATAATGTTATGTTTGCCTCGGATATGAGCATGATTATATGATTTCTCTGATTAGAAAATTGATGATAAAAGATTTTGTACTGAGACTGAAAGCTCTGTTTTGAAAGTGATAAGTTGCTGAATATAAATATATAGCGAGTTATATGATAATTATGCATTGCATTTGATGGATATGCACTATTATACATGTTTATATATATGCATTGATGAGTAATGACAGGATTATATGGCTTGAGACGGTATTGTGAAGGTGGTATTAATGGTAATGTGAGGAGGCAGTAGGGTGATGAACTCACATCCCTAATTACCTATTGTGATGATGACAGTGGTAATGTGAGGAGGCAGAAGGGTGATGAACTCACATTTCCTGTTGATCTATTGAAGTTGTAGTCAGTGGTAATGTGAGGAGGCAGTAGGGTGATGAACTCACATTCTCTGATGATTGTGGCTATGGTATTATGAGGAGGCAGAAAGGTGATGAATTCACAATCCATGTTTAGCTAATTGTGGCATACTTGAACATTATATAAAAGAATTAATTTTTATTGCATGTCAAATTTGATTTAAGATCAATTTGTATCATATGTGGGTACAAGAACTGAGAATATTTTGAAATTGCGGGTCCCATAAGGATGTACTTCTGAACCGTAAATTTTAATATGATAAATTTTTAAAATAAGAGTACATCCTTATGTTGATCTGAGAGGTTATAGGAGGTATTAACTGCTCACTGAGTTGTAAAACTCACTACACGTGGTTGATATATTTTTCAGATAAAGACCCAGAATTTGGTCCTGCGACTACTTTATTGATTGGGTGTCATATTAAGTGATGAGTCTAAATTGTTTCTAGACTCTCAGAATGTAAACTTATAAAATATTTGTACTCTAGAGTTGCTCTGAACGTCACGGGCAAGATCCTTGTTTTCGCTGTAAAACTGTTAAGAATAGACCTGGTATGTATAATTAGCTATACTGAATAATGTGTAAATGTATGACATTACCTTGTTATGACTTATTATGTGGTCGATTGTACTTAATATTGTAAATTTGTAAACATATGGTAATACTCGAATATGTTATATTATGAAACTATTTTCAAGAACATAATAGAAAAAATTATAGGATATAAGAGATTTTCGCGTCCCTAAAGTAGGGATGTGACATAAATTATAAAAAAATTAAATTGATACATTTTAAAAAATAAAAAGACAAAAATATAATTAAACCAATAATCTAATACAGAGAGCTTGACCTACTATCCTTTTTTCAATCTACTCTTTGGGACAAAAGCAAATTTAGTAGTCTATACCGCTGATTTTGTAATTTGATTTAAAACTTTAATATTGTTAAATTTATAAATTTATAATTTAAGTGATAAATAAATTTAAATTTAATAGTTAAAGAATTTATGTTATATTAAGAATTTAAATTTATAAAATGAAATCATTTTAATATTTTGAATAAAATTAATTTAATATTCAAAAAATATGTAAATACTATGTGTGAAAACTTTAAAATATATATATTATATTAAAAATATGAGATTATGATATGTAGCTTGTACAGACCTTGGGATTTCCAACCAAGAGGAGCTAACTTTTAAAGTACAGGACTCTCAAACTATTTGTTTCAATTTCATAGGTGAACTAGTAAAATGCTGCCTCATGACAGAACCGATTCGTTCAAAACCAAATGAAATGTTGAAATTAAGATATCTTAACCAGTAAGGAAAACTTATAGAAGAAAACAAAAAGTAGAATGTTTTTTTCCTGAACCCACAATTTCTATTAATTTTCAACATTGTCCTGTGGCTTCAAGCAATCAGAAATGAATGCTTATAATATATAACGTCTCAATACGTATACAAAGAAACACCAAACATAAGCAATCCCTAAATATCGGAATGTGATCCTTTTTAAAACTTTACAAAAAGAAAAAAAGACATAATTTATGAAAATTAATATTTAATGAATAGATATAGTCTCACGGTATCTTTCGTTTTCCGACTAAAAATTTTAGAGGATCTAAATTGCTCCGTAAGTGGCCATTGCTCAGATAAAAGCCAAATTAATTTTCTACTATTATTATAAAGCAGTACATGGTAAAAGAAGCACAGCACAACATGGAGAAGAAAGAAGCCATAGAAAACTTGTTCATTTGGAAATGCAGCTTCAAGTGGCTTTTATCTAACTAGAGGCACCACCATAACCAACTAGCTGCTAAAATACAGGGGAATCTGCTTCTAAGGAATTAATAAAAAATAAAAAAAGACAACAAAAAAAACTTGAACTACTATAGAAGTTACAATTATGATCTCATTAGAGATATACCACAAGGACACTTACTATCTCTGGGCTATACTGAGGAAGCAACCGGGGTTATCAGCTTGATCGTCAATTCGAGCTCACCAGATTCAACTCCACGAAGCCTTAACCAAACATTCTGCATCAACTCACCATTAACGCAATTGATGCTGCTCTCACGAACAAGGCAGTTTTCGCCGTCTGGTATGACCTTCCTAATTGTTGTCTCACCAGAGGAAACCCGTAAAATGTCACGTAATCTAGCTGAAGAGACTAATGGTTGAAGGTTGAGGTGAGCATTTCCCATCTTGTCATCAGTCTTCAAAAGATCTTTATCAAATACTTCCTATACAAAAAAATAACTTAGTTATACAACATGAAAGAAGGATTAATCAATATTAATGTCAATTTAAGCATTTCAAAAGCCAAACTAAAAATGATCCATACACTACAGGCTACAGTCAAATACATGTAAGCACCCTGATAGCAAATTTATTTTTTAGTTTGATAGTTAGGGGTTCGAATCAGTACCAACTCTTTTGGAGGGACACTATGTTTACCATTGATGCAAACACATGCATGCACTTTGATAGCAAATTTATAAACTAGCTAATACTATAGAAAACAAATATTGAAGTACAGACAAAAATGTATAATATCTCATATATATATATATATATATGACACTTTAAATTGCATATTAACACTATTTTTTGTTGTGCTGTTATATTCGTATCATGCCATATTTCATATCTATATTAGTATCCATGCTTCTTAGATTACAACTTAAGCCATAAGAAAATACTGCAACAGGGGGAAATTAAATAAATGGGCAGGATTTATATTTTAAGTTTATATTAGGAGGTCTAAAGCCCATGAAAATCGCGAGCAAAAGGGCACCAAATCCCAAAAGTTCTTGGATGAAACTCTCCAATCTTTTCAAAAAAAATCCCATCCCTTCCAGATTTCTTAAGAAATTTTGCAAACAAAAAAACAGCTATGTTGACATTTGCAGTTGCAGTAATGACTGGCACATATATTTCACAACTTAATAAAAAAAAAAAAAGCAACCCAGTGCACGAAGCTCCCACCTAATGGGGTCTGAGGAGGGAAGATGTACGCAGATATTTGTGATTTGAATATAAAATGGAAAGATGACAAACTAATTGAGAGCAGCAATTGAATGACATCCCTTGGATATTGATGGGAAAATGAACCCATAAATAGGTCAGAAAAATGAATATTAAGCTAACAGATGAAGCGATTTTCTAACACAGGATTTGCAAACACAAAGTTGGTTTGGCCAAACAATTGAGCAATGACACAACAAATGGATCTGCCGACACTTGGGGCGTCTGCCAAACATGCAGAATCAAGATGCTTGAATCTAAGATGTATTGATTAATGATATTAGTAGCATTACCAGAGGAAAAAGAAAAGGGGAGGAATTGCTAATTATCCCCTATGGTTTGGCCCAAAATCAGTTTGCCTCCGTATGGTTTAAAATGTATCATTTAACCCCTTGTGATTTGTTATGACATCACTAAGTCACCTTGTGATATTTTTTATCTAAATTTTAACAGCATAAACACATGAATGTAAAAGCAATGAATAGCTTTATTGCTTTTAAGTATGTTTCATCTATATCTTGGACAATTTCAAAGTCTATTGAAGTCATTGTTGGAATCAAAATGACATGAAAATTGAATTTGTTAACTTAATCCTAGTAATAGCCTCATAACATATGAAACTATACAAATTATAAGTGAAATAAACTACTAATAATGAAATTATTCATCATTTTAACATCCACGTGATTATTTATATTAAAATTTATATGAACAATATCACAGAAGAGGCTAAGTGATTATGTAGGAAACCATAGAAAAGTTAAATGACACACTTTAAACTTCGTGGAGACAAACTGATTTTAGACCAAACAATAAGGAGATAAACTATAATTCGCTCACAAAAAAAAAAAACTAATGGTTGCCAGATTACAATGTTGTCACTTTATAGATAGATGTTGGGAGTCAGTTGTACTGTACATATTGTAACATCCTCCAATTTCAATCATCCTAAATTAACACAAATATATTCTAAGAAAATATAGAAAAGAAGTAGAAGGTGTAAAGAAATGATTAAGGAAGAATGAAAATTAATTGATAATGGAGTAAATGTTATATTTTTATAAAATAGGATAAAGTACATTAATCCTATTTTGCTTGAAAAAAATATTTATTTATGAAAATAATTAAAAATGCTTTATTAGGGAATATTTGGCTAATGAAGTGTAAAAATTGGGAATAGAAAGTTAAGACATGAGAAATTGTTCTAATTATATATGTAAACATCATTAACTATGTCTTATAAATGAGTTAAAAAGAAAAAAGAAAACAAATAATAATCATTAAACAAAATATCATAAGAAAACCCATCATTTCACGGTAGGCATAGGAGACACTTCAAAGGGGTAGCCATTATGGTATAGATAGGCAGCTCATGGTGTTATTAATGGGTAGCAGATGAGATATTTTCAGTGGGCAAAAATCAAAAGAAGCGAAAGCATAAACAACAGAAAACGTAGGGGAAGAAGAAGAGGAGAAGAAGAAGAAAAGAGAGAAGAGGTGTGGATCCAAGGTGAGTATCACTCACTCTTTGCTATCCTAACTTCTTTTTTCCTCCTTCTTCAGTCGCTGACCTACTTTTGCCTTGAAGGAGTGCAGAACCGAGTGGTGCAAGTTAGGGAGAGAAAAGAGGCAAGGGAGAAACCTAAACTGAAGCAAGAAGGGAAAGCATTTTGAGGTAGGTTTCATAGTGATTCATTTTGAAAAAAAAAAAACTAGTTTGATGCAAGTTGGAAAGTCTTCTGAGTGTTTCTCATGAGTTTCATTTTACTCTTTCATAAAAAAATCTGGTTATGAGAGTTAAAACTAGCCATGAGTGAGTTTATATTTGATGTATACATATATTGTGTATTCTATAGTTGAATCCCTACTTGTTTGGCTTTGGTTTTATGGTTGTAACTGTTTTGGTTTGCTATCATGTGGGTTGAAAATGTGTGTGCTTGTGTGTATATATATATTTCAGGATAGAACAATACTCAGGGGCTTTGATGGTTTAGGGAAGGAAAGAAGGGGTTGAAAATGTAGCATTATCGGGTGATAGGAGAAAAACAAGGTGTTGCAAGCTTGAAGCACAACCGTACTGTAGAACATGTCAGGCCGTGCTTCGAGCTACTTCAAGAAATGCATGCCTAGACAAAATACGACCAAGCCGTGACCTCGAAGAATAGGGGCATGGCTGCTTTAGTTTCAAGCACGATTGTGTCATGGAGCACGCCTAGGCCGTGTTTAATGCTGTAATTGAATTAAAAACAAGATAATTAAGAAAGAAATACATGTAAACTATGATACAAGACAAGAGAATACATATTAGAGTAACTTGACTGAGTATAAACTCATAATGAAATGTTTTTCAAATTGAGCTTGATTAATGAATGAGTAATACATAAGAGATGAAATCTAGTAAATGGATTGAATAATATAAATATATCTTCATGCAATAAGGCGATGAATGTCTTAGAATCTTTAATATTAGGTAAGAGTAACTTTAAAAAAAGATTATAGAATAAAATTAAGCTATAATTATTAATAAGTTTATCTTATGGACTGGGTCATATAAATAAAACTTACTAAGTTAAGATAAGCCTTAGTAAGGATAAAAGGGATATAAGGACACATTCTATATTCATGATAAGTGGAAAACTAAAGAAGATTAAAAGCATAACTACAACATTAGAAATGAAGACTTCGCAAAAGTATGCAAAGCCAAACCATGTCCAAGCATATGACCAATTTCCATTCATAGCATTAATACATATGACCCTATGAATGCTGCATATATATATATTATTTTTAATAATTCTTTAAGAGCAACAACAACAACAATTAGTCTATTATAAAATATATTAATAGAGATTATTAATTGTTAAATGTTAATGGTTTCATTTATTGTTTTCTTTGACCTCCTTCTACCTCTATCTAACAAATTGTTCTCTATCTGATATACTCTTCTTAATAGGATTTCTGCGGATCTTCTCCACACAGCCAAACTACCTTAAGTAGTAGTAAGATTCTACCATCTTCTCTACGATTGGTATTACCCTAATTTTCTCTCTAATACACTCTTTTTTTAATGATTCTTTAAGAACAATCCATAATAATTAAGTGATTACACTGATATATGCATATGAAAAATCTTGAGCAAATATATGTATGCATTATATCATATGCACATACATGGTTGTGTTATGTTGATGCATTAAAGGTTGGGAGAATTAATATCATAACTTGTCTGTTTTTAAGAAAAGAAAATGAAATCTCTTAGAAAGGGTATAAACCTTGGTAGCGCAAAGTGACCTTAAGTCTCATGACCTCTGTATGGATAACAAATTAAGAGACGCTCTATTCACGAATAGAGAAATATTAAATTTTTCCATGCCGAGATAGTGTGAGGCAAACACATCCAAAGGTGAGCTTATGCTCATTTGATCTCTAACAAAAGTGAATTGGTGCTCACTATGAGTTGATGCTCAATAAATATCATAATCCATAAAGTAGCTAAAGTAAGAGAAACAGTCTAATAATGATAATGAGAGACTATGATTTATGACCATGTCATATGATATTGATATATTTTATTGTATAGCATAGTATGTTATGATTGCTATGTTTATATGATATCATATGCATCAACTTATTATAATAGTTATGGCTAAATGTATTCTCTAATATATACAGCTGAATATGATATGATAATTGAGATATTTATGCATTATGATGTCAACAGACAACTTTGCTGTCCATATTTATTTTCATTTATTTTTTTGATTTACTCCTTTGAATAATTAACTTAATTCTTGACAGATTGTATAAGCATAATATTAGCATATACTTAACTCCATTTCATATATAGAATTCTTTTGTACTGATTATATAATAGAGAGAAATCACAAGGCCAGACATTAATTCGGCTATTTCATACAGCATTCTTGACTTTTTTGACATGGTATCAAAGCAGGTTGAATTTTTTTTCCTCTTTGTTTCGTTGTCGGCGGCGCGAATAGTTTTTTTCGATTTCGTGTATCGACGTCTTCTGAGTCTCGGCAGTACATCTCGGCATCTTCTATTTCTAATGTATTAAGAACCGACATCCCTGCTTCGTGTTTTTCGTCATTCTATTTCTCGGCATTTTCTAGACATTTTCTGCGAGTGTCAACGCCTTCTGCGTCTGGGCAGCATGTCTTAGCACCTTCTGTTTCTAGTGTATCAAGAACCGACACCTTAACTTCGCGTTTTTTCCGACATTCTATTTTTGGGCATTTTCTGTGCATTTTTCTCTTGGAGTGGTGCCTTCGACAACCTCTGTTCAAGGTTCTCTCAGTTTGTTTATTTTCTTGGATAATATTTTTTGCATTGTCTCAGGTTCTATTTATTTTCAATGGACTTTGCACCAGTGTGTGTCAAGTTTACATGCAAAAATTACTCTACTTGGGCTTTTCAGTTTGAATTCTTTCTCAAGGGCAAAGACCTTTGAGGTCATATTGATGACACAGATGTTGCACCAACATTCGATATTGACAAATCCAAGGATGTTGTGTCTTTTCCTTCTTGGACTATGCTCGATGTTAGAATTATGTCTTGACTTCTTGATTCGGTGGAGCCCCATATTGTCACCAACTTGCGGGCTCACCGCTCTGCTCAATCCATGTGGAGTTATTTGAAACAGGTTTATCATCAAAATAATGATGATCGTTGCTTTCAGTTGGAACATGCGATTGCAATGTTTCAACATAGTAGTCTTTTCATTCAAAACTACTACTCGGCATTTTCAACGCTCTGGCATGAATATACTAATTTGATTATAGCAAATGTTCCTGTTGCTGCTCTTTTAGCTATTCAGAATCTTTAAAATACTAGCCAGCGTAATTAATTTTTAATGAAACTACATTCGGAATTTGAATCGATTCGCTCCTCTCTGCTGAACAGATCTCCTGTTCCCTCTCTTAATATTTGTTTTGGTAAGTTACTTCGCAAAAAACATCTTAATATTGAAATTATTCTTGAGCAATCTCATGGCAGTTCCAAGACGGCAACTATGGCTTATATTGCCCGAGGACATGGACCACCTGTGACTTTTAAAAATTTGCAATGTTTTTGCTGCAAAGAATATAGGCATATTGCTGTCAATTGTCCTAAAAATTATTGTTCTTATTGCAAGAAAAAGGGTCATCTTATCAAAGAATGATGTATCCGCCCCCAGAATCGTCAGACCCAAGTATTTCAGACTTATGTTACTGTTCCTCCAGCAACGACTTCTGTAGCACATGGCTCTTCCAAGAGTGCTTCCTTTGATCTTGCACCTCCTGCAGCACCTTAATGCACCCCTGAAATGGTGCAACAGATGCTAGATTCAGAATTATCTGCAATGAAGTTTCAAGGTAAAAATTCTACTACACTCTGGTATGTAGACTCGGGAGCTTCTAATCACATGACAAATACTCTCACAACTCTGTCTCATGTTCGACCCTATGTTGGTCAATCTACCAATGGCAATTCTTTGCCAACCGCTACTGTTAGAAATACCTCAGTTTTTTACGAATCTTATTTCTACTGGTCAATTAGTTGATAACAATTGTGCTTCTAATTTTTCTGGTGATGGTTGTTGTACAGGACTAAGTAACGGGGGAGCCAATTGCAAAGGGACCTAAAGTGAAGTGCTTGTTTCCACTATTTTTACCTGCTCCAGCACTTTCTCCAGTTTCTTCTATTACGTCTTTTTCTTGTAATAATGTTCCTACTTTGAGTATGGTGTGGCATCGTCGTTTAGGTTATCCCAATACTCAAATCTTATCTCATGTATTGAATTCTAGTTTTCTTGGTAATAAAGAACGTTATTTATCTCGAGTGTGATTCTTGTAAACTTGGTAAAAGCAAAACTCACCATTTCCTTTGTATGCTAGTAGAGCTTCTCATTGCTTTGATCTTATCCACAGTGATATTTGGAGGACCTTCCCCAGTTAGTTCACATAAAAAATGCAAATATTATGTGAATTTCATTGATGATCATAGCAGATTCACTTGAATTTATTTTCTTTGCTCTAAATAAATTTTTTGTACTTTCACTAAATTTTTAGCATATGTTGAAAATTAATTTTTTGCAAATACTAAGACATTACGCACAGATTCTAGTGGTGAATATTTATCTACTTAGTTTCAGACATTCTTGGCTTTTAAAGAAATTATACATCAATGTTCATATCCTGCTACTCCCCAACAAAATGGAGTAGCCGAACGCAAAAATCATCATCTTGATGTGGTACATACTCTTTTGTTAAAATCTTCTATTCCATCTATGTTTTGGATTGAGGCTCTAAAGACTGCTACTCACTTGATTAATCGTTTACCTTCCCAAATTTAACACATGAAATCTCTATACTTTCGCTTGTTTGCTAAGCAACCTAGTTATAATAATCTTCGTATCTTTAGTTGTATATGTTTTATTCATTTACCTCCTCCTCAACGACATAAATTATCTGCTCAATTTGTTATGTGCATTTTTAGGATATAATGTGTGTCAAAAGGGATTTGTTTGCTATGATCCTACTTTATATCGTACACGTATTTTTCAGAATGTTACTTTCTTTAAAAATCAATATTTCTTTCCTGTGTCACCTGTGCCCTCTTCTTTTGCTGTGGTCCTCCCCTCCTTTGAGTAGCAGTTCTCAAACTTTCATCAAGTCAGTTCTCCAGGTATGGTGTATACGAAACGATCCCACCCACGGTCTCTTCTAGTAGCTCACCCGATATCTGATCCTAACATGCATCAAAATCAATCAGTTGCAACACCTCCAGAGCCTTTGGTACGTCGCTCTTCTCGAGTGTCTATACCCCCAGATAGGTATGGATTTTCTTCTAGCAATTCTATTTCAGCTCTTACTACTGCATTGTTCAATTTTAATATTTCCACATGCTACTCACATGCTGTCAAGCATGACTTTTGACGACAAACTATGTAGGAAGAAATTGTCACTCTAGAGGCCAATCACACCTGAGACATTGAGCCTTGTCCTTCCATTATAATTTCTCTAGGTTACAAATAGGTTTACTCAGTCAAGGTTCGCTCTAATAGAAGTTTGAATCGTTATAAAGCTCAATTTGTTGTCTTTAGGAACAATCAGGAATATAGTGTCAATTATGAGGAAACCTTTGCTCCTGTAGTTAAAATGACCACTGTTCATACGATCTTAACTCTTGCTACTTCTAATGATTAGCCACTACATCAGATGGATGTTAAGAATACTTTCCTTTATGGAGATTTTAAAGAGTGTATTTATATGAAACCACCCCCAAGATTGTTTCCCTCTCCAACCTCCAATGTGTGTAAACTCCGTCGCTCTCTTTATAGTCTCAAATAAGCTCAACGAGCTTGGTTTGATAAATTTTGAACCACTTTATTACAATTTTCCTTCAAGCAGAGCAAGTATGACACTTCATTATTTCTTCGAAAATCAAACATGGGTCTTGTCCTTTTGGTTTATGTTGATGATATTATGATCACTGGTTTTGATTCTACTTTACTTGTCCCGCTCAAGACCCATCTCTCAAAATCTTTTCATATGAAAAATTTTGAGTCTCTCACGTATTTTTTTGGTCTTGAGGTACATCACAGTCCTTCCAGTATTTCACTCAATCAACATAAATATGTTAGTGATTGGTGACTACAGCTGGACTGCAGAAAACTACGTTTGTCGATACTCCCATGGAATTAAATGTCATGCTTTGCAAAGAGGAAGGTGACTTACTTGTTGATCCCAATTTATATCGAAAATTGGTGGGTAGCCATGTTTATCTCACCATCATTAGACTAGATATTTCTTTTGTTGTACAACAAATCAGTCAGTTTTTTCAGACTCCTCGTCATTTTCATTTAGCTGATGTCCGTAAGATCATACACTATGTTCATAGTACTTCTGCTTGGGGTTTATTCTTTTCAGCAGACAATTCTCTTTGCCTTGTTGCTTATAGCGATGCTGATTAGGCTGGTTGTGCTGATACACGTTGCTCCATCACTGATTGGTGCGTATTCCTAGGTGATGCATTGATCTCTTAAAAGAGTAAGAAGCAAGACAGAGTTTTTAAGTCATTTACAAAATTTGAGTACCAAACAATGTCTCTTACTTGTTCCAAAATTATTTGACTTCGAGATTTACTTGGTGAGTTATACTTCTCTGTGAACGATCATACACCTTTACATGCCAATAATACAAGTGCTATTTAGATCATAGCCAATCTGTCTATCATGAGCGTACATATTAAAGTTGACTGTCATTCTATCTGTGAAGCCTTTGAAGCTCATGTTATCACTCTTCCCCACATTTTCACTGAACTACAAATTGCGGATACCTTCACCAAGGCTCTCACTCGTCATCGACATTGCTTTCTAAGTAGCAAATTAATGCTTGTTAATCAATCCACATCAATTTGAGGGGGGCTGTCAATGGATAACTTTGATGTCCATATTTATTTCTATTTATTTTCTTGATTTACTCCTCTAAATAATTAGCTTAATTCTTGGCAGATTGTATAAGCATGTTATTAGCAGATACTTAGCTTCTTTCCATGTATAGAATTCTTTTGTATAGATTATATAATAGAAAGAAATCACAAGGCCAAGCATTGATTAGGCCATTTCATACAGCTTTCTTAACTTATTTTTGACATATGATATTATAAAATTCATTAAAAATTTCTATTCTCACTATTGTTTCATATTATGTTCATATTAATAGATCACCATGTCATTCTATATGATGACCTTGATGTTTATAGTTCATTGGGTTGAACTCCCCTACTTTGAGTATATACCAATAGTACAAGAATACACGTGCCTCCACCACCACTTGTGGCACTTGGAGAGCCAGATGACTAAGATGGTGATAGTACTGAATAGATAGTAAATAGCTGACTTGATCAATAGATTATTCTTTTGAACAGTGGCTGAATACCTTTTTATTTTTTGTATTACAGATAGTACCCTGATTACTATATTTTGTATATAAATATCTTCTTGATAGTTGAACTAATGTAACAGTTGCTATGCCATTATTAATCTAATATTATGTATATAATCAAGATCTATGGTTTTATTCTATTATTTTGTTCATTAAATATGTAATGAGCAGTTGGTTTCAATAAGTGATGCAATCTAGATAAAAGGAAAGGTAATAGCACTAGAAACACAATAGACAATCAATAACCAAAGAAATTTTTTTTTTTTTGTGGTCATTACACAGATTACTCTCTCTCTCTCTCTACCATATTATGCAATGGATGTCCATTTTTCGATAGTAGAAAGTAGAAGAAAATATGAGGGAAAAACAAACATGTCTGCAGCCAAGTAGGTTCTATGAACTCAAGAGCATTAAAAATGTAGAAATTTTGAATTGTCAGCAAGTTTGATATTTACAAATGCAAGCATCAGGAAACTCACCAAATTTAGAACTCCCAAGGGTTCTGTCAGAGTGAAACTCAGCTCTTCATTCCAAACAGGATTTAAGCAACTGTTAATGACCCTGGTCTTTGCTGTCTGATACAGTTTAATGAGTCATCAACATCTGACATTAAAATATGCTACATAATGAAAAATGAATGGTAAATCCTAGTTACCTGATTCCCCAGTTTGACTACAACATAAGGATCACTACTCTTGAAATCCCGGATAACTAATCGTTTGCCTTGCACGACTATGACTTTTAAAATCCCCAACTGTTCACCCATTATGCAGATAAAAACGACCAGAAGAACAAACCAAGCAGCGGACAAAACAGGATGACAGGCACAAAATATTTTCCCTCTGCTCGAAATCTGAGCTGTTAAAAGAATGGATAACTTATGAACCAAGAACACTGTTAAGTGATCATAAAGCAAATCATTTATTCAAGTACATTCACCTTCCCTTGAATATTTTATAACTACGTTCACACCTCTTTAATTTCAATTTATATGAAAACCTCTGCTCTATTAATAAAATTGTCGATGAAACTTATAGTTTAGGCAACCTTTTTTTTTTAAATTCATAAATAGTTTAATTCAATACATCCAAGTCATCAAATTAATGATTATAAATACTTAAAATAAGAAAAGTTAACATAGTTTTGTTTTTTTAAGACTTAAAGGAGTGTGAACAGAGGTTTTATAAACTTCGGAAGAGATGCTTATACTGACACTAAAAGGAGTGTGTCTGTAATTTTCCCAATTCGGTGAATGTGATTTCGAACAATAGCCATCATGCAATATGCTAGGAAAACCGTAACAGATCGCAAGAAGAAATTCATAGAACAATCTAAGGTACTATGAGATTATTAAGTATGAGGCAAAATTTATTGGCAGCAAGAAAGTACCATATACGATACATAATTCAATAAAGATCTCCAAAATAAAATCAAAGCCAACAAAAAGAAGGGAGCTTGCGGGGGAATAGAAAGAAGATAAATTAGCAGCCTCACCCAGAAAAGAAAGAAGGAAAAATGTTAGCTTTTTTCAAAAATACTGCAAAAGCACCCAAATCAAAACCAAGAAATCCACAAAACAGTAAAAACCCAGTGAGTCACAACGACAGAAACTACGGAAAATTCAACCAAATAAGCAGCTGGAGAGTAAATTCTTTAATCCTCAGTGTAAGCGAATTAACTAAACAAAGAAATATCCGTGAGATGAAAGTGACGTGAATGAATACAGCTAAAAAGTGATCTTTTTTTAAATTATTTTTGAAGCAAAAAGCGAGAAAGCAAAGCAGAGAGAACTCACAGATGGAGCCGGAGATGGGTTGTGATGATGTGTTCCTTTCTCTCATTTGTGAGGAATCAGCATCGGATTTAATGGCAGTGGAACAACATCAGCCACCGGTAGTACCGGTCGCCGAACATATCTATGCTCCGTGTTTATCGACAGGTGTCGGTCAACCAAATTCCGTATGTTGGTCGCAGTGTTGACCAGACCTTGTCATACCCAAGTTCGCGCGTGTTCGCGTCTGCGAGTGGACTACTGCTGAGGATGATGACTCTGACAACGCTCTTTCTAACACAGAGCTACTGAATATTTTTTTGTCGTCCACAAGTTTATGGCGAAAAAAATTATCCATTTCAAATTCAGGACGCGCTATTATTTCAATAAAAAAATAATATTTATAAATAGTTTATTAAAAAAATTGTTAGTAATAAAAATTAAATTTAAATGCTTTAATCTTTGATAGTGTAACTACATGTCATCAATTATTATCAGTGTAGTGATATATATTAAAATTTAAATTATGTTAGTTTTAAAAAATTAAATGTAATTTTTTTAAAAAATTTCAAACTTTAGTATAAATAATCTATTTTTAATTGAACTAAAAATAAATTAATTGATATATGTACAAAATAACCTTAAAAAAATACTGAACACTTTTTTTAAGTTATTTATCAACCACTATTTATTATTATATATAATTTAGAGCCTCATTTATTATATTGTATTTTAAGGAGAAATTTTAGAAATTATATATATATGAGGTAGAAAATTTACATTCATTAAATGTATTTATATACATATATTACAAGTAGAATCCAAATGACACTTGTTTTTCTAGGTTTTTGTTTTTTGGGCTTTACACATGTTTATGTAGTTACTTATGTCTGTTCAAGAATTTTACAATATTAAAAAATGTGGAATTTCTTTTTTGTTAAAAGTAGTTTAATTTTATTCATGAATATGAGAAAAAAGATGTATTTTTACAAAATAGGTTTATTTTAACTACTCTAAATATATATTTAGTTTAAATTAAAAAAAAAAACAAAAACCAAATATAATTTAAAAGAAAAAGACCGAATCTAAAAAATTATATTATTTTGAATTTTCTTAAAGCAATAAGCAGAATTCAACAAATTTTAATTAATTTTAATCATTATTCATATTTTTTTATTGCAATTATAAAGTATTTCCACCATTTTATTGAACAAGAAAAGATTGTATATGTGGCACAAATTTGATTTATATTATTAACACTATATAGCACTTGTTTTTATAAAATAAAAGATTGACAAAAATTAAATCACAAACAAAAAATGATTGAAGCTGGCAGTGTTACAGTTTTCAAAACCCCAAAAAACGAATACGGCTAACTTTCACAAAACAAAAAACTCTCACGCAAAAAAGAAAACCAAAAAAAATTGAAAAAATATAAAATCAAATGGGAGACCGCCCTTACGACAGCACTCTTCCAACCAGCAAAGCAGTAACATGCACTATATATAGAGAAGAAGAGAATAAGGTATTAAATTTTGTTTTGAAATATTATTTTGGTGATTTAAAAAATAAAAATATTTTAAAAATTTTGAAAAAATGAAAAAAAATTTAAGAAACATTTCAAATAATTTTAAATAATATTTTTTAAATTTTAAAAAATTTAACATAATATTAATAATATAGATATATAAAATTATATTAAAATTAATTCGAATTAATGTCTATAATTGAATAATAAATAAACATACTACTAGGACTTTAACTCAAATCCTAATAACATTCAATAACAATCTCTCTCTTGTATCTCTCTCTTATATCTATCTCTCCATCTTTTTCTTAATTTTTTTGTGACATTTATATTTAAATCTCTTTCTCTGTCGACCATGATTCTATCTCTATCTTTAAGTATATTCCTCTCTTTTTTCCTTTCAATCTCTCTTTTCATTATTTTTGTAGTTTCTTTTTTAAAATGAAGATAATGAAAGAAAATAATGTCATGAGAACAAAGGGAGAAAGTATGAAATTAATAAAGATGTTGTGACTTGTGAGAGAAAATAATTTAGTGTTGGATAATATATAATGCTACTTTCATCTACTTTTAGATTGCCAATTTTTTTTTTCAAATTAATTTAGTACTTTTCTATCGAAATAACTTGAAACAAGAATATTTCCATCGAAATAATTCGAAACAAGAGTATTTCCATCGAAATAACTCGAAACAAAAATATTTTTATCGAAACAATTCGAAATAAGAGTATTTCTATCGAAACATTTTGAAACATAATAATTTTAATCAAAATAGCATAATTTCTTAACAAATACCTCGTTTCGTTTCGATAACTTCATTTTGTGTCGGTGACTCAGAAAACAGAAACGTTTCAGTCGTTTTGATGGAAAAAAAAAAATTAATTCCTAATACCTAATAACTATTGGTAACAGTCAACACTTTTTCTAAAACACAATACTCAAATTAAGTGTCTATTTAAAAAAAAATTTGTGGATGTCCGTGCTCTAATTAATAGATTGATTATTTTTATGGGTCTTCTTATTACAAAAATAATTATAAAACTAATCATATTTAGAATGAAACAACTACATTTCAATTTTTTCCGAAAAAAATTTTAAAAACATTTTTTTCTTTATTTTTATTTTTTTTGGATAACAAAGAACTTATTTCATTAAATTACAGGTTATGCTTAAATGTTATACAAACTTTGACAATATACAAAAGAGAAAACTTAAATCAAGAGGTAATATATATTTTAATTTATTATACTAACTAAAATAAATAAAAAATACAACATATATTTTAAACTCATCACAAGAGTAAAAAATTTTAAAAAAAATTATCAAAAGAAGGAAACATATTTCTTAATCTTCTCCAAAGATTAAATTTCTTTTAAAAAAATTTTCTTATAAATTTGATAGATATATTGCAAATCTTTGATGTAGGTTGAAAAAACTTGATTAGTATCAAATTTTCTTTAGTAAAAAAGGAAATATTTTTTGTAAAACAAAGAAAATTTTCATAAAATTTTTGTTTATTATTTTCACTGGCTATCTTTTGAAAGATGCTAAGGTACGGTCTCTAATTATTTCACAAAAATTAAAACACAATTTCATAAGTTTGAACTTAAATTTTGCTAATGTATTGAAAAAAAAAGAATTTTTTTTTTTGTGAATTTGTAAATGTGAGAACTCTTGGGAAAAAAATCCAACAAATCAGATGCTAACCTTGTCTAATTTTTTTTGTAAGAACATTATACAAAAAAAAACCTAATTTAAATTTCACTCAAAATTATTTTGCTAGATATTACTTTGTTTTATTGTTTTTGTCTGCCACGTTTTTTTTTTAAATTGCACTGCAACGTGGCATGTGGATTGCGCACTCCATATGGCCCAATGAGAGAAGCTCTCCATAAAAGTTGAACCCTCCCAGTCCATTTCGCCTTCTTCACACCATTCCTACAGTTAAAATTTTTCACCCTGCCTTCTTTTCATTTCCTTCAACTTTTCCTTTCAAACTATTTTTTCTCTTCTCATTTCAGATGTATTTTCTCTTTCAAAAATCTTTTCACATGGATTTTACGTTCTAGGTTAGTATCTTTATTCATAAAATATTTTAAATTAAAATAATATGTTTACTATGTATAATGCATATATTTATAAATAGTTAAGATTTGATGAAATTTTTATTATTAGAATACATTTATTGAAAAATTCTTGGTGTTGACGTGTAAAAAAGTTCTAAGATATGTGTAATAAGTGTGGGAAAAAAGATAAAATTCGGAATAATAAAAAATTAAAAATTTGTTACTTAGGCTGTGAAAATAGTATATGTTGATATTTGGTCATTTTTGTAGATTATGTGATAAAATATAAACTTTACTACAATGTTTAAAAATTTGGTAAAAAAAATGTAAAATATGATTACCTTTTTTTTTTCATTTTCTTCAACTTTCCCTTTCAAACTCAGTTTTCTCTTCTCATTTGAAAAGTATTTTCTCTCTTCTCCTTGTTTCAAAATTCCTTTCACATGGATTTTACATTCTAGGTTAGGATATTTATTCATAAAATATTTTAAACTAAAATAATATGTTAACCATGTATAATGTATATATTTATAAATAGTTAAGATTTTCAAACTCAGTTTTCTCTTCTCATTTGAAAAGTATTTTCTCTCTTCTCCTTGTTTCAAAATTCCTTTCACATGGATTTTACATTCTAGGTTAGGATATTTATTCATAAAATATTTTAAACTAAAATAATATGTTAACCATGTATAATGTATATATTTATAAATAGTTAAGATTTGGTGAAATTTTTATTATTAGAATACATTTATTGACATAATCTTGATGTTTACATGTACAAAATTTGTAAGATGTATTATTTACAATAAAATAGAAATTTAAAAAAAAATGTGCAATAAGTGTGGGAAAAAAAATAAAATTCGAAATAATAAAAATAAATTAAAAAACTTGTTACTTAGTTATGAAAATATTTTATATTGATATTTGATGCTTTTTGCATATTATATGATAAAATATAAACTTTACTACAAAGTTTAAAAAATTGGGAAAATGTGAAATATTATTTTGGTAAAGAAAATGAAATTATATATATAAAAAAGTAGTTTAACCATAAATTACGTATGTATATATTTATATATAGTTAAGATTTGGAGAGATGTTTATTATTGGAATAAATTTAAATTTTTTTAAAAAGGTTATAGATTTATTGACATATTCTTGATGTTCACATGTAAAAAATTTGTAAGATGTATTATTTACAATAAAATAGAAATTAAAAAAATGTGTAATAAGTGTGGAAAAAAAATAAAATTGGGGATAATAAATAAAATATTAAAATAATTATTACTTAGTTGTGAAAATATTGTATATTGATATTTGCACTATATAAAAAATGAAGTTTTAGTAATGATAACTTAACTACAGTTAAAAAAATTGTTAAAAATGCAAAATTATGACAGTTCCATAACCATAAACAAAACTGATGATTTTATAGAACCTATCATAATATAACAACAATTTCTATAATTATTTTAAATTTATTATAAAAAGTATGAGATTTTTAAAAGTGTACAAAATAAATTCAAATCAAACAAAACAGATCAAATTGACTTAAATCAAAGTAAAATTAAAAAAAGTTTAAATCAATTTTTTATTAAAAAAATTAATTAATTAATTTGATTTCAATTAAAAATAATTAAATTAAATCTACTTAATTATAATATTATAATATTATAATATTATATTATTATATTATTTAATATGAATTCTTACCTGCCTATACGTTACTGGGAATTGGATCCTCTGCTGTGGAGCAAACATAGCACGCCGTGCTGTGCTCCAAAACGACGCCGTTTGGCGTCCGAGTGGCATCCCGAACCCAGCGCGTCATGAGACATGGCAGCCAGCACGACAGTCGACTGGTAAAAATACCAGTCGACTGTCGACATCATCAGGCGATTGGTCCAGCGGCTAATAGCCACTGGACCAGTTGAAAAAAATGCCAGTCGACTGATTAAAGAACCAGTCGACTGACGTGTCTAAGTCGCCCAAATACCAGTCAACTGTTCCAGCAACTATTAACTCCTGGAATATCACCCAAATTTAACCAGTCGACTGCCAGTAATAACAGTCGACTGTCGGGGCCCATCAGTTTATTGACTATATAGACAGTCGACTGATGTGACTAGGAAAAACTGTCACATTTCCATGACAGTCGACTGCCATATACGACAGTCGACTGATGGGGTTAATTAAACCCAGAATCCCCAAATTTTTTCCCCATTTCGTGAAATCCCGATACCCTTCTCTCAAAATTTCTCTCAATCTCAAACCGATTTTTGTTATTGAAAGCCAAATCTCACCGATTATTTCTCTCCAAACACTAACCTAACCAAAACCCCGAATTAAAACACGCATTTCCCCTCCAAATCACAACCAAAATCCATCCTTCCAGCTGTTCGCGCAGGTTTCAGGGTTCGCCGAAACTTTCCCAAAGAATTTCTGTCATTTGCAGCCATGGGTCCTAAAACTTTGTTCAAGAGACCGAGAGTAGGGGGAGACTCTAGTTCATCTACTTCTATTCGGCCATTGCTCACTACATCAGAGCAAGAGACGAGGTATGAAAAGCATTTTATGCAAAGAACTGTGGTACCGGGAATGTTCTTCAATGTAAGTTTCTTAGCTAAAGAAGGTTTTGAATTGAATAATTTTATCAAGACTTAAAATATGGAAAAGTATCTGTGCTCCCAAACTTCATACTCTCGTTCCACTATCAGAGCATTTTTTACTAATTTAGAATATGATGAAGAGTCTTTGGAATTTAGTTCTACCATTCGTGGTACAAAATTTAAGTTCAACAGAGAATTATTTACTAAAATTGTGGGATTGCCTGAACCAAGTGACAATGCTTGCTTGTTGGATGAATCATTGTCTCTTATTACCTGGTATAATAAAGAAGCTGTAGTGTCTAAGATATTAGGAGGAGAATATGCTGCTCATACCAAAATACATACCAAAGATTTAACCATCAATACCAATTTAGTATTTTATATGGTTAGTCATGTGCTGCTTCCGAAAGCTGGGAATTATTCATACATGAGTGAGCTTGAGCAGGTTATTGTGTATTGTTGGCTGACTGATAGAGTAATTGATTACTCATATTTGATGCTGAAATTTCTGATTGTTGCACACAAACAAGCCAATAAAGGGTTGCCATATGCAAGTGCCATCACTAGACTGATTAAACATTTTGACATTGATCCATTTGATGACCAAGTTATTGTGCCCAAGGTTTTCAATGAGTTTAATATCAATAGGATGGGATTTACAAAAAGGAACAATAAATGGATTCGAAAGAAGGAGAATGAAGATAATCCTATGATGGATAATGAAGCTAGCGCAAGTGAGCAACCACAGGCAGGACCACTGGCAGATGCTACAACCACTTTTATGATACATAATTTGACTGCTATGCATGATACCATGAATACTAGGCTGAATAGTATGCATAATTTTTTGAACAATAGATTCAACAATATAGATAGTACTCTGAATATTAGGCTGAACAGTATAGATGATACTCTGATTTCTTTGAACACTCGTGTATTGAGTTTGGAACAGAATGTGTCAGATTTGTCTGTGAGATTTGGCATATTTGAAGGAGTTGAACTGAGGGATACAGAGACAGACAAAGCACGTAATGAGAGAGAACAGAGCCAACTGAGATAACAAGAGGCAGAAAAACTTCATGATGAGATAGAGCAGAGCCAGCAGGGACAGCAGTAGGAGACTCCGTTATTAAAATTGTAATGTTGAATGTTTTTGTCAATTGTAACAGTCAATGATTTAATATTGATTATTTTTGCTAGTTGTATGGATCAATGACAAATGAATGATAACAAGGAATTCAATATTCAACAAGAGCATATTTTACAATATTGTTTTCTACTAATAGTATTCTAATAGACAAAATACATATAATTTGCTAGTTGTATGGATCAATGACAAATGAATGATAACAAAGAATTCAATATTCAGCAAGAGCATATTTTACAATATTGTTTTCTACTAATAGTATTCTAATAGAAAAAATACATATAATTTGCTAGTTGTATGGATCAATGACAAATGAATGATAACAAGGAATTCAATATTCAGCAAGAGCATATTTTACAATATTGTTTTTTACTAATAGTATTCTAATAGAAAAAATACATATAATTTGCTAGTTGTATGGATCAATGACAAATGAATGATAACAAGGAATTCAATATTCAACAAAAGCATAGTTTACAATATTGTTTTCTACTAATAGTATCCTAATAGACAAAATACATATAATTTGCTAGTTGTATGGATCAATGACAAATGAATGATAACAAGGAATTCAATATTCAGCAAGAGCATATTTTACAATATTGTTTTCTACTAATAGTATTCTAATAGACAAAATACATATAAATTATAAAATTTCTAAAAACTCCATTGCATCGAGGGACTCCATGGAATGATCAACTTCTGTCTACACAAGAAAAAAAAATTATGAGGAAATGACATTAATTTAAAGTTATCAGAGCATGAAAAATTTATTAATGAGAAAATAACATTAAATTTAAATTTATCTTACTGTTAGCAATCTTTTAAAATAGTTTTTGAAAACTCCATTGCATCAAGAGACTCCATGGGATGATCAACTTACGCCTACACAAGAAAAAAAAATAATGAGGAAATGATATTTAATTTAAATTTATCATAGCATAAAAATTTTATTAATGAGAAAATGACATTAAATTTAAATTTATCTTACTGTCAGCAATCTAGTAAAACTAAAATCATGGTCTTGTGATTGAGTGGATACATGGTCTTGTGATTGAGTAGATGCATAAAGTACGAAGGTGTAAATGAGGGTATTATTGATTGGGTCCCACTGTGCAGCTCACAGCCCTATAAAGATAACAATAAATTAATAATTATTTAACAAATTTGGTTAAACACATATATTTATAATTTCACCTACATGCGAATTATTGGATCTAGGACCTCTTCTTTTTCTTTGAGAATGAACTTCAACCCAACTCTTCAATCGTCTTTTACTCTTTATGCTAATTTTTTTCTTCAGTCCCTTAGCCTGTGTGACACATTCAGTGACGGGTGTTGTGGTAGCAAGTTCTGGACTCTTTTGCCTTAAACAAAGTTGCATCACTTGTTTGTTCAAATCATCAATGGCTTCATTTACCATAATAAAGGCTTCTGGATTATCTGACACTTCAGTTGCCAATCTTATCAGCTTTGGACAGAGTTGCTTGTATCGTTGCGTACTCCCAAGTCTAACATCTTCTTCAATTTCATTTCCCCTTTTGTCATGGACCACATTATGTCTTTCTTCTTTTGTCCACCTATTTAATATGTATTGATTGGGGAGCATTTTAACATCTCTCACGTCAAACACTTTCAAAGCATGGCAGCACAATATACCAGAGGTTTCAAACTTTCTACAACTACAATAAATGGACATGGTGATAGGGTCAAACAAAACTCTAAAATCAACATCATGATTAATCATCGCAACCACGTATTCATGCAAAGCCTGGGTTTCATTTCTTTGTTTTATAGATGCAGTTGCATATAGATCGAATTCTTTTTGAAACAAGTCAAATATGGTGACTGTATAAATCTTACAAGCTGTTGTAACATAATTGAATTCTCCATTTTCAATCTAGGTAACTTATGACGTGATTCGAATTCATACTTCAGCTCACTATAGCGCTTATCTTCTACAACTCTCTCAAAGTGTTTGAAGAATTGAAGAATATCTAGTTCGGGTTTCATGCAACTCTTAAAGTCTGAATTTAAACTTTCACTAAGTTGTGTACTTCTCATACCAAGCGTGAAAACTTTTTTCATGTAACAGGCTGCCCACTTCTCTTTTATGTTATACAAAGATCTGAGCCACGTATTTTCTTCAACACTATATGCTGACAATAAGTTGATCCATGCCAATTCAAATTGCATTTCTTCTTTATATTCATACATACACTTTTTTATATCCTTCAACAAATGTAAACCATCTCTTATCAAGTTGCCCAAGTGTTTAATAGCATTTTGCATCAAAAGCCATGTACATAATCCATGAAAAGTTTCTGGCATCATTTCACGTAATGCTTTAGCCATTGCTTGGTCTTGATCGATAAAAATTGTTTGAGGTTTTTTTTGCTTGTGTGCCTCTAAAAAAGTTTCAAATAGCCATTTAAATGATTCCACCGTCTCATCATACATCAAAGCTGCTCCAAAAATCACCACTCCTCTAAAATGATTAAATCCACAAAACAAAGCAAGTGGTCGGTTTGCTTTATTAGTACTGTATGTTGTGTCTAAAGATACCACGTCACCAAAATAACTATAATCAATCAACATTTTTGCATCCGCCCAAAAGACATTAGTTATTTACTCTTCGATTTCCATTTGATAAGCATGAAAAAATGAAGGATTTTCTAACAATTGATGTTGAAAATATTGAAGTAGACATCCAGCTTCTCCATAAACCATGCTTCTTTGTCTTCTAGATCAAATATAATTTTTAACATCTAATCGAGTATAGCCAAGATTAGCTCTCCCTCCTACTTGCATACTCATCAAATTAAAAGATGCATTTTGTTGAAGTCCAGAATCTTCAGCCAACTCAATTTCATGACCCTGAACTTTAGATAATTTACGCTATGAAGCTAACATATGTACTGTTTCAGGGAGATGAAATGGATGATTATGTTCTTCAACTAAATCATTGATTTTATATCTATCATTCTTAAAAGTAATTCCCATTCTTGTTTTACAATTTGTTCTTGTTTCAAGACGAGGATTTACTGTCAAAATATCTCTTTTATCAGCCTTTCGAGAGCCCTTTTTACAACATACAAATTTATACGAAGTTATGATGTCATCCTTCTTATTTCGGTTAAAGTAATGTTTTCTAACTCCAAATCCTAACTTTCCACCATATTCCACCCAAAACTTCCATGCAGATTCTATACTATCAAATTCCATACCTAGTTTCGGCTTCACATCCACCTTCACAGACGAGTTCATTTGTTGCTCTGTAAGAGAATCATTCGCCACCCCTATTATCTCTTGCTCTGCTACTTTATTCATCAAAAGCATTTCTCCACTTTGCTCTCCTTCTACTTCTTTCAGCAACTGCATTGCTCTCTGCTCTTGTCCCACTTCGTCATTCAGCAAATCCATTTTCCCCTTTCTCCCTTGCTCGGCTTCATTCAACTCCATTGCCCTATCGTCTTCGCTCGTTCGTTCACCAACTCCGCATGGTTTTCCCGCCTTCGTGTCTTTAGCTTTTATGTTACGTTATGAGAAATATATGAGAAAACGCTGCGTTTTGAGAAAATTTTGAGAAAGAAGAGGGGAACTAAAATTGCAAATATTTTAAATAATAGATTTAAGGTGAATTTGAGAATAAATAATAGAGATTTGAGAATAAATAATAGAGATTGGATTTTGATTTTGATTTTTTTAAAAATTTTGGCTAGTTTTTTAAAAATAAAAAGTCTACTAATAAAAATTTTATGTAAATTTCGAAATAACAAGCCAGTCGACTGGTCCATCCATACAGTCGACTGGTATTTGGGCGACTTAGACACGTCAGTCGACTGGTTCTTTAACTAGTCGACTGCAAAATGTCCAACAAAGAAGTCCCCTGCACATTACCAGTCGGTTGGTAGAAATGCCAGTCGATTGGCATTTTTTTCAACTGGTTTAGTGGCTATCAGCGGCTGGACCAGTCGACTGGTATTTTCACCAGTCGACTGGTATTTTCACCAGTCGACTGGCGTGCTGGCTGCCATGTGGCTGCCATGTCTCGTGACGCGCTGACTTCGGGCTGCCACTCGGACGCCAAACGGCATCGTTTTGGAGCACAGCACGACGTGCTGTGTTTGCTCCATAGCAGAGGATCCAATTCCACGTTACTGCTAGTTTCTAATCGAAGCTTCCTTGACTCAAGTGAAATGTTTGGGCTAGGGAGGGGACTTTCCATTAAGTTGCATTGCTCGAGGGACGATTGCTGATAATAAAAGGTGTACTATGATGTACTAAAGCACTGTGTGTCACCTTGAGCATTCAAAAAAAAATGTCAAGTCTTGGAAACTACACCATTTAAAAATGTGAGTGGCTCAAGGTTAGAAAGCTATAAAGCACGCTACCTTTTCTCCATCGTACGTCACTGACTTTTTTTTTTAATGAGCTGCTCTCAATTTTCCATTGTAGTTGGCACAGGACGCATCAGTTACCTTTCCTTGAGCAGTGCATTATTTTTTTTTCTTTTCAGATCATGCTTTCACACGGCTCCCTTTGTCTCCCCGTCTCCATTTCACAAACTGAGCATCAGTTTGAAATGCCCTCTCTCTATCACTCTCCTCCTAGGAACTGGGTTCACCAGTGGTTCCAATGCCACCATGAGCTACTACGACTAAACCAAATGTCCCTGTCATCGATCGCATTCTCCTTTGGAAGCAGTTGGCTCTATACTCCCAACTCTACTGTAGTCTAAATCCAACAGATCAAGGCAGTGGGTAGCACCATCAATGCCCAACTGGACCAATCCGTGGTGGCATACCTGTCATTGTGGCTCTAACCATGCAATAATCACATTTTCTGTATAATGACAAATGTGTAGTAAATATCTTATTAAATGTATTTATTTAATTATTATATACTATGTATAATTATAATAATTAATGTATAATATCTTATATTTAATTATACAATATATACTAACTATGATATATACTTATTTGTAATATATATCCAATAAATTTTATAAATTGCTATATATCCTACATATCAAATATATGTTTCTATTCATGTAGTGTATGATAAAATTGTTTACATTATATATTATCATTCAATCATGCATATTATTTTTTAGATTAACTACTTAGTTTGCAAATTAAATATATTTTTGTATGATGGTCCAAAAAAAGAAAAGTTAACAATAAAATAAAGAAATATAAAATATCAATATCATGCTTAACTTTAAAAAAATGCTCCAATAGTTGAAGGTATATAAACTTGGTTACAACAACAAAACATATGAAGGTAACTTTTCAACCAAGAATCCTCAAGACTTTAAGGTAAATTAATTTTTAGGTATTTTAGACTTATAATCATATATGAAAGGACTTAAAAATTATTGAGTTCAAAAATCTATCTTAAAACATATTTTAAAGTTCATATGAAAGAAATGATAGCAAGATATGGATTTTTATTAAAATCTATTTTTGACTTTTGGTCACTCTTTTGTCTATATCTCCTACACTATAAAGAGTTTTGGACAAAACTTCTTGCATTGAAAATTATACTTCAAGAGCTTTTTAATGACATGTCATTCATACAAAATGGAGTTAAAAAAATGCAATAAATAGACAAAGCAAGATAATAAGATATAGATTTTAACTAAACTTTATTTTTAATCTTTGGTCACTATTTTATTCATATATTACAAAATAAAAATCCTTTGGAATGGAAATTTATTACATTGGCAACAAGACTCCTATAGATTTTCAATGATAGGTAATTCATCCAAAAAGGAGTTAAATAGAAAATGCAATAAATAAGCATTATAAAGTAGTAAGATATGGTTTTTAACTAAACTATTGCTTGACCTTTGGTCATTATTCTATCCATTGTCAAATAGGTATTGCAAGGTAGTAAGATATGGTTTTTCATTGTATTTAATTATATGGTATTCACTGTACTTTACACTAGAGTTAATGATAGATATGACTCTGCACTACCTTGAACCAAGCCAAATATGGGAAGTGTTGGTACCTCTCATCTGTTTTCACATTATTGAGTGGCATTATCCAAACTGATACTTATGCCAATTTAAGATGGACTAGCCAATTCCATCTAGTCCAGCTAAACTCGATTAATTGCACATCATGACATAATTAGGCAAGACAAACGTAGATGACCCATTGAGCATTTAGAGTACATTTAGAGATTGATAATCAATGATATTTGGTCCACAAAAAACCTTATATTCAGGGAGACCTATAGCTTGACTTGGCAAATAGGCAATGATACTGTGGCATTACTAGAATATGGATCTCTCTTGAGGAAGGGTCTGATTTATATGTGATATGTCCAAATATAAATTGATAGTAGTATTTCCATTTAGACACATTTTATTCATACATCTTGCATTGATGCTTTCTTTTGTCAACTTAGGTTATGAATGCTAAATATCTTTTAAGGGATACAAATGTAATAGCCTTAAAATAAAAAAATCCTAAATAAATAAATAAAAACCCTTAATTAAAGAAAAAATATGAATATAAGCGAGGATTATGATAAATTGTGATAAGTACTATTGGAAATGTATTTATTTATCATATTGTTTGAGGAATTATGAAGATAATATAATGACTTAAATTTTGGGGCCAAAATGTGATTTTCTAAAAGTTTAGGGGTCAAAATATAAATAACAAAATTTGCAAAGACTTCTTGTAATAATTAGAAAATTTCCGTTTGGTCCCTCCATTATTATTTAAAAGAAGAAGAAGAAAATTTTCGTATACGGTGAGATGTGAATAGTGTTTTTTTCTCTTTAGATTTATAGTACCTTTAAGTCTCTAATCTCAAAACTAAAGGTATCATTGGATTCATAACGAAGAATACTACGATTTTGATTGAACAATTTTTCAAATCAACCGTAGAATCACTGCAGATCGGAAGTAAAATTTTTTTAAAAAAGTAAGTTCTGAAACTCCTATTTAGATATCTCAAATTAAAAATCTAATACTGTAAATGAATTCAGGAAATAGATAAACTATAGGATATGAAGTTTCTCAGTTATTTGACAATTTTTGGTGTCATGAATAGTAACTATGACCGACGTAAATAGTAATTTCGGTAGGTGTGAACAATACTCCAGCCGATATGAATAGTGATTTCAACTGATATGAACAGTATTTCTGACCATGAACAGTGTTGACCTATCTCCCGAAGTCATTTTTTAAGATTTTAAACCCTCCGGCCTCGTTTCTAAAGTCTATTTGGTTAAATTTCGATTGAAAAAGAGTATTTTAGAGTTGTCCAACCCGGAGCCTTACCCTATAAGTAAATAATTCTTTCTATGACTTATCTTATGCTCTTTTTGAATTTTAAATGTATAATTGATTATATTTACAAATTATTTATACTTTTATATGTCTCTAAAATGGATTAAATTACCTAATTTGTTTACTATCTAGCATATAGTTCAAGAAGAGTATGATTTTGAAAATGGATTTTTGAACTCATTAAATATGTGATTCTAAATGTATTTCTCATCATGTGGTAAAGGAATTATATTGTGCACATACCATTGATATGTAAAACTGTAAGATTGCCTTGAAAAATGGCATATATATGTGATAACCCTGATTGAGAAGTTTCTGATAAAGGAATTGTACTGAGACTGAAAATTCTAAATTATACTGAAACTTCTGTTTTGAACTATATGGCATATGTACAAATAATGCGGGTCCTATATGGTTTCAGATATCTGAATGTGGTTTGAATTGAGAATATTTGAAATGCGGTTTCTATATGGATGTACTTCCGAACTGTATTTTTTTTTATATGACAAATTTTAAAATATGAGTACATCCATATGTTGACCTAATAAGTCATATAAGGTATTATCTGCTCACTGAGTTGTTAAACTCACTACACAATATTTATATATTTTTTACATATAAGAATACATAGTTTAGTCCTGCAGATATGTGATCAACTAGGTGTTACACTCTCTAGATGAACTTACGTTGCTTCCAAAGTTCACAGTGTTTAAATCATTTTGTATTTATATTTTAAAGTATGCTCTAAATGTCATAGGCAGGATCTCTACTTCTGCTGTAATATATGTATAAAATTTTGGTGTATATATTTGGTTATACTAGAAAACTTATGAACGTATGTTATTATTATTCTTGATATGTGATATACTTAGAGCATGTATACAATAAAATAAGGATAAAGTTATCTACTACTCGTGATAACATCGTTCTCTTAAATTGGGGGCATAATAAGTTGGTATCAGAGTATTAAGTTTTCCTGTGGCTATCAAAGCAAAGGATTCTTTAGTAGGACCTTTAGTATGGATATGAGTCAGACATACTTATACTTTAGGTGCTATTGAAGAATTCTATATGGTTTCAATTTTCTCTATTCTAAGTTTGTTAAAATTTTTAGTATAAGGCTAACTGAATATTATGATATTTTAAAAAGGTATTTTGTTTTATATAGTCTATGATGTCACCAAGAACTAGACCGGTTATCAGAAAACCTGTAGATCGTGCACCATCTACAGAAGAGTTTGTATAATCTACAATTTCAATACAAAGAGGTTATGGTAGAGGCCGACCTAGAGGAAGAGGTAGAAGGCGTGCACGAGGTACGAGAATCCTAAGACATAATGAGCAGGTCCATGTATTTGATAGAGTTCCTGAGAAGATAGTAGAACCTCATCAGGAGCCACATGATAGAACAATTGATATAATTGTTGGCATATACAGGAGTTTAGAGACATTGACTAAATTTATAGTAGGACAGGGTAGATATTCAGGAAGACTTATCTGAAGTACAAGAACTAGAAAAACTAGCTGAACAAGAGGACAAGTTTATAAGGATTGAGATGACATTACCGTAATTCCTAAAGCTGAAGCCCTGAATTTTTCTAAGTTAGATATTTAGAAAGACTTATAGGTATTCATTAAAGCTATAGAATGAGTTCTCAGAGTTTTAGGGTGTTTCACTAGAAGATCTGTTGAACTAGTGTCTTTTCAATTATCAGATGTGGTCCAGATTTGGTTTGAGACTCTGGTACAAGGAAGAGCAGTTACCTTACCACTAATAGAGTGTGATAAATTTAATTATGAATCGTTTCCTACCAATGAGTGAAAGGAACAAGAATGTCAGAAAATTGGAAGAATTAAGACAGACACTGAACATGACAGTTTCTGAATATGACATTCATTTCATCTTGTTGTCTAGATATGCATCATATCTGATTCCTAATGAAAAAGATAGAATTAAGATATTTGTTTCAAGGTTGATATGTCCATTGTTTAAATCAGTGGGTCCTCAGATGAACTATTTTTCAACTTATTCAGTGGTTGTGGATTGTGCTAGAATGATGGAAACATGAGAGTTAACAGACATAGAAGGTTTAAAAAGAAGAAAAAGAGACTAAGATAGTAATATCAAGATTAGTTATAATCCTAATGTAAGAAGAATAAGATTTCAAAATCCACAGCATTTAACTCAAGGAGGATCTGGTAGCTCTAGCCAAACATCAGTTAATATCAATAAGTAAAGAAAGATTCAAAGAGATATGAGACTCACTAGTCAACAGGATTCAAAACCGATTCCACTACGTTCCATTTTTCACAAGCATCATATTGGACAATGTCGCAAAGAAACTGGTGTATATTTTAAGTGTGGACAAGTAAGTCATATGATGATGAATTGCCCACAATTACGAAATTTGAGTTAGGTATCAGTACAGCCAGCTTCACCCCCTGCATCTATAGTAGTACGACCAGTTAGAGCAGCTTTAGGTCAAGCAAGGAGTGGTGGTACTGATAAAGGATTAGAAAGTCGAGGTCAAAAATAAGTCTGAGTCTTTGCCTTGACACGACAAGATGCTCAGGCCTTAAATGCAGTGATGACAAGTACTATTGCTAAAGTTGTATGGCTAAAATCGCTACTCCAAGAACTCAGAGTGAGTTTATCTCACTTACCTGTTGTTCTATGTGACAACCAGAGTACATTATTGATGTCTGTAAATCCAATTCTCCATGCAAGGACCAAACATATTGAGCTTGACCTATACTTTGTTCGTGAAAAGGTTAGAGATAAAGTACTCAAGGTTGAACATGTCTCTTCAGTAGATCAACTCGCTGACTGTCTCACAAAACCTATAGCTCTTACGAGGTTTTAAGCTATCCGAGATAAACTTACAGTGAAAAGCTTGACAGATGTCAAGGCTGATACTAGGAGGTTGGAATTCAAGGGAGGCTATTAGAGTATATATGAAAGCAACGGAAATAGTTAAATAGTTAGTTAGGTTCCGTTATGAGTAACCAGCAGATTAACCATCATAAATACTCACATGTACACGATATATTGTAAGACACTTTTGCATATTCAAGAATGGAATAAACACTTCTGAATTCATTTTCTTCTCTCATCTATATTTCTTTTGTTCGTCTTCATAAGGAGACAAAATTGCAACTTTTCAGTTATAAGTTCGAGTTTAAAAATTTCACCCCAAATTATTTCCTCAAATAATAGTTTCACTTTTTTTTTTCTTGCACTACTCCCTTATGGCAACGGTGCCAATCTGTTTTTTAAAAACAGAGTGCTACGCCCTGCACGCAAGGTGTACTCAACCACGTCAATTTTTATTTTATTATTATTTTTGAATTCATAAATGTATTAATTTTTTAAAAATTTTAAATTTTAAATCTAACCCTAAATCTCAAACTCAACTTAAAACTCAAAATTCAAACTCCAAAATAGTAAAATTCAAATTCTCAAAAATTTAAATCCTTAAATCTCAAAACTAAAACCACTCTTTACTTCAAACCTCTAAACCATAAATCTTAAAATTTAAACCATTCTTTGTCCTAAATTTTAAATTCAAAACTCTGAACGTCTAAATTATAAATCCCTAAATCTTGTAACTTCAAATCTAAAAATTCTAAATTCTATCTCCTAAGTTTCAAATGCTAAAATTTTAAACTCTTAAATTCTAAACTTTATACATTAAATCTCAAATCTCTAAACTCTTAAATCCTAAAGTTCAAAGCTGATATATAAAATCCTAAAGCCATAAACTTTAAATTCTAAACTCCAAAACCACAAACCTTAAACCTCAAACCCCATACTGCAAAAACCTCCAAACTCCTAAACCTTAAATTTAAAAGCTAAAACCTTAAACTTTAAAACTCTAAATCCTAAACTCTAAACCCCGAAACTATAAATTTCAAACAACAAACCCTTAAACCCTAAACCTTAAAGTCTAAAATAAAAATATTAAATCTCAAAACTATAAACCCAAAACCCTAAATTCCAAATCCCAAAACCTTAAACCTCAAACTTGAAGCCCAAAATCTTAAACCCCCAAATCTTTAATCTCATACCTCAAACCCTAAATCTAAAAAACCTAAACATAAACCCTAAAACCCTAGACCCCTAAACTCTTAACTCCTAAAGTCAAACTCCAAACTCGAGAAGCCTAATATCTTAAACCCTAATGAAATTTAAATGTGTTTGTAATATTGTATACAAAAAAAAATTAATGGAAAAAATATAAACTATCAATCCTTATAATGAAATTTTAATATGATTGTAATATTTTATATCAAAATATGGTCACAATAAAAATTTCTACAATGAATAGTAAATAAATTTTCAAATTTACAGTTTTTGAATGTATCAAATGAATACTATGAGAGTGGAGACTGCTAGTGCTGCACCTCATCCTTTATATTTATCACCTTAGATTTCTCCTATCACTTGGCTATTCTTCGTCTTTTATATTGTCAAAAGTTTACCAAATTGCAAGTAAGATGAATATAATCTTAAAATAGGAGACACACTACTATGCCACATCTATAATGCCAACAGATCAATTAAGAAATTTGAGAATAAGTTGAAACCAGATTGTTCATATATAAGCACTAGCTTAGAATAACTAAACCCGACCCCAACCTAGTCTTAACTTGGCATTAAAGTGTAATAACTACAGCGTGCTCTTGTTTGGTTATGACTTGGCACTGGTGGTTTCAAAATGTAGTAATTTAGTGGTTAGCCATTTCCAAATTGCAATGCAGCTTTATGTTCAACCTTATCTAGTTGTTCATTAATATATTGCTCAATGGGTCTTCGTCATCGCGTGAACCTAACAGTTGTACTACTTCACCTCAACTATGCTGGTGGTACAAGGATTGGTAAGATTGATGGACTAAGAATGGGTTATGCAGGTAGTGTAGTGTGTGATGTGCCATGGACCATGTACCTCTCTTGTTGATCAAGACTATTAAGTATATTCCTAAGACCATGATCTATGTGCTCCATATATGGGGTTCGACATTACATGTTTGTTGTCATGCCCCTAATTTAAAGGAACGTGATTGTCACGAGTAGCAGATAACTTTATTCTTATTTTATTACATACATGCTCCAAGTATATCACATATCAAGAATAATAATAACATACGTTCATAAGTTTTCCGGTATAACCAAATATACATGTCAAGTCTTTATACATATATTAAAGTAGAAGCAAGAATCTTGTCTATGACGTTTAGAGCATACTCTAGAATATAAATACAAAATGATTTAAACACTGTAAACCTTGAAAGCAACGTACTCACCTAAAAAGTATGACACTTAGTTGATCATGTATCTGCAGGACCAAACTCTGTATTCTTATTTGTAAAAAAATATAAATATCATATAGTGAATTTGACAACTCAGTGAATAGATAATACCTCATATGACATCTTATATTAGTATATAGATGTACTCATATTTTAAAATTTATCACATAAAAAAAATACAGTTTGGAAGTACATCTATATGAGACCCGCATTTTACATATTCTCAATTCAAACTACATTCAGATATTTGAAATTATATTCAATACGGTATGATCATTAATCAAATATTGATATGCATCAAAATATTTCTCATAAAAATATTAGGAGGATCCCATATCAAAACCACCATATCAAAGTTCAAATATTTTTGTACTTTGGTAGTGTAAGATTTTCCTATACTCAGCATCCTAGCTGAGGTTCGTCTTACTACCGTTCAAGAAGATATGCGAAGGGACTCTAATATGGGTATTTCTCAAACACATAGTAAGGGAGGGCAAATCACATATCATATAGTCAGAATCTTGCCCAAATAAGAGGCATCCTGCTTTTTTTCACATATCATATCCCGTGTATTGGCCGTCATACAAGGCTAACACCACTCCTGTTAACTGAGACGTCAAGATGCACTAAGGCTAACATAACCTGTTGTTAGCAAACAATATTTTCAATAGGATTCTTCCACATAAATCATTATTTACACATATGTCATATCGTTCAAAACAAAGGTTTCAGTATAATTTAAAATTTTCAGTCTCGATACAATTCCTTTGTCAGAAACTTCACAATCAGGATTATCACATATACTATTTACACTTACTGGAATCACTCGGTTGGAGTTACTGTTCATGACACAAAAAGTTGTCAAATGACTGAGAAACTTCATATTCTATAGTTTATCTATCTCCTGAATCCATCTACAGTGTCAGATTTTTAATTTGAAGTCTCTAAATAGGAGTTTCAGAACTTACTTTTTTTAAAGATTTTTTACTTTCGATTTGCGGTGATTCCGTGGTCTATTTGAAAAATTATTTGGTCAAAATCGTAGTATTCTCCATCTTAATTCCAATGGTACCATTAGTTTTGAGATCGAAGGTTCAAAAGTACTCTAAATCTAGAAAAAGAAAGTAAGGAGAGGAAAAGTCCTTACAAGTTTTATTATTTACATTTTGACCCCTAAACTTTTAAAAAATTACATTTTGGCCCCAAAACTTAAGTCCTCATATTACCTTCATAATTCCTCAAACAATATAATACACATCTCACCAGTTACGAAAATTTTCTTCTTCTTCTTCTTTTAAATAATAATGGAGGGACTAAATAAAAAAAATTTAATTATTAAAGAAAGTCCTTACAAGTTTTATTATTTACATTTTGACCCCTAAACTTTTAAAAAATTACATTTTGGCCCCAAAACTTAAGTCCTCATATTACCTTCATAATTCCTCAAACAATATAATAAAAAATACATTTTCAATGGTACTTATCTCTATTTATCATAATCCTCACTTACATTCATAATTTTTCTTTAATTCAGGGTTTTATTTATTTATTTAGGGTTTTTCTTTATTTTAAAACTATTACATTCTTTCCCCTTAAAGAAATTTGGTCCCCGAATTTCCTTTCCATAATTGTAAATAAATATTAACCTCATCTTTCAAACATATGCGGGTATTTTGCCCTCTTTTAATTAAGTACCTTCCTTTGAAGAATGATTCTGTGAAATCAATTTTACTATGGGTATTTCCTTTGAACGCAGTTTCTTCATTTGTCGATCTACTATAGCCACTAATTTTTCCTCATATGACAAATCTCTGTCTAGCTGAATCTCCTGACATTGAATAACATGTGTTGGGTCTGGTAGATACTTTCGTAGTATATACACGTGAAAGACTAGATGGATATTACTCAATTCAAGTGGCAAAGCCAAACGATAAGTTACTGAGCCGATCTTATCAAAAATTTCAAATAGTCTTATATACCATAGACTTAATTTGTCTTTTTTCTCAAATTTTATTACTTCTTTCATAGGAAATATTTTCAAGAAGACATGTTCACTTATGGTAAATTTCAATGGTCGACATCTATTATCAACATAAGTCTTCTGTCTATTATCAACATAAGTCTTCTGTCTACTCTAGGTTGTTAATAACTTTTTCTTAATTAACTTTACCTTATCAAATGCATCTTGTACCGAATTAGACCCTAAAATCTTAGTTTCGTCCATCTCAAACCTTTTGATCGGAGAACAGCAACATCTACCATATAATGTCTTAAAAGAGGCCATTTGTAAATTGGCTTGGTAGCTGTGAACTGTGGTCTTCGATTAGAAATAATTAATATCGATACCCTATAAAGTTTCACTATCTCATTCAAATACAGATTTGCATACTGAGCTACGTTATATGTGATTTTCACTGATAGAAAATATACTGATTTAGTCAACCTATTAATGATCATCTATATTGAATCAAACCCTTTTGGTGTCTGCGGTAGCCTTGTAACAAAATTTATAGTTATTCTCTCCCATTTTCATTTAGGTATTTCTATTTTTTGATGTAACTCTGCATGCCTTTGATATTCTACCTTTACTTGTTGACATGTTAAACACTGAGAAACATAATCAGCTATATTTTTCTTCATACCATCCCACCAATAAATTTTTTTAAATCTTGATATATTTTAGTTTATCCAGGATGAATGATATATGTAGATTGATAGGCTTCTCCTAGAATCTCTTTCTTGAGTTATTCTTTATTAGGTACACACAACCGCTTACCTAATCTCAAAATTCATTCAGAGTCTACAATAAATTCAACATCACTGTCATTCTTTACCTCTTCAATTTTCTTACATAAATAGGCATCATCTTCTTGTGTATTTTTTACCTGCTCAACTAAAGATGATTAAAACTGTATATGGGTCAATGACCTCCTTACCACTATTATATGAGTCAAAACTACTCATTGAATTCTTACTTAATGCATCAGCCACTGCATTGACCTTACCTAGATGATATAGTATTGTACAGTTATAATCTTTAAGTAATTCCATCCATCATCTTTGTCTCAAGTTAAGATCTTTTTGTTAGAAAATATATTTGAGACTTTTATTAATTGTATAGATTTCATATGTCTTACCATACAGATAATGTCTCTAAATTTTGAGAGCAAAAACCACTGCTGTCATTTCCAAATCATGAGTCAGATAATTTGTTAATGTGGTTTAAACTGTTTAAATGCGTATGCAATGACTCTACCATGTTGTATTAACACACACTTTAATTCAATTCTCGATGCATCACAGTACACCATATATCCTCCAATACTCGAGGGAATAGACAGTACTGGCATCGTAGTCAAACATTCCTTTAATTTATGGAAACTTCTTACATTCATCTGACCAGTCAACCTTTATTCATTTTCTTATTAATCTCGTTAAAAGAGCAGCAATTTTTTAAAAATCTTTAACGAATCTACAGTAATAACCTGCTAAACCAAGAAGACTATGGATCTCTGTAATTTTAGTAAGGCGTGGCCATTGCTGCATTGCTTCTACCATTTTAGGATAAAATTGAATACCATTCTTGGTAACCACATGCCCTAAAAAAATAATACTACTAAGTCAAAATTCACATTTTGAAAACTTAGCATATAGTTGGTGTTTTCTTAAAGTTTGCAAAGCTATCTTTAAATGTTGCTCGTACTCCTTTGAACTCTTTAAATATACTAGGATATCATCTATGAATATAATAACAAATTGATCCAAGAAGGGTTTAAATACTCTATTCATCAAATCCATGAATGCAACTAGGAAATTTATTAAACCAAATGTTATTACTAAGAATTTATAGTGCCCATACCGAGTCCTGAAAGCAGTTTTCGAAATGTCGTCCTCCTTTATCCTCAATTGATGATACCCAGATCTCAAATTAATTTTTTGAAAAATATTAAGCACCCTGTAAATGGTCAAACAAATCATCTATATGAGGTAATGGATACTTATTATATATTGTCACCTTATTCAATTGTCTATAATATATGCATAGTCGTAGTGATCCATCTTTTTTTTCAAAAATAAATTTGAGCACCCTAAGGAAAAATGCTAGGAGGTATAAATTTCTTGTCTAACAAATCTTACAACTAATTCTTTAACTCCTTGAGTTCAGTTGGTGCCATTTTATATGGAAGTATAGACACTAGTTGGGTTTCAGGAAGTAAATCAATACCAAACTCAATTTCTTATCTTGGGAGTAACCTTGATAATTCCTCAAAAAATACATCAAGAAATTCTTTAACCACTGAAATCTACTCTATATTGAGGTACTTTATATCAAGATATTTGGGCACTGTTAAATACTCTTGACATCCTTTTTGTAATAGTTTATAAGCTGTTAGAGCAGAGATTAGATTACTGAGAATCTCACTATAATCTCCTTGTATCAATAAAGAAGATTCTCTAGGAATATTGAACTTAATCACCTTAAGGTGACAGTCCAAAATGGCATGGCATGGCATGATGACAACCAATCTATTTCCAGTATCACATCAAAATCTACCATATCTGGAACTATCAAATCCATAAGAGTCTCCTTATCTGCTATCGAAATCTCACACAATTTATACACATCATTTACCAATAAGAATTCTCCCAATAGAGTAGCAACCATAAAAGAACAATGTAAACTAGTAAAACCTCTACCCAATTTCTTAGCAAAGTATGGCGATATATAAGAATGAGTAGAATCAAGATCATAAAGCATGCGCTATAGTATGAAAAACCCACTCACAGGTAAGGGCTCCAGATTGGACAACCCTAAAATCCTAGTTCCTCGTCTGAATTTGGTAAAACAGACCCCAAAATCGAGTCCGGAAGGTCCAAAAACCTTAAATGAGCTTGGTTACTATTCACCGTCGGGAAATACTATTCACGCCGAAAAATACTATTCACCGCCACTATTCATCGCCGGAAAACACTATTCACTGTAACAAAAATTTTACCCAATCAACAAAACAATTTCATATCCTAATATTTATCTAGTTTCTGAATCCATCTACGGAGTCAGATTTTTAATTAGAAGTCCCTAAGTAAGGTTTTTCAGAACTTACCTCTTACCGAGATTTTCTACTTCAGATCTACGGCGATTCAACGGTTGATTTGAAAAACTGATCGGTCAAAACTGAAGTACTCTTCGTCCTGAATCCAATAACACTTTCAGTTTTGATACCGAAAGCCAATTGCTACTCTAAATCGAGAGAAAAGATTTGAATTCACTATTCACTCACTATGCAGCACTATGCATTTTTTTCCGTTTTTTTTTTCGTCGAATATGTTTTGTGAATGCCCCCGGTTTCGTTTATATTTCTGCATTTTTTTATATATTAATAATTATTAAATAATTAATAATTAGATTTTCTTTTATATAAATTCATATAAATTCCGTTTTTCATTATAAAATATCCCAAAAATTTCTAAAAATTTCCTTTCTCATAAATCTTTAGTTAAACTCTTAAATCATAATTTTTCTTAATAAAAATCGTAATAAAAAAAAATTTAAAACAAATATCTTAATTCATAGTAAAAGAAAGAATATTTCTAAAAATACCATAAAAATTCAATAGAGGCCGGTATAATTATTTTAAGCAATACAATACTTCTTTTACTTAAAAGTACACTTACTTTTAACAAATCATAATCATTTCTACATAAATAAAAATATATTTGCTTATAGCGCACCAAAAACATAAATTCTCATATTTCTTTTGTAATTCTTTAATCCATGTAATAAATATTCATATTTTCTACGGTTCTTATCTCTATTGTCAAAATTCTCTCTTTTATTCTAAATTTCCTTTAATTGGAATTTTCGTTAAATTTTACGGTTATTACATTCTTCCCCCCTTAAAGAAATTCGGTCCCCGAATTTCATCACCATAGTTGCAAATATATATTAATCTCATTGTTCAAATAAATATAGATATCTAGCGCATATATTCTCCTCTCTTTCCCAAGTAGTTTCCTCAAAAGAGTGATTTTTCCATATCACCTTTACTATAGGTATTTCTTTTAACCGTAACTTCTTTACTTGTCTGACCACTATTGTTACTGGTTATTCCTCATGGGTTAAATCTTTCTGTAACTGAATCTATGGACACTGTATAACATATGTAGAATCCAGTAAATATTTCTGTAGCATAGACACATGAAAAACTGGATGGACATTACCCAATTTAGGAGGTAAAGCCAAACAATAAGCCACTGAACCGATCTTATCAAAAATTTCAAATGGTTCTATATACCGAAGGTGTAACTTTTCTTTCTTTCTAAATCTCATTACCTCTTTCATTGGTGAGTCATTAAAGAATATGTGGTCACCAATTGATAATTCCTAGTGCTCAACATTCATGGTCCTTATAGACCTTTGACTAGTATTGAGTTACTTGTATTTCTTTTTCAAATAATTTTTTTTTTCAATAACATCTTATAATAAATCTAACTCCACTGAGTCATTTAACAAAACATTTGTAACACCTCTTACATAAGGCTTAAATCTTTTAATATCATTTTATTATAGACAGATTCTGCTAAGGAATCTCTCACCAATCTAAAAACAAACATATGCTTGAAGCATGCTCTCCAAGATAGCATCATCAATTTCGATAAGTCATATTCTATCTATTGCATGTTATTCCAAACTAGATTTTCAAAGTTTAACTTTTCTCAATTCACTCACATATTAAGAAACCTATGATGTTCGTGTAAAACTTCAAATGATGCCATTGTATATTGGCATGATAATTACTGCTATGAGCAAGTTCAACTAAGGACAATTAATTTCTCCAAACTTTCACCACAATAATATAAAGATACTTAAAGTATAACTTCTAATGTATAAACACATTATTTAAATTTAGTATCAGTCATACTATAATCTAATAAAGATCCTTAGACTTACTGAATAACTTTCTTGAGATAATATATTCAATTCATACTTGTCAACATATCTGCCAATGAAAAATTTCACTTGTATCTTCTTTTTACCATTATACTAGTACCATTTTTTATATCTCAGTATATCCTTATTACCTCGGGTAATCCATATTTACAATCTATGGCTTCTTCTGAAATCTCTTTTCTCAACAATTATTCATACGTGAATTTCCAATCTCAACATAATTCACATCTTAAATACTAAATTCGATTTAGCATAGTCTAAACCTTTAACACAAATATCTTGATTACTTACATTATTTTCGGACATGATTCTCAGAATATTCTCCATATTTCCAATTAATAATTCAAAGATCAATTTAAATCATACTTTCTATATTTTATCCCTCAAGAACTTCAGTACCACTAATTCACTTTATTACATTCCTCAAAGCACCATAAGGTCATCATTTTTTTTCTATTCCTTTCATCTAAACTCGTTATATAGTTCGGTGTCTAAACTCACTATTTTAAGTTATATTCTTCCAAGATTTCATTCATTAGTCACTTCTAACCAATTGAAATCACAAATTTCCTACTTTTGTCTTATCTATCTTCTAGTAAACCCAATATGTTCACATCCTTCTCTTATAACATTTTTCCATCACTATCCAATCCTTAAGCAATCCTAACATATCTTACTTTCACTATTCATATCATGTCTACCACTTATCCATTTCAATTCACTTTTCACACATTCATATATTTTCATGACATACTATCCAAATATCAAACATCACCCAAGTCACAATCTTGACAAACGAAATAGTCATTTACTCACTCACCTATTAGAAAACTTACGGTATTTTATGTAAAACTTCTGCCCAAAACTTCTTAAAATACTCTCTAAAAACAATCTGTGAACTATAGTTCTCGATCAGATATAATCGATATCAATACCTTATGAAGTCTTACTATCTTATTCAAAGACAAGTTTGAACCTATCTATAATCACCCATTTTTATTCAGGTACTCTATCTGATATTGTAATTTTGCAAGTCTTTGATATTCTACTTTTACCTGTTGACAAGTTAATCATCGAGATACAAAATCAACTATATCTTTCTTCATACTGTCCCACCAATAATTTTTTTTTAGATCTTTATACATTTTAGTTACCTCAGGATGAATTGTATATATGGATCTATGGGATTCTTCTAAAATTTCTTCCTTAAGTTCTTTATTAAATACACACAATCGCTTGCCTAATCTTAGAATTCCTTCAGAGTCTACAATAAATTCAATATCACTGCCATTCTTGACCTTATTCTCTTTACGTGCTTAATATGGGTCACAGTCATAACTACTGTACATATACATGCTTGCCGTCATTTTTTTGAAATTTTCACCTTCAATTTAGCTGATCTCCGCCAATCACTCACATAGTTGTTCTCATTATGTCTAGCCTATTCGCATAGCTATTATAAGTATGTCTTTCTCTGAGTTCTGTAAATGCACACATTAGTATCTTTATTTTCATACTCAAAATTTGGGTGTGTGCAGCTATGGAGGGAACTGCATTTCGTCAATTTCGAAATGTTTGCGTCTTTTGTGGTTCCAGTCCTAGAAAGGATGGAGAATATGTGAAAGCAGCACAAAACCTGGGTATGGTGCTGGCCAGGAGAAAAATTCATCTAGTCTATGGTGGAGGTAACCGTGGATTAATGGGGTGTGTGGCTACAGCTACACATGTAAGGGGATGCCAAGTTCTAGGTATTATTCCTACAGCTCTAGCTGCATCTAACATCGTAGGAAAGACAATTGGGGAAGAGTTTAGGGTTGCATCCATGCATGAGCGCATGGCTAGAATGATGAGCAATGCTGATGCCTTCATTGCCTTACCAGGTGGTTTTGGTACTTTAGAGGAGATTTTTCAAATAGTCTCTTGGGCACAACTGAATATGCACCACAAACCGATAGGTTTGTTAAACGTTAACCACTTCTTTGATGGTCTGTTATCTTTCCTTGATCATGCTGTGGAACAAAAGTTTATCCCACACTCAGCACGACGAATTCTCATCCCAGCTTCAGATGCTGAGGAGCTGATTGATGCTTTACAAGCATATGTTCATGTACCTGATCCAATTACAGCTCAAATAGAATGGACAACAGACCACAGCAAAAAGCGCAAATTGGACTTGGATCTTCATATGTAACTATAGCAAGATGTGGACATTGCTGTACCGCTTTTACTTTCTTAGGGTTATCTTATATACCATCTTGCTAGCCACATACCTTAAGAAAGTACTATTACTAAGTCAAAATTTATATTTTGAGAACTTAGCATATAGCTGATACTCCCTTGGAGTTTGTAATACTATCTTTAAATGTTGCTTATGATCCTTTGAACTCTTGTAATATTTTAGTATATTATCAATAATTATAATAAAAAAATTAATCCAGGGATGGCTTCAATACTCTTTTTTTTTTAGTAAGTCCATGAATGCAACTAGGCATTTGTCAGACTAAATGACATCACCAAGAACTCATAATGCCATAACGAGTCCTAAAAGAAATTTTTCGAATATCCTCTTCTCTTATCCTTAATTGATGATATCTAAATATCAAATCAAGTTAAATTTTTGAGAAATGTTGAGCACTTTCTAACTGATCAAATAGATCATCTATACGAGGTAATGAGTATTTATTCCACATTGTCACTTTACTCAACTGTTTATAATCTATGTATAGTCATAGTGATCCATTTTTTTTTACAGATAGAACTGGAGCACTCCAAGTAAAAATACTAGGGCTTTTAAATCCCTTGTCTGACATGTCTTGTAACTATTTATTTTTCAGTTCTTTAAGTTCAGTGGGTGCCATTCTATATGAAAATATAGACGCTGGCCAGGAAATAAATCAATACCAAATTCTATTTATTATTTCGGGGTAATCCTGGCAATTCCTCAGGAATTATATCAGAAAATTCTCTACTCACTAGAACTTGATTTACAGTGGTATACTTTATATCAGCATCTCTCACCACTGCCAACTATCCTTGGCACCTTTTTGTAATCACTTATGGACTGCTAAAGCAGAGATTAGGTTACTGGGTATCTCACTAAGATTTCTTTGTATCAAGAGAGAAAATTCTCCAAGAATATTGAATTTAATCACCTTCTAGTGACATGTCAAAATGACAGGATATAATCCCAACAAATTCATTCTCAATATCACATCACAATCTACCATATCTAGACAACCGGGTACAACGGAGGTCACATTCAGAAATCATCATACCAGAGTTTGACCCCTTCCATACCTTGGTGGTATAGGATTTGCCTAAACTCAGCATTCCGCTGAGGTTTGCCCTACTACCATTCAAGAGGACACGCGAAGAGACTCTGTATAGGTCTTTTCCCAAGCAAACAGCAAGGGAAGGCATATAACATCTCATATAACTGGCATCTCGCTATAAAATAGATATAGTCCAACCGTCACTTAACTATGCCAACATAGCATACTATAAACTGACTTACTTGAACAAAAAGACAACATCCTATCGAACCCCTTTAGCAGCATCGTGAGTATAAGCATGTCCGGATTCATACCCATACTCAAAGTCCTACCTAAAGGTCCGTTACTCCATGAACACAGGAAAACCTAATCCTCTGATACCAAAACTGTCACGGCCCCAAATGATAGAACACATGACCGGCACGACATAAGGGTTTCCCCCTAGCCGCAAGCCTAACACATAGCATGCACAAACATCCAGCACACAATCCAGAGTACATAATAAATATAACTGGCCACATATGCCACATCCAATATCAGAAAATACTATATATATGTATATATATATATATATATATATCTCATGATATCTCATGAATCCAACATTCTGATTCAGCTTGGCCCATGGCCTCATAATATTCATGTGATTCATTGCGAAACAATCGTGCTTGGTTTGCCCTGTTTCAGTTATAGTATGATTTACTCATTCACTGAGATGTGGTAATCTCACCCCTCTTTTATTTCCTCCCCACAGATAGTCAAAGAGACTTTGATCCAGCTACAGCTTCGTAGGAGGCTGAAGATAGTGTTGGTGAGCCCCAGTTTGGGCAAAGCTCTTTTGTATTATTTATTTAGTTTAGTTATGTCTAGAGTATCTCCATGAACATACAGGCAGGATCCTCGCTTCTTGCGTATTTTGATGTGCTGTTTGAAAAAATGGTTTTATATTTTACAATAATGTTGGTATTATGAGGCCTTGGGCCAAGTTGAATCACATGAATATTATGAGGCCATGGGCCAAGTTGAATCAGAATGTTGGATTCATGAGATATCATGAGATATATATATATATATATACATATATACAGTATTTTCTGATATTGGATGTGGCATATGTGGCCAGTTATATTTATTATGTACTCTGGATTGTGTGCTGGATTTTTGTGCATGCTATGTGTTAGGCTTGCGGCTAGGGGGAAACCCTTATGTCGTGCCGGTCATGTGTTCCATCATTTGGGGCCGTGACAGTTTGGTATCAGAGAATTAGGTTTTCCTGTGTTCATGGAGTAACGGACCTTTAGGTAGGACTTTGAGTATGGGTATGAATCCGGACATGCTTATACTCACGGTGCTGCTAAAGGGGTTCGATAGGATGTTGTCTTTTTGTTTAAGTAAGTCAGTTTATAGTATGCTATGTTGGCATGGTTAAGTAACGGTTGGGCTATCTTTGTTTTATAGCGAGATGCCAGTTATATGAGATGTTATTTGCTTTCCCTTGCTATGTGCTTGGGAAAAGATCCATACAGAGTCTCTTCGCGTGTCCTCTTGAATGGTAGTAGGGCAAACCTCAGCGGAATGCTGAGTTTAGGCAAATCCTATACCACCAAGGTACGGAAGAGGTCAAACTCTGGTATGATGGTTTCTGAATGTGACATCTGTTGTACTCAGTTGTCTAGATATGGTAGAGTGTGATGTGATATTGAAAATGAATTAGTTGGCATTATGTCATGTCATTTTGAAATGTCACTAGAAGGTGATTAAATTCAATATTCTTAGAGAATTTTTTTTCTCTTGATACAAAGAAATCTTAGTGAGATACCCAGTAACCTAATCTCTGCCTTAGTAGTCCATAAGTGATTACAAAAAAGGTGCCAAGGATAGTTGGCAGTGGTGAGAGATGCTGATATAAAGTATATCAGTGTAAATCAAATTCCAGTGATTAGAGAATTTTCTGATATAATTCCTGAAGAATTGCCAGGATTACCTCGAAATAATAAATAGAGTTTGGTATTGATTTATTTCCTGGCCAGCGCCTATATTTCCATATAGAATGGCACCCATTGAACTTAAAGAACTGTAAAAAAAAATAGTTACAAGACATGTTAGACAAGGGATTTAAAAGCCCTAGTAGTTTTATTTGGAGTGCTCCAGTATATGGATCACTATGACTATACATAGATTATAAATAGTTGAATAAAGTGAGAATGTGGAATAAATACTCATTACCTCGTATAGATGATCTATTTGATCAGTTAGAAAGTGCTCAACATTTCTCAAAAAAAAATAATTTAACTTGATTTGATATTTAGATATCATCAAATAAGGATAAGAGAAGAGAATATAAAAAAAAATTTTGCTTTCAGAATTCGACATGGACAATATGAGTTTATAGTTATGTCATTTGGGTTGACAAATGTCCCAGCTACATCCATATATTTAATGAATAAGTAATTAAGTCATCCCTAAATCAAGTTGTTATTATTTATTGATAATATATTAGAATATTTCAAGAGTTCAGAGGATCATAAGCAATATTTAAAGATAGCATTATAAACTCCAAGGGAGTATCAGCTATATGCTAAGTTCTCAAAATATGAATTTTGACTTAGTAATAGTATTTTTTTTAAGGTATGTGGCTAGCAAGATGGTATCCAAGATAACCCTAAGAAAGTAAAAGCGGTATAGCAATGCCCACATCTTGCTACAGTTATAGATGCAGATCCAAATCCAATTTGCGCTTCCTGCGGTTGTCTGCCGTCCATTCTATTTGAGCAATAGTTGGATCAGGTACATGAACATATGCTTGTAAAGCATCAATCAACTCCTCAGCATCTGAAGCTAAGATGAGAATTCGTTGTGCTGAGTGTGGGATAAACCTTTGTTCCACGGCATGATCAAGGAAAGATAATAAACCATCAAAGAAGTGATTAACATTTAACAAACCTATTGGTTTGTGATGCAGATTCAGTTGTGCCCAAGAGACTATTTGGAAAATCTCCTCTAAAGTACCAAAACCACCTGGTAAGGCAATGAAGGCGTCAGCATTACTCATCATTCTAGCCATGCGTTCATGCATGAAAGCTACTCTATATTCTTCCCCAATTGTTTTCCCTATGTTGCTGGATGCAGCTAGAGCTGTAGGAATAATACCTAGAACTTGGCATCCTCCTATATGTGCAGCTGTAGCCACACACCCCATTAACCCACAGTTACCTCCACCATAGACTAGATGAATTTTTCTTCTGGCCAGCACCATACCCAGATTTTGTGCTGCTTTAACATACTCCCCATCTTTTCCAGGACTGGAACCACAAAAGACACAAATATTTCGAAACTGACGGAATGCGGTTCCCTCCATAATTTCTATCACCTTAACTCTGAGTATGAAGATAAAGATACTAATGTACGCATTTATAGAACTCAGAGAAGGGCATATTTATAATAGTTATGCGAAATGGCCGGGTATTGTTAGAATAACTATGTGAGTGATTGGTGGATATCAGCTAAAAAAAAAATTTCAAAAATGACGGCAAGCATATATATGTACAGTAGTTATGACTGTGACCCATATTAAGCACGTAAAGAGAATTAAGGTCAAGAATGGCAGTGATATTGAATTTATTGTAGACTCTGAAGGAATTCTAAGATTGGGCAAGCGATTGTGTGTATTTAATAAAGAACTTAAGGAAGAAATTTTAGAGGAAGCCCATAGATCCATATATACAATTCATCCTGAGGTAACTAAAATGTATAAAGATCTAAAAGAAATTTATTGGTGGGGCAGTATGAAGAAAGATATAGTTGATTTTGTATCTCGATGATTAACTTGTCAACAGGTAAAAGTAGAATATCAAAGACTTGCAAAATTACAATATCAGATAGAGTACCTGAATAAAAATGGGTGATTATAGATAGGTTCAAACTTGTCTTTGAATAAGATAGTAAGACTTCATAAGGTATTGATATCGATTATATCTGATCGAGAACTATAGTTCACAGATTGTTTTTAGAGAGCATTTTAAGAAGTTTTGGGCAGAAGTTTTACATAAAATACCGTAAGTTTTCTAATAGGTGAGTGAGTAAATGACTATTTCGTTTGTCAAGATTGTGACTTGGGTGATGTTTGATATTTGGATAGTATGTCATGAAAATATATGAATGTGTGAAAAGTGAATTGAAATGGATAAGTGGTAGACATGATATGAATAGTGAAAGTAAGATATGTTAGGATTGCTTAATGATTGGATAGTGATAGAAAAATGTTATCAGAGAAGGATGTGAACATATTGGGTTTACTGGAAGATAGATAAGACAAAAGTAGGAAATTTGTGATTTCAATTGGTTAGAAGTGACTAATGAATGAAATCTTGGAAGAATATAACTTAAAATAGTGAGTTTGGACACCGAACTATATAACGATTTTTAGATGAAAGGAATAAAAAAAATGATGGCCTTATGGTGCTTTGAGGAATGTAATAAAGTGAATTAGTGGTACTGAAGTTCTTGAGGGATAAAATATAGAAAGTATGATTTAAATTGATCTTTGAATTATTAATTTGGAAATATGGAGAATATTCTGAGAATCATGTCCGAAAATAATGTAAGTAATCAAGATATTTGTGTTAAAGGTTTAGACTATACTAAATCGAATTTAGTATTTAAGATGTGAATTATGTTGAGATTGGAAATTCACGTATGAATAATTGTTAAGAAAAGAGATTTCAGAAGAAGCCATAAATTGTAAATATGGATAAACCGAGATAATAAAGATATACTGTGATAAAAATGGTACTAGTATAATGGTAAAAAGAAGATACAAGTTAAATTTTTCATTGGCCGATATGTTGGCAAATACGAATTGAATATATTATCTCAAGAGAGTTATTCAAGAAGTCTAAGGATCTTTATTAGATTATAATATGACTAATACTAAATTTAAATGATGTGTTTATACATTAGAAGTTATGCTTTAAGTATCTTTATATTATTGTGGTAAAAGTTGGAAGAAATTAAGTGTCCTTAGTTGAACTTGCTCATAGCAGTAATTATTATGCTAATATACAATGGCATCACTTGAAAATTTATATGAACATCATAGGTTTCTTAATATGTGAGTGAATTGAGAAAAGTTAAACTTTGAAAATTTAATTTGGAATAACATGCAATAGATAGAATATGACTTATCTAAATTGATGATGCTAGCTTGGAGAGCATGCTTCAAGCATATTTTTTTTAAGATTGGTGAGAGATTCCTTAGCAGAATCTGTCTATAATAAAATGATATTAGAAGATTTAAGCCTTATGTAAGGGGTGATACAAATGTTCTGTTAAATGACTCAGTGGAGTTAGATTTATCATTGAAAAAGTGAAAATTGATTAGAAAAAGAAATACAAGTAACTCAATACTAGTCAAAAGTCTATAAGGACCATGAATGTTGAGCACTAGGATTATCAATTGGTGACCATATATTCTTTAATGACTCACCAATGAAAGAGGTAATGAGATTTGGAAAGAAAGGAAAGTTACTTCCTCGGTATATAGAACCATTTGAAATTTTTGATAGGATCGGTTCAGTGGTTTATTGTTTGGCTTTACCACCTGAATTGGGTAATGTCCATCCAGTTTTTCATGTGTCTATGCTACAGAATTATTTACCGGATTCTACACATGTTATATAGTGTCCATAGATTCAGTTACAGAAAGATTTAACTTAAGAGGAATAACCAGTAGCAATAGTGGACAGACAAGTAAAGAAGTTACGGTTAAAAGAAATACCTATAGTAAAGGTGATATGGAAAAATCACTCTTTTGAAGAAACTACTTGAGGAAAGAGAGGAGGATATACACGCTAGATATCTGCATTTATTTGAACAATGAGATTAGTATTTATCTGCAACTATGGTGATAAAATTCGGGGACCGAATTTCTTTAAGGGGGGAAGAATGTAATAACCGTAAAATTTAACAAAAATTCCAATTAAAGGAAATTTAAAATAAAAGAGAGAATTTTGAAAATAGAGATAAGAACCGGTGAAAATAAGTTTATTTATTACATGGAATAAAGAATTACAAAAGAAATATGAGAATTTATGTTTTGGCGCGCTATAAACAAATATATTTTTATTTTATATAGAAATGATTATGATTTGCTAAAAGTAAGTAGACTTTTAAGTAAAAGAAATATTGTATTGCTTAAAATAATTATACCGGCCTCTATTGAATTTTTATGGTATTTTTAGAAATATTCTTTCTTTTAATATGAATAAAGATATTTGTTTTGAAATTTATTTTATTATGATTTTTATCAAGAAAAATTATGATTTAAGAGTTTAACTAAAAATTTATGAGAAAGGAAATTTTTAGAAATTTTTGGGATATTTTATGATGAAAAATGGAATTTATATGAATTTTATAAAAGAAAATCCTATTATTAATTATTTAATAATTATTATTATATTAAAAAAAAAATTTCAGAAACCATAAGATGAGAAACCGGAGGCGACGAATTCGAAATGGAAAAAAATGCATAGTGCTGCATAGTGAGTGCATAGTAATTTCAAAGTTTATCTTTCGATTTGGAGTGTTTAAGGGCTTCCAATCTCAAAACTGAACGTATTATTGGATTCAGGACGAAGAGTACTTCAGTTTTGACCGATCAGTTTTTGAAATCAACCGTTGAATCGCCGTAGATCTGAAGTAGAAAATCTCGGTAAAAGGTAAGTTCTGAAAAACCTTACTTAGGGACTTCTAATTAGAAATCTGACTCCGTAGATGGATTCAGAAATTAGATAAATATTAGGATATGAAATTGTTTTGTTGATTCGGTAAAATTTTTGTGACAGTGAATAGTATTTTTCGGCGGTGAATAGTGGCGGTGAATAGTATTATCCGGCGTGAATAGTGTTTTCCGCGCGTGAACAGTAACCAAGCTCATTTAAGGTTTTTGGACCTTCCGGACTCGATTTTGGGGTCTGTTTTACCGAATTCAGACCAGGAACTAGGATTTTAGGGCTGTCCAATCTGGAACCCTTACCTGTGAGTGGGTTTTTCATACTATAGCGCATGTCTTATGAATTCGGTTTATAACTCTCTCTCTCATATGATTTTAATTAGTTGGAATGTATGATAAATTGTTTTACTACTTTGAAAACCAATATGTTCCAACCATGTTATAAATTATAAATTTCAATCCTAGTTGAACCCTAGGTATGCAGGGCAAACATCTAGACTGATAATTCTCCATTTGAGCTAGATTTATAGAAATGCGAACTTAGTCATAGAAATGAATTAAGTTGGCCCTGAAATGATTTGATGCATGATGAGCATTTATGCGACGTCTACGGACGATCTATGTTTAAAATGATTTGATGCACGATGAGCATCTATACGACGTCTACGGACGATCTATGTTTAAAGAGAAAGTTTATGATGATAAAGGTCTCCATGGGAATAATACGTGGATGAAACATATTTTTGAACGGAGTTTTATGCATGAAAAGAGCTAGATGGAGAATTATAGCTTTATTGTAATGTTATTGAAATGTTTTACTTTAAACTCTTTGAATAGCATATTTCAAATGTTTTCTATTGGAGGGACCCTTTTAGATCACTGTTAGCTAGCCGCAGGTAGTGCTAGCCCTGGTGCACCATGATCATGTTAAGGCTTCGGCCTAGGATACTGTGACGGGCATATGACTGCCTAAGACACAGGGATTTAGGGTTGACTTATGTCTTCGCCTACAGTGATTGCCATACCCATTGCTATGTGCTTGGGGAAATTTAGGGTGGACTTATGTCTACGCCTACAGTGATTACCCTACCCCTGCTGTGTGCTTGGGGGAGATGATAGATCTGTTAGGAAAGACCTCCAATAAACTGATGCATTTTTTTTAAAGATTAAATATTTCTAAACAAGCTCATTCATCATTGTTATTGCATAAATATCTTCATGTATTACTTACCATGCATAATTGATTTGCTTACGGTTATTGATTTAATCATGTTTTATCTTTTGAACACACATTTAAACTGTTTAGCATTTTTTCAATAAATTATGGTTAAATGCTTTATGTTTCTATTGTTATCTTTACATTTGGATTTCAATTATTAAACCCATTGCGAAACAATCGTGCTTGGTTTGCCCTGTTTCAGTTATAGTATGATTTACTCATTCACTGAGATGTGGTAATCTCACCCCTCCTAAAACTGTCACGGCCCCAAATGATGGAACACATGACCGGCACGACATAAGGGTTTCCCCCTAGCCGCAAGCCTAACACATAGCATGCACAAACATCCAGCACACAATCCAGAGTACATAATAAATATAACTGGCCACATATGCCACATCCAATATCAGAAAATACTATATATATGTATATATATATATCTCATGATATCTCATGAATCCAACATTCTGATTCAACTTGGCCCATGGCCTCATAATATTCATGTAATTCAACTTGGCCCAAGGCCTCATAATACCAACATTATTGTAAAATATAAAACCATTTTTTCAAACAACACATCAAAATACGCAAGAAGCGAGGATCCTGCCTGTATGTTCATGGAGATACTCTAGACATAACTAAACTAAACAAACAGTACAAAAGAGCCTTGCCCAAACTAGGTCTCACCAACACTATCTTCAGCCTCCTACGAAGCTGTAGCTGAATCAAAGTCTCTTTGACTATCTGTGGAGAGGAAACAAAAGAGGGGTGAGATTACCACATCTCAGTGAATGAGTAAATCATACTATAACTGAAACAGGGCAAACCAAGCACGAGTGTTTCGCAATGGGTTTAATAATTGAAATCCAAATGTAAAGATAACAATAGAAACATTAAGCATTTAACCATAATTTATTGAAAGAATGCTAAACAGTTCAAATGTATATTCAAAAGATAAAACAGGATTAAATCAATAATCGTAAGCAAATCAATTATGCATGGTAAGTAATAAATGAAGATATTTATGCAATAACAATGATGAATGAGCTTGTTTAGAAATATTTAATCTTTAAGAAAAATGCATCAGTTTATTGGAGGTCTTTCCTAACAGATCTGTCATCTCCCCCAAGCACACAGCAAAGGTAGGGTAATCACTGTAGGCGTAGACATAAGTCCACCCTAAATTTCCCCAAGCACATAGCAATGGGTATGGCAATCACTGTAGGCGAAGACATAAGTCAACCCTAAATTTTCCCAAGCACATAGCAATGGGTATGGCAATCACTGTAGGCGTAGACATAAGTCCACCCTAAATCCCTGTGTCTTAGGCAGTCATATGCCCGTCACAGTATCCTAGGCCGAAGCCTTAACATGATCATGGTGCACCAGGGCTAGCACTACCTGCGGCTAGCTAACAGTGATCTAAAAGGGTTCCTCCAATAGAAAACATTTGAAATATGCTATATTCAAAGAGTTTAAAGTAAAACATTTCAATAACATTACAATAAAGTTATAATTCTCCATCTAGCTCTTTTCATGCATAAAATTCTGTTCAAAAATATGTTTCATCCATGTATTCCCATGGAGACCTTTATCATCATAAACTTTCCCTTTAAACATAGATCGTCCGTAGACGTCGCATAGATGCTCATCATGCATCAAATCATTTTAAACATAGATCGTCCGTAGATGTCGCATAAATGCTCATCATACATCAAATCATTTCATGGCCAACTTAGTTCATTTTTATGACTAAGTTCGCATTTCTATAAATCTAGCTCAAATGGAGAATTATCAGTCTAGATGTTTACCCTGCATATCTAGGGTTCAACTAGGATTGAAATTTATAATTTCTAACATAGTTGGAACATATTGGTTTTCAAAGCGGTAAAACAATTTAACATACATTCCAACTAGTTAAAATCATACGAGAGAGTTATAAACTGAATTCATAAAGCATGCGCTATAGTATGAAAAATCCACTCACAGGTAAGGGCTCCAGATTGGGCAGCCCTAAAATCCTAGTTCCTGGTCTGAATTTGGTAAAACAGACCCCAAAATCGAGTCCGAAAGGTCCAAAAATCTTAAATGAGCTTGGTTACTATTCACCGTCGGGAAATATTATTCACGCCAAAAAACACTATTCACCGCCACTATTCATCGCCGGAAAACACTATTCACTGTAACAAAAATTTTACCCAATCAACAAAACAATTTCATATCCTAATATTTATCTAGTTTCTGAATCCATCTACGGAGTCAGATTTTTAATTAGAAGTCCCTAAGTAAGGTTTTTCAGAACTTACCTCTTACCGAGATTTTCTACTTCAGATCTACGGCGATTCAACGGTTGATTTGAAAAACTGATCGGTCAAAACTGAAGTACTCTTCGTCCTGAATCCAATAACACTTTCAGTTTTGATACCGGAAGCTAATTGCTACTCCAAATCGAGAGAAAAGATTTGAATTCACTATTCACTCACTATGCAGCACTATGCATTTTTTTTCGTTTTTTTTTCGTCGAATATGTTTTGTGAACGCCCCCGGTTTCGTTTATATTTCTGCATTTTTTTATATATTAATAATTATTAAATAATTAATAATTAGATTTTCTTTTATATAAATTCATATAAATTTCGTTTTTTATTATAAAATATCCCAAAAATTCCTAAAAATTTTCTTACTCATAAATCTTTAGTTAAACTCTTAAATCATAATTTTTCTTAATAAAAATCGTAATAAAAAAAATTTAAAACAAATATCTTAATTCATATTAAAAGAAAGAATATTTCTAAAAATACCATAAAAATTCAATAGAGGCCGGTATAATTATTTTAAGCAATACAATACTTCTTTTACTTAAAAGTACACTTACTTTTAACAAATCATAATCATTTTTACATAAATAAAAATATATTTGCTTATAGCGCACCAAAAACATAAATTCTCATATTTCTTTTGTAATTCTTTAATCCATGTAATAAATATTCATATTTTCTACGGTTCTTATCTTTATTGTCAAAATTCTCTCTTTTATTCTAAATTTCCTTTAATTGGAATTTTCGTTAAATTTTACGGTTATTACACTCAAAACCTGGAGGCTGGTGCATGTATACCTCCTCCTTAAGGAATCCATTTAAAAATGCGTTGTTTATATCGATTTGGTGCATGTGCCACTGGTTGCTTAATGCTAGAGTTAGAACAACTCTAATGGTAGAAGGTTTAACTACTAGACTGAATGTTTCATCAAAATCAAGGCCATATTCTTGATGGAAACCCTTTGCAACTAACCTTGCTTTATATCTGTGAATGGTTCCATCTGGATTCTCCTTAACCTTGAAAACCCATTTGCAGCCTATAGCCTTCCTATTTGCTGGAAGTTCACACAACGTCCATGTATTGTTTCTTTTTAGTGCTTCAATTTCATCTAGCATTGCCTTCTTCCACTCTAATGATTGGAGTGCATGAGTTACAGTCTCGGGTTCTTTGCTCAGATTGTACACCTTTGGCTTAAATACACTAGCTTTCCCTCTAATTATCATAGGATGAACTCCAAGCGTATTGATGTGTTGATTTTCTGCTACTGCATTTTGTGGGCTTCCATTAGAATTTGAGTTTGCTTCTGTTGAACTTACTGCTGTTGGAGATACTTGCATTATGAGATCTGGGTTTGGGTTATGCTCAGTGCTAGTGCTGACTTCCTCAGGTCTGTTAACTCTAGATATAGGATGCCTATTTTGAATGCTTTGATCATCAGAAGGTTCTGTGGTATGATTTTGTAGACTGTTTGTTCTCATTTCTCGTTGAAGATTATGAGTAGAGTCTGAGTATATAGAACTTGATGGTTTTTGATTGATTAGAATGGTAGTAAGGAGAGAGGGAAGATGAAATTCTTGAGTGAAACTCGATTTGTTGTGCTCCAGTTTCTCATGCTGAGCATAGGGAAAATTCTGTTCATCAAAAAGAACATCTCTGGAAATATATATTCTCCCAGTGGGGTGTAGGCATTTATATCCTTTGTGCTGTTGAGAGTATCCGAGGAAGATGCACTCTTGTGATCTGAAGTCAAGTTTATGCTTATTGAAGGGTCTGAGCAGAGGGTAGCAAGCATATCCAAAGACCCTCAGGTGATGATATTCAGGCTGCTTCTTGTATAGTACTTCGAAAGGTGACTTACCATTTAATACGGGTGTTGGAATGAGATTGATTGTATGGACTGATGTTAAGAATGCAAAGTCCCAGTACTTTTGTGGTAGTCTTGATGCTGCAAGTAGAGTAAGACCATTTTCTGTAATATGTCTATGCTTCCTTTCAGCTACTCTGTTTTGCTCATGCGCATATGGACATGATACTCTATGGGTGATGCCACTTTGCTGTAAGAGGTTAGTGAAATTACGAAACTCTCCTCCCCAATCAGACTGCAAGCACTTTATTTTGCTATCAAATATATTCTCAACCACAAGCTTGAACTTCCTGAATACTTCTAAAGCTTCAGATTTAGTCTTAATCAAATACATCCAGGTAAACCTACTATAAGCATCTATAAAACTAATATAGTATTTGTAGCCTTGTGCAGATATCAGAGGTGCGGGTCCCCATACATCTGTATGAATTAGTTGAAGAGGTTTTGTATACTGAGTGGAAGAATCAGAATATGGGAGCTTATGAGATTTACCAATACAACAATATTTGCAAAATTCCTGGCCCTTTTTATTTATTGAGCGTATGTTATAGCTATTCAGAACCTGAGATACAATGTGAGGGGCACAATGTCCTAGTCTTTGATGCCATGTATTGTAAGTTGGTAATATGAAGCATGAACTATTTACAGACTTCTTAATGTGAGAAACAGAGTATGAAACAGGGTGTGAGTTTGTCCATCGTGCAGCTTCTCTTCTTGCCTCCAAATGTTTCAATTTGAATTCATCAAACACGTACAAACCTTGCCTAACCGTTCCTTCCAAAAGCACTTGGCGTGTGTCCAGGTCCTTGACAAAACACTTATACGGATGAAATTCAAAAATGACACCATTATCTTGAGCAAATCTTGAAAGACTAAGTAGATTCTTAGTTATTTTCGGTACATAGAGTAAATCTTGTAAGGTAAGACAATTGGAAGAGAAAGGAGAGAAAACAAATGACTGACAAATGTTAGAGATTGATAGGCCAACTCCATCACCCATATGAACTCTTTCCTGTCCTTGATAACGACTTTGATTCATTAGATTGTTGGAATCTGGAGTGACATGATTTGTCGCACCTGAGTCAATATACCAAGCAGAATCAGTTAAGCCATCTGCAGTGGCTGCCATTGTTGAAAAATTTCCTTGTGGTCTAAAGTTGTACTGATCCATCACAGGAAGTTATTCTTGATATGTTTGATCAAAGCGATAGTAACAGTTCAAGGCTGTATGACCATAACGATTGCATACTTGGCATATTATAGCTGATCTATTTGCAAATGATCTTCCTCTATTTCTTCCTCAAAAATTACCTCTGAAGTTACTTCTGAAACCTCTATAACTGCCCCCTCTAAATTTGAAATTATATCCTCTGCCTGGATTACTTTGAAATTGAAAATTTCTACCTCGAGAATGACTTGGGTGATTAACCAAATTTGCACTATGTTCAACGAATTTGAGTTTGTGACGGAATGAATTGATACAGGACTTGTAGGTTTGTTACTATCTTCTATGCGAGCTTCTTGTGTTAGCAGCAGTGATTCTATCTCTGATATTGTATAGACATCTTTCCTTGTGATGATGCTTGTCACAAAAGCATCATATTCTGATGGAAGACCTCCAAAGATAACTTCTAGGTGATCTGTGAAGGTAAGAGGATTCCCTATTGCTGCCAAAGTGTCAGCACTTGATTTTATTTTCAAAAGATAGTCAGCCATGGAAAGATCATGTTTCTTTATCTGCCTTAGTTGAATATTTAATTGGCATATCTTTGCTCTTGTGTGTGCTTCAAAATATTCTAAGAGACGATGCCATACCTTGAAGCTATGTTCACAATCTACTATGCGGGTGAGCATACTTACATTCATGGAGGAAAGAAGCCAAGAAAGCAGAAGTTGGTCTTGAAGCTCCCACTCGATAAATTCTTCAGAAATATTTCCAAGTACAGCATCATTATGTGACTTGAACTTCTTTAGCATACTGCTTCTGTCAAGAAATCCTGAGAGTCGAAGGCCTTTGACTGCTGCAAGCACTTGTCGTTTCCATAAAAGAAAATTGGTATCATCCAATTTTATAGAGAGAGACGATGAGAATGTGACGATTTTGTTTCTCTGGTTTGTATCCAGAGAAGGATTCGGCACTGTATCATTTTTTGCCATTTGCGATTAGCAGGAATGCTCTGATACCATGAAGACGAACAAAAGAAATATAGACGAGAGAAGAAAATGAATTCAAAAGTGTTTATTCCATTCTTGAATATGCAAAAGTGTCTTACAATATATCGTGTGCATGTGAGTATTTATGATGGTTAATCTGCTGGTTACTCATAACGGAACCTAACTAACTATTTAACTATTTCCGTTGCTTTCATATATACTCTAATACCTTATCACTTAACCTACTCCTTGAAGGTAATTTTTATATTGTCCTTTATTTACGTACATTGGCATGTACTTTATTTACGTACATTGGCGCATGCACCAATTCTTCCTAATCTTTACCAAAGGAGAAGACGCTATAATCCGAGATGGGATAATCTAAATGCTACTTACACACTTAAAAACCCTCTCAACTCTTTTGAGAAGCAAATGTATCTAAACTCATTTAACCCCACTTATATATGACGATGTATCAAGTGAGTGGACTCACTTAAGTGAGGTGAGAGGTGAGAGGAATAAATTACAGCAATTAGATAAATCCAAACAGTCCAGATTAAATATTAATGTAAGTGAGTCACGTTCTCACTTCCACAGCCAAAATTCTTTCTTCTCTTCATTGGCGCTGCCAAAAAGATAGTGTGAGAACAAAAGAATCGAAAAACAAGAGAAAGAGAGAGTGGGAGAAGCATCACCAGCGTCGGAAAGACCCACTCAAAGATAAGTTAATAGTTTTGGGGAAATTCTGGTTCTGCTCAGATTCTTGTTGATTTAAGTTCATTTTGTGCTAGCAAATCTGGCTGCTATCTTGTTGATTTAATTTGATATTATCACAAGAATCTGGCATCTAAATGTAGTTCCTTACATATGCAAATTATTACTGCCTATCCGCTTCTGAAATTGAGAGGCACCATTTTGTCCCAAGATCTTGAAAATGAGCCTATCTTTATTGGAAGCAGCAAAAATGATGGATCAAGATTATAGATGTTGATGGTAATCAATAACTGAAGAGCCTCTTGCCAAAACAATGAATTTCATTTAGCTTGTAGCTGTTATCCTCTAATTTGGAATGGAATAAGAAAATTGTAAAGGCTTGACTATTATACACTTTGATCCCTTAGATATACGGCACTTATGTTTAATGAAAATTCAATTTTGTCTATGAAGTAGCATCTGGCAGAATGTTGACTGCAAGTACAGAAGTCATGTAGACTATGTAGACTATTTAGAGTTGTAGAAAAATGTAATTATTTTTTTGGTAAAGTAAAATAGTGTAGAAAATGAGAATAGCATTCCAGCCAGAAAAGCATTATGTAAAGTTTTCTCCATAATAACCGAACCATTATTATTTCTAGAATTTAAACAGCTACTATTATTACGACCAATCATTGCTGAGTAAAAAAGATGTAATTTTTATTAAAAAAAACCCTCATTTCTATAAATAAATAAAAAAGTCTATATCAACAAATGTTAGATGTAAAAATAAGCGAGTTACACTTCTTAAATAAAGACACAAATTCAATTCTTAAAACATATATTTGTAAAAAAGGCTTTTTAATCGCAACAATGCTTAAAGAAAATTAGTTCTACTAATTTAAGAAAATACCTTAAAAAACCACCCGAAAAAAGGGGGAAAGAGGTATAATGTATTTTATACCAAATCACAAATGGTACAACCACATTTGATGACTTTACTACAACAGTTTCTTTTCAATAGTTATGCAAGTTTGGAATCGATCTACAAATTTGAATCATCACATTAAGTCTCTTAAATAAATAAATATTTTATTTAATTGTAATAAAAATTACAGATTTTATCATACAATATAACTACATTATGTATTTCTTGTTTAAAGAAACAACTGAAATTTTATCTCCACTTTTTACCATCTTAACTTTATGATAATAAATTAAATGATTCTTCAAAGATACAACTAATGATTTAAAAATCTAGTCATTAACCTATTAAAAAGAGTGATTCATAATTTATTAGTCCAACCATAGTCAAATTGATAATAAAATATAAAATATATTTTTAAATATTTTATATTATAGAATATGATATATTAAAACTTAAATATATAAAATAAATTAAATAAACCATTTAAGAAAAAAAATAAGAAAATAATACATACTAATATATTTGAAATTTTATTAATAACTAAATTATATACAAAATAAATTCATATTTTTAGATAATATAACACTTATCAATCAATAATAGCCATTACACTATTTTTAATCATAAAAGAATTAAAATACATATTTAATTACCATTAATATAAGAAATTAACCAAAATGTTGTTTTAAGTTAAAAAAATTTAAAATATAAACCATTTAGACTGTTTGAGTTCCTGGTTTTTAGCCAATTTGTATTTTGACTGATTAACTAATTTTTTGCAAAACGCTTTTCAGGATTAAATCAAACTAACTCTCCCACCAATTCACCGAATTTTTCAATCTAATTGATAGATCCAAATGTAATCAAAAGAGAGATTAAATCTATGGTTTTTACAAAGAAAAAAATGCTCCATTAACAATTTTAAGCTATCTTCAAATGGATCAGGATTCTCTACTGTAGTCAATGCACCGCAAACGGTGTGTTGGGCCCCACAATATAATTTTTTGAGTGCGTTTTGAGATTTTTTTTAATATAATTTTAAATTTTAATTTGTTATAAATTATTTAAAAAAAATTAAAGAAAAAAATATAAGAATTTATAAAAAATAATAATTTTTTAGTAAAAAATTTAAAAAATTTGTTGAAAAATATAGAAGATATTTTTTAAAATAATTGATTAAAAAATTAAACTTTAAAAATAAATTAAAAAAATGCAAAAAAACATAACACCATTTTTCAACAATTTATAATTAGCTTTTCAACAAAGTTTTTAAGTTTTTTGACAAAAAAATTATTTTCAAGAAATTATTATTTTTGAAATTTTTTTTTTAATTTTTTTCTAAATAATATGTTGAAAAAATTAAAATTTTAAAATATATTAAAAAATCAAAACGTTTTTCTATTTTTTTTAATTTTACTTTTTATTTAATTTTTTAAATAAAAAAAAAATTAAATTTTAAAAATATATTAAAAAAATAAAAAATTTCAAAATGCAACCAGAAAGTTACGTTTTGAGAGCACAGCACCCCACCCCCCACCCCCCCTGCTGAGCATTGGCCACAACAGAAGATCTTGATCCATCTTTTAATAGGTCATCCGATATCACAAGTTTATAATTTATATAATAAATAAATTTAAATTCAACAACTGATAATTGTCTACAATATCAAAAATTTAAGTCTATAGAAAAATATTTATAAAAAAATAATTTTAATGGTCTGAACAAAATTAATTTTATACTTAAATGATATAAAAATATTCGTGTCATGAGCAAAAACCACACTATCATAAACAACGTATAACACAACATACTGATGATGATGAAATCATCCCTTTCACAGATGTTAGACTACAAAGTTGTGAATACAGTAAGATACAATTATTCCCACGTATAGCTGTACATGTTGCTCCTGTCTATTGTATCAATTCTGTGGGAAGGATGAACAACACCCTCATGAATCATATGCTAAATCTATCACCTAGACTAACACAAGGTCAATAGCAGGTTCATAACCCCAGAAAACCTAATTGCACCATCACTCTTTTCTAAACGTGGGAACGAGAGATATTTCACATTCTACAACGTCGCTACAGGGCATTCTAAGCACGATTATTAGTGTGTTAACAACTTAATATCCCGATTTGGCAGTCATCTTCCTTCTTGCTGACACCTGCACTCAATGGAAAATCTGCCATGGAACCACTGCTGCGGCAATCTTAGGTAAATGAGCTACAGTGGCTAAACTGCTCACCCTTTTTGCACTGAGCTCTTCTTTCCCGTTCGATGCTTCCAATTGCTCTGCATTAGGCAAGATGAGCTCAGAATATGAAATAAAAATTAATTAAAAAAAATTGCGGAAAAGGATAAGTTATTTACAAGAGGCTCGTCATCAGAAATCTCATCAATCCCAGCACCCGTAGGACTTGATGACTCTATATGTGATTTCTCCATTTCTCTGGGACTACTCCCCCCATCACTTTTATCTTGGCTGCCTTCAGAATCTGATTCTTCTCTATTATCCCTCTCTCTTAAAGCCCCACTTAATTCATCCACTTCTCTCGCTCCTGAAATACTTTCTTCAACATTTTGGACATCTTCGGAAAGTCTTTCACCATATTCCTGCTTTTCTTGATCTGGTTCTTCAGTATAACCCAAGCTCTTCTCCTTTTTCAGCTTCTTTCCTCTCAAAACAGATTTTACTTTCTTGGTAGATTTCTTCTCCTTTATGATTTTATCTGACCTTTCAGCAGGTTCCCCTTCAGAATCACCTTGAAAGGAAAATAAAAAGAAAAAAAGAACAATGAAGCACAACTCTTGCACAATGACGTCCCACTGAAAATTAACTTGAGAAAAAGAGATTACTGACATTATATTCATTTCTAAAACAATTAAGAAATTTACCAATAATCATCAACTTAGTGTCCGTTAATAAATTCAAAGCATAGCTGGACTTATCAATAAGCATGGCTTCTTTTGTAACCTTTTTTTTTAATACTATTGTTAGAATTAATGTAAATAGATTGTGCTTGATTAGGGAGTATCCATTTTATCTTTTTATTTAAGTGATTGTAGTAACTGTCTTGTCCCTTAATTTTGGATATCATAATTATCCTTATATATAATGGTTATCTATATTTTTTTCTATATATATCAGTGACTAATATAAATCTTTCTCATGAACTATATTTTACAATTCTATTTTTCTCTTATCTTTTCAAATTTAATATGGTATCAGAGTTTTGAGAAAAACACAAAGTAGTCCTTTAACCCCTATATCCATCCTTCCTTCCCTAAAAAGAAAAGATGTTATGTGTACATTGCGATGCAAGAGGCTGAAGAAGCCTTTGTCCAAGGCGTCGCTGCAACACTAAGACACCAGACCACCACAGATCGATGTGTTCGGTCGGTACCCATCGCCAATTGTCCTCCAGCGACTCTCCAGCCAACATGAAGTTTTGTTTTTCCTTGTCCAGCTATGCATATGCTTCTCCAACATCCCAACAGTGATGAAAATTTCTTCTTGCTCCTCAGAAGGCACCAAAACACCCTCTAGGAGCATACCTAATTGCTGGTTCTGCCACTTTCCTCTCTATTCGTGTCATAGGATCATTTTTGGTTGTTGCTTCTATCACTTTCCTCTCTATTCTTATTACAAGATCGTTTTTGGTTGTTGCTTCAGCCACTTTTGCTCTATGTTCGTGTGACAGGTTATTTTTTGAATTATTTTCTTCATCCCAACGTAATGGCTGCTCCCTTCGTGGTTTCCATAGCTCCAAAATCAAGTATTCTCTCTTCTATTATATCTGAGTTTCCTATTATAACTATAAAAAAATTAAATGGCTCAAATTATTTTTCATGAGCTGCTTCTGTTGAACTATGGTTTCTTGGTCAAAATCACAAATACTATCAAATAAAAGAATTGAATGATAGTTTCGAAATTGATTGACCTACTTGAAAAAAATTGTGACCGTCAATTGTATGGTTTGTTATGGCATTCTGTTGACTCTAAGTTGTTGTCTCTTCTTTATGCTTGTAAAACTTATCATGTTTTTTAGAAAAATGTTAAGTCTCTATACTAATGATATTCAGCGCTAATATTTGGTAGTAGAAAATTTTTGCACTCCTAAGTTGTTTTTACATGTCTCCTTCTAAGTTGTTTTCTATTTTTAAAAATTTTTGTACTGAGATTCGTATTCAATTTAATACGTTAAAATTTTTTGAAATAACAATGCACGTGAATATTTTTACTTTTTTTCAAAAATTTTATGACTGCACAAAATATGATTCATCCATCTTCTTGTGTTCACACACCACAACAAAATAGTATAGAATAACGTAAAAATCGTCATTTAATTGAGACAACTCACACTTTATTACTTCATCACTATATTCCTATTTCTTTCTAGAGTAATGCGATTCTTATAACTTGTTATTTAATCAACTGTATGACATCCTCAATACTCAAAGGTCAAGTCCTTCATTTCCTTATATTCCTAAGTCAACCATTATATCATCTCCCTCCTCGAGTCTTTGGCTATGTTTGTTTTGTTCATAATTATATCCAGGTCGTGATAAGCTTGACATTAAGTCTTGTAAATGCATCTTCTTGGTCTATTCTAAATTGCAAAAAAGGTACTAGTCTTTTAACTCATCAATTCTTTGTGTCTGCAGATGTTACTTTTTTTGAGCAATTTTCTTATTACTCGCACTTTCATTCTGATCAGAGTATTATTGCTACTGATGCTCTTCTTCTTTCATGTCTTGATTCTTTTATTGTTCCTGTAACAGACACTTCAATTTCACCTTCACAGTCTGTTCCACCCCTCCAAGTTTATCATTGTTGTGTACCCACCTCTATTCCTACAAACCCTGTGGATGTTCCTGGTGATTCACCACCAGATCCAACTTCACAATCTGCTTCGACCTTACCTTTTGACAATGGTTTTTCTATTTCCATTAGAAAAGGTATGCACTCATCTTGTAACTCCTATCCTGTTTACAATTGTGAACTATCATCGATTATCCTCTTCCTATTATGTCTTTGCATCATTTTTGTCTTCTATTTCTATTCTTCAAATAACACAAAAAGCTCTATCTCACCTTAGGTGGCGACAAGCCATGATTGAAGAAATGACTACCCTACAATCATGTGACATTTGGGAATTAACACATCTCCCTCCTTACAAGTCTATTGTTAGCTGTTGTTAGGTCTAAACAATTAAAGTTGAACCTGATGGTACTATTAATCGTCTTAAGGCTCATTGCCAAAGGTTACACAGATTTTCAGATTGAATTATAGTGACATCTTCTCTCTAGTTGGCAAAATGGCCTCCATTCAGCTTATGCTGTCCGTTGTTGCTATGTGACAATGGCCTTTTCATCAATTGAATATTAAGAATGTTTTTCTTAATAGAAATTTTGAAGAGGAAGTGTATATAGAGCAACCACTTGGTTTTGTTGCTCAGAGAGAGTCTGATCTAGTATGTCGACTATGACAATCTATCTATGATTTGAAACAATATCTTTGAGTTTGGTTTAACCTGTTTAGTAATGTGGTTCAACAATTCGGGATGACTCGGAGTGAGGTCGACCACTCAATATTTTATGCACACTAATCCTCTGATTGTTGCATTTATCTAATTGTCTACGTGGATAACATCATCATGGCAGAGAATGATCAAGAAGGGATTTCCAAACTCAAATAAATTGAATTTAAAGCTAGAGTTGGTGTCCTATCCTATGACAAGTTAAAAATATGTGCCATTTTGCGGCATAATAGTTCAAGGGTTCCAAGACATCAGATTTAGCAATTAACATTTACACTTTTTTATTAATTATAAATTCATTCTTTATAATGATATCCATTAAGTTTCACAAACTCAACTGCATTGATGTAACAGAAAATGAGTGTCTCATTCGTCTTGTTTCTCAAACCTTGCTATCCATGAAACGTTCAGTTTCTTCTACTTTCTTTTGTCTTTCAGTTTCAGTTATATTTAAGCTAAGAACTCATGCAACTAGCAGTAGAATTAACTTTATTGTTGTCACTTTTTGTTGGTTGACCCTCGGTCCTCCTTATAAAGAAATTAAGAAATTTTACAAGCTTAGCTCTACGTTAGCCAATGGTAAGCATGCCTTCAATTGATGTATCAGACCAAAAATGTATATATTATAGACTCAGATGGATTGCAGAGACCAGAATATTGATAACTTGTCAGCATACCAATAGCCTCCAAGAATCATTCAGACAGGCAAATTTTAAACCCAAGGATTGACATGAAGAGTTGCAGACATAACAGTAACACCAGCCAAGCAATATATATATATATATATATATATGTGTGTGTGTGTGTGTGTGTGTGTTGAAAGACCATCCATCGCAGACGTCGAAGGCGCGTTTATCGTAGGAGTTCCCTGGTTCCTCGATTCAAGGAAAGCGTATCGGGAGTCAATGTTGAATGGGCTTCCTTCTTGGGAATGTCTGAGAGGATTTCTCTCAATTTTTTTACCATTGCTGATTGTTATCTCTTTATCCTAACTATTACAGGATTGTATTACGTTTTTTGCTATGCCAGAATTCCGTTATAAATTCTGGTCCTCTTCTTGTATTTGATGTTGATGAATAAGAATCCTTCATTTGCAGTGTTTCTATCTCTCTTCTCCAGTCTATTTTTTCACATGGTATCAGAGCCAAAATAATGGCGAGAGGAGAGACGCATGGCCAGCTTCAAGCAGACCCTTACTCGATTAAGCAGGGATAGGCAGAAGGAAGTAACTGCGGAATACTCCCCTGCACCGATTCTTACAATTAATCCCGCTGCACCCAGTCATCCTTCAACCCATTCTTTCGATAAATCTCCCCTACAAATCACTCCTTACAAGCTGAATGGACGTAACTTCCTGCAATGGTCCAGGTCAGTCCAAATAGTGATCCGAGGAAGAGAAAAAATTGGTTTTTTAGATGGCACTGCCATAAGACCCGAGACTACAGAACCTACATTTGCAACATGGGATATTCAGAATGCCTTGGTGATGTCCTGACTTATTAATTCTATGGAGGAACACATTGGGTCCTTGCATCTTGCTCATACCACTGCCAAAAATGTTTGGGAGAATGTAAAAATTGCATACTTAGACTTGAAAAACTCTGCCCAGCTATGTGAATTGAGAGACAAAGCCAGGGATCTCAAACAAGGAAGTTTGAATGTAACTGATTATTATACTACTCTTACAAAAATTTAGCAAGAATTGGCTGTGTTTGAACCAAATGATTGGTGCAATAGGTGTCAGGAAAAATACATAAAATTGGTAGAAAAAACTCGAACATATGACTTTCTTACAGGTTTAAACAAAAGAGATGGATGAAGTTAGAGGAAGAATGATTGGCACTTGTCTTTTACCTCAGATTGAAGAAGTGTTTGCTGAGGTAAGAAGAGAAGAGAGCGGGAGAAAAGTTATGTTGGGAGATTCTAGAAATGCTACCCACACTGAACCTACAGCATTAGTAAGTTCCAGGAACTATGAACAGAACCGGAGATAGGATTCTTCTAGCGAACCTAGGTACTCAAAAAAGAACAATCTTTGGTGTGATTATTGCCAAAAGACTAACCATGCCAGAGAAACTTGCTAAAAACTTCATGGAAAACCAACAACCTAATCCAACTATGAAGCAAAGCATTCTGGACATAGTGGGAAAGAAACCCGCACTCATCATGTCAATGCAGAACTTGTTAAATAGGAGGTTGGAGAAAATTTGGAGAATCTTAACCTTAACAAAGAACAGCTCGCATGCTTATATAAGTTACTTAGCCCAGAAAAACCGATTGGTTCATCTCTTACAGCACAGCAAGGTAATTTCATCTTTGACTTAAACTGCATAAAAGAAAGGGAAAAATCCTGAATCATTGACTCTGGTGCTTCAAACCACATGATAGGTTGTGCTAAATTATTCTCTTCTTACACTCCTATTTATAGCAAAGCTAAAGTCAGAATTGCTGATGGGACTTTATCCCATATTGCTGGAGTAGGAAGTATAAAAATCAATTCTACTCTTAGTCTAAATTCTATTTTACATGTGCCAAACCTTTCATGCAACTTGTTATATGTGAGAAAATTAACAAAAGATTGTGACTGTCTAATAATATTTTCACAGAATTCTTGTGAATTAAAGGACCTGAGTTCGGGGAAGAGGATTGGCAATGCTAAGGAGCATGAAGGGCTATATTATTTTGAAGATAACTCGTGCAGAACAAACGAAGCTCACAATGTTAGCTAGGAACCTTCTACAAGACAGAATCAAGTTATGCTTTGGCATTATAGATTAGGCCATCCAAGTTTCAATTATTTAAAAAATTTGTATCCCTCTCTTCTTAGAAATAATGATAATTTTCAATGTGAAACACGTCAATTAACTAAACATCAAAGAGCTATCTTTAAACTAAGACCCTATAAAGCCACTCAACCTTTTGCCATAATACATAGTGATATTTGGGGTCCCTCAAGACATTCCGATCTCTACTCTCAAAGATGGTTTATAACCTCTATTGATGACCATACCCGGGTATGTTGGTTGTATCTTCTAAAAGATAAATCTGATATTGAACAAGTGTTTATTAACTTCCACAATATGGTTAAGACTCAATACAACACAAACATACAAGTGCTTCGTACAGATAATGGTAGGGAATATTTCAACAAAATTTTGGGCAACTATATCAACTGCCACGGCATAGTTCACCGAAGTTCATGCCCAACACACTTCAATAAAATGGTATTGCTGAACGGAAAAATGAACAACTCTTAGAAGTGGCAAGGTCCATTATGATTACCACCAACACACCTAATTTTCTGTTTTGGGGGGGGGGGGGGATGCTGTTCTTACAGCTTTCTATCTCATTAACAGAATGCCCACTCAAGTTCTCCAATTTTAAACACCTATGAACTCCTCTAAATATTTTCCTGGTTTCAGTGATCTTCCCCTAAAAGTGTTTGGATGTACTGTGTTTGCCTATAACCATGACATCAACAGAAACAAACTTGATCTAAGAATACTCAAGTGCATATTCATTGGTTACGCTGCTAACCAAAAAGGATATAAATGTTATTTCCCTGCAAAGAAAAAAATTATTGTAACTATGGATATCACTTTTTTTTTAAAACACTCCTTTCTACCCCAAAAATTCTCTTCAGGGGGAGAATGATGGTGAACGAAATTTTTTCCTCTCTTCTAGAAACCTACCTATATCAAAAACAGGAAGCTTGCACACTCCCGAAATTGAAAGCGTGAATAGAACTGAATCTGGAAGCCTGCCCATACTTGAAAATCCTGAGCTAACCGATAATAGAACCCAGAAAGATACTATGGATGACTAGCCGAATACCGAAGAAGACAAACTAGATGACCAGCAGGATGATCAAACCCAGCGACCACCAAAATTTCGTGTCTACACCAGGAGGAAAAATCAAAATAATATAGTTCCTTCTCTTGCTCCAGAAACAGGCCAAAAATCTAACTTAGACTAAGGTAATTCCACTTCCTTTCCTATGAATGGTACTGATGATTTACCTATTGCCTTAAGAAAGGGAACCAGATCATGCACATAGCATCCTATAACACAGTTTGTTCACTATGAACACTTATCACCCTCTATGAAAACTCTTGCCACTAATCTGGAAAGAACAGATATTCCTAAAAGCATTGAGAAAGCTCTTCAAAGGAAGGAATGGAGGGAAGCTGTAGAAGAAGAAATGCAGGCTCTGAAAAAAAATGAAACATGAAAACTTATTGAAAAGTCTAGAGATGCTATCCCAGTAGGATATAAATGGGTGTTCACTGTCAAATATAGATCAGATGGAACTATTGAGAGATATAAAGCTCGGTTGGTAGCAAAAGGGTTCACCTAGACCTATGGGATAGATTACCAAGAAACTTTTGCACCAGTGACTAAACTTAATACCATTAGAGTTCTACTCTCTATAGTAGCTAATCTTGATTGGCTATTGCATCAATTGGACATCAAGAATGTTTTTCTAAATGAAAACTTAAAGGAAGAAATTTATATGGAAGCTCCACCAGGTTTTAAAAGTACAACACATACAAGGCAGGTGTGCAAATTAAAAAAATCTCTTTATGGTTTGAAGTAGTCCCAGAGATTGGTTTGAAAGGTTCAATAGAGCTGTTCATCACCTAAATTATAAACAAGCTCAGAGTGACCACACTCTATTCTACAAACATAAAGAAGGTAAGTCAACTATCCTTATTGTGTATGTAGATAATATTATTGTAATCGGAAATGATTCTTCTGAAATAGGTCTCTTGAAAAGCAAACTTGTAAACGAATTTGAGGTTAAAGACCTTGGGATGTTGAGATACTTTCTAGGCATGGAAATTGCTAGAAACCGTTCAAGAATTTCAATCTCTCAAAGGAAGTATACATTGGATTTGTTGAAAGAAACCGGGCTCCTTGTATGCAAATCAGTTGACACTCTAGTTGATCCAGAAATTAAATTTGGAGAGCAGAATACAAGCTCACTTGTTGACAGAGGAAGATCCCAAAGACTAGTTGGAAAACTAATATATCTAACCCACACTCGACTAGATATTTCATACGCTGTTGGGGTAGTAAGCCAGTTCATGCATGATCAAAAAGAGAAACATCTAAAGGCTGTTACTCGCATTTTAAAATATCTTAAAGGTAGTCTAAGAAAAGAGCTATTCTTTAAGAAAGGAGGATCAAGGATAATTGAAGTATATACTGATGCAAATTGGGCTGGGTCTATAGTAGACAGAAGATCCATCTTTGGATACTGTTCTTTTGTATGGGAAAATCTAGTGATATGGAGAAGCGAAAAACAAAATGTGGTAACTAGAAGCAGTGCAAAAGCTGAACTCACATCCTTAGCCAATGGAGTAAGTGAGTTAATATGAATAAAACTTCTATTAGAAGAGCTCAAGGTTACTAGTAATAGACCCATGAGATTGTATTATGACAACAAGGCCTCCATTAGTATAGTTAATGTGAGAATATTGAGCCCAACATGGGGCCCGATATCATTATTTGTATCAATCCCTGATTCTTCTCTGTTTGTTTTCTTTCGTTATGATAGTTTAGTGATCCTCTCTATCTTTTCCTTTATCTGCTCAACAATTATAGAAGCTGCCCCTGTATATATTCTCGTTTATACTATGAATAAAAATCATTCTGACTTAAACTCACATGGTATCAGAGCCGGGGTAAAGACCCGCTCATGTTCTCTGTGTGTCTCTGTTTATCTCCTCTATCGCAGAGGACTCTTATATAAGCCAGACGCAAATGCAGACCTGCGTACTTAAGCCAAACACACACCATCCAAGCCAGACGCATACCAAATTTGCGTATCCAAGCCATACCCAAACCTGCGTACCCAAGCTAGATGCACACCCAAACCCCGATGAACACAGCCCAGCACTGAAAACACAATCTTCATGGCCAAAAGTCAGAACACGATGGCAAGCGGCAATGCATGGAAAACAGCTTTAACAGGAACGACCAGCCAGACCTCACCTATGCATGATGAGACATGCCGAGAATCACTTATACAGGGAGAAAGCAATGTATAGCCTGCAAGGAAAGGAGCTGCAGACGTCCAGAACTTGGGACATAATTGGGCCAATGTTATACCAGTGAACCAGGGGAGCAATAGGATGGAATCATCTACATCCTCCCTCAAGGTAAACATCCATAAACTCAATAGTAGGAATTATATAGAGTGGGTTCAGACTGTGAAATTGATATTGGATGGTAAAGAAAAACTTGGATATTTAACTGGGAAAATTTCCAAACTAGTAAAAGGCAATTAACAATGGAAAATATGAAAATTAGAAAATTCTTTAATTATTGCTTGGTTGATAAATGCTATGGAACCATCTATTGGAAAACCTTTTATGTTTTTACCCACTGCTAGAGATGTGTGGGTGGCTGTCAAGAAAACATACTCAGATATTGAAAATTCTTCACAAATATTTGAGTTGAAATTAAAACTATGGCATGCAAAGCAGGGAAACCGGGATGTTACATCCAACTATAATGAATTAATGACACTTTGACAAAAGTTGGATTTATGTTATGACGATAATTGAAAATGTTTTAAAAATAGTATCCGATTTATAAAACGTCAAGAAAATGATCGGATGTTTATGTTTTTAACTGGATTGAATAAAGATTTAAATGAAGTAGAGGGTCGTATTCTGAAAAAAAATCTTTGCCCACTGTCAAAGAAGCATTCTCTGAAATTCATCGAGAAGAAGCTCGACAGAGTGTTATGATGAACAAACACTCTTATGACTCAAAGGTAGAGAACTTTGCTCTTTTTACTAGAAGTGTTCATGAAACACTAACAGAGATGGTAAACGACCATAGTGTGATTATTGCAAACGTCCCGGACACTCTCAAAAGACTTGCTAAAAAATCCATGATAAACCACCAAATCAGAAGAAAAAACCTAGAGGGGATGGACACGCATTTCAGGCTAGTGTATCTGATCAAGAGCAACAGTCATTTTCAAGTTCATTTTCTATCACAAAAGAACAAATAGACCAACTGTACAAATTATTGGAATCTCAAAGGTCTCCCTCCTATTCTTTAGCTCAGAAGGGTAACTATTTTAAAATAGCCCTTCTAAGTGTTAACTTTGATCACACTTAGATCATAGATTCAGGTGCAACTGATCACATGACAAGTACATTTAGTCTTTTTTCGTTTTATAGTCCTTGTGCAGGAAATCAGAAAATAAAAATTGCCGATGGCTCTCTATCAGTTATTGCTGGAAGAGGTTCTATTATAGTTTTCCCTTCTCTTACCCTTCATAATGTTCTTCATGTTCCTAACTTGTCTTGTAATCTGCTGTCTGTTAATAAACTTGTCAGTGATCTAAATTGCCAAACTAATTTCTTTTCTACTCATTGTGTCTTTCAAGAGTTGACCTCAAAGAGGATGATTGGCAGTGCTAGAAAACATGGTGGACTATATCTCCTTAATTCAAAATCAAAACCGAGTCAACAATCACCAAATACAACAACAACTAAGCCTTTTCCCACTAGGTGGGGTCGGCTACATGGATCAAACGGCGCCATAGTGGCCTATCATGGATGAGATCAATAGATAAGTTATTAACTATTAAATCATTTTTAATAGTTTCACTTATTGTTTTCTTTGGCCTCCCTCTACCTCTAATTATTAGACTATTCTCCATCCGATCAACTCTTCTCACTAGGGCTTCTGCAGGTTTTCTCCACACATGGCCAAACCACCTTAAGCGGGATTCAACCATCTTCTCCACAATAGGTGCTATCACAACTCTCTCTAATGCACTCATTTCTAATCATATCTCTTCTGGTGTGTCCACACATCCAACGCAACATTCTTATCTCTGCAACGTTGAGTTTATCTTCATGTTGTCTTTTAACCGCCCAACATTCCGTACCATACAATATAGCAGGTCTTATAGCCGTACGGTAGAATTTTCCTTTAACTTTGAGCGGCACTTTTTTATCACAAATGACACTCGAAACTTTCTTCCATTTCATCCATCTAGCTTGAATCATGTGGTTTACGTCCTCCTTTACTTCACCGTCATTTTGTATAATGGACCCAAGATATTTAAAACTTGTAACTTGTTTTAATTCTTGTTTTAAATTTATCTCTATTTCTGAAAATAATGACATTATGTTATGGCATTTTAGGTTAAGGCACTCTAGTTTTCCATATCTTAAATATCTGTTTCCTCATTTATTTTATAATAAAAATGCATCTTCTTTTCAGTGTGAAATTTGCGAACTAGCAAATCATCATAGAACATCATTTCCATCACTATCATATAAACCTTCAAAACCGTTTACAATCATACATAATGATGTGTGGGGTACTAATAAGATAAAGTACACCTACTTATAAGAGATGGTTCATCACCTTTATTGATGACCATACTCGCCTATGTTGAGTATACTTATTAAAAGAGAAATCTGAAGAAGAATAAATTTTCAAAAATTTTATTATACGGTACAGACTCAGTTTCAAACAAATATACAAATTTTTAGAAGGGATAATGGAAAGGAGTATTTTAATAGGATTTTAGGAAATTTTCTTAGAAAAATGAATTGTTCATCAAAGTACTTATATATCGACACCTCAACAAAATGACATTGCTGAACAGAAAAATAAACTCGAGCTCTTCTTTTTTCTACTAATGTTTTCAAATATCTTTGGGGGAATGTAGTTCTAACAACTGCATATTTAATAAATAGAATGCCCTCCAAAGTTTTACAATTTTAAACTCATTTCTATATATTGATGCAATACTTTTCATCGGCTAGACTTTCAACTGATTTGCCTCTAAAAATATTTGGGTGTACTGTTTTTATTCATGACCACAAAAAAAGGTAAAAAACTTGAACCACGAGCTGTCAAGTGTGTCTTCATAGAGTACTCCCCGAGCCAAAAAGGCTACAAACGTTTTGATCCTATTTCAAAGCGAACATATATCTCTATGGATGTCACTTTCTTTGAACATCAACCGTATTTCAAAGACATTCATTTTCAAGGGGAGAACCTGAAGGATTCACTTGAATCCTCGAGTAATTTTTTTGAAGTTTTTTTTTTCCAAAACACTCTAAATCATCTGCATCTGCAGCAAATGACTGAGACTCATCCTTTAGACATTCTCTTTCCATGAGCGAATGTCAAAATGAGCATCGGCCTACATCTAAAAAAAATTTTGAAAATAAATTTTTTGAAGAACATGAGAAACAAAATGAGGAACAACCTACTATAATGCCACAACATGAGTAAGACATGAAAAATAAAACTTGGAAAGAGCTTATTTACTCAAAAAGGAAAAATAGAGATGAGACTACACTTCAGCACTGTCATGACTCCAACTCGGGGGCAAATAAAGGTAACTATAACTCGTCTGGTAATCTTGAATGTGATAAACCTATTGCTCTTCGAAAAGGAGTTCGATCCAGTACTAAACATCCTTTGTCTAACTTTGTCTCTTACTCAAATCTGTCACATTTATTTGCTGCTTTTACATCTCACTTGTCTAGTATAGAGATTCCTAAAACTATACAGGAGTCTCTCAAATTACCAAAGTGGAAGGAAGCTGTACTTGAAGAGATGAAAGTTCTTGAAAAAAACAATACCTGGAGTGTCAAAACCTTACCAACAGGAAAGAAGACAGTGGGTTGTAAATGGGTCTTCAATGTGAAGTACAATTCAGATGGTTCCATAAAAAGATACAAAGTCAGACTAGTGGTTAAAGGATTCACTCAGACATATGGAGTGGACTACTCTAAAACTTTTGCACCTATCGCAAAGTTGAATACAATTAGAGTACTGTTATCAATTGCTGTTAATTTAGACTGGCCATTACAGCAATTGAATGTAAAAAATGCTTTTTTGAATGGTGACTTAGAGGAAGAAGTATTTATGGAGTGTCCCCTTAGATTTAAGGATAAGTTTAACTACAGAATATGCAGATTAAAAAAATCCTTATATGGCCTCAAACAGTCTTCAAGGACTTAGTTTGAAAAATTTACTCAGTCAGTCAAAAGACAGGAATACATTCAAGGCCAAACTGATCACACATTGTTCTTTAAATTTTCTCCAGAAGAAAAAATTATTGTATTAATTATTTATGTTGATGATATCATTCTTACAAGAGATAATATGGCTGAAATGGAACGGTTAAAAAGACATCTTGCATTAAAATTTGAAATCAGACCTTGGAGCTCTTAAATATTTTCTTGGCATAGAAGTTGCTTGCTCTAGAAATGGAATAGTAATTTCTCAACAAAAATATATCCTTGACCTTCTGAAGGAAACAGGGATGAGTGGATGCAAACCAACTGACTCCTATTGACCCAAATGTAAAATTATGAGAAAATGGGAGTACACCTGTAGACATTGGAAGATATTAGAGATTTGTTGGAAAGCTAATCTATCTCTCACATACTAGACCAAATATCGCCTATTCTATTAGTTTGATTAGTCAATTCATGTATGCTCCATATGAAGAACACCTTGAAGCAGTTTACAAGATCCTGAGATATCTAAAATCATCTCCTGGAAAGGGCCTATTCTTCAAAAAGACCAATCACATAAACATTGAAGTCTTCACAGATGCAGACTGGGCTGGATCAGTCACGGATAAAAAATCCACATCAAGATATTGTATTTTTTTTTGGGAGAATCTAGTTACTTGGCGGAGCAAGAAACAAACTGTTGTGGCCAGAAGTAGTGCAGAAGCTAAATTTAGAGCTATGACTCAAGGAATATATGAAGAATTATGAGTTTATAGGATTCTTCATGAATTCAAACAGACTATAGACCTTCCTTTGAAATTATACTGTGATAACAAAGCTGCCATCAGCATTGCACACAACCCTATCCATCATGATAGGACTAAGCATATTGAAGTTGACAGACACTTTATTAAAGAAAAATTGGAAGCTGAAACTATTTGCATGCCTTTTGTGCCTTCAAATCAACAAACAGTGGATATCCTTACCAAGGGACTCTCACGATCACAATTTGACTACTTAATTACCAAGTTAGGCATATTTAATATCTATGCTCCAACTTGAGAAGGAGTGTGGGAATATTGAGCCCAACATGGGGCCCGATATCTGTATCAATCCCTGATTCTTCTCTGTTTGTTTTCTTCTGTTACGGTAGTTTAGTGATCCTCTCTATCTTTTCCTTTATCCGCTCCACAATTATAGGAGCTGCCCCTCTATATATTCTCGTTTATACTATGAATAAAAATCATTATGGCTTAAACTCACAGTTAACAACCCTGTACATCATGATCGCACTAAGCATGTAGAAGTGGATCGTCATTTCATCAAGGAAAAATTAGACGAGGGGGTCATCTGCATTCCTCATGTCTCTTCAGCTGAACAAACAGCTGATATTCTAACTAAAGTATTGCCTAGGCTTGGATTCGAGAAAATGTGCTGCAAGATGGGCTTGTAAACCATCTACAATCCAGTTTGAGGGAGAGTGTTGAAAGCCCATCCATCGTAGACATTGAAGGCGCGTTTATTGCAGGAGTTCCCTGGTTCCTCGATTCAGGGAAAGCATATCGGGAGTCAACGTTGAATGGGCTTCCTTATCGGAAATGTTTAGGAGGATTTCTCTCAATTTTTTTACCGTTGCTGATTGTTATCTCTTTATCCCAACTATTACGGGATTGCATTACGTTTTCCGCTCTACCAAAATTCCATTATAAATTCTGGTCCTCTTCTTGTATTTGATGTCAATGAATAAGAATTCTTTATTGCAGTGTTTCTGTCTCTCTTCTCCAATCTATTTTCTCACAATATATATATATATATATATATATATATATACAACTCAAACTCCTAATTTAACAATGTCACAGGCGTTTCAACAAGCCTGGAGAAAATAACTCCAGATAAGAGATACCTTGAGCATTAGTTCAATTTTATCTTATACATATGGCCTTTGACTTCATACAAAGTAATTCACATTTGGTAAAGTCCAGTTATACTTGTATAAAAGTTAAACAAATAACAGTAGTATAGTTAAAAAGGGGGGAAATATTATCTTTTACCGAGTCAATTTTCCACTTGAGGATGGATTTACTCATTATAAATCCAGTGGGACATTGGCTTGACACACACAACCAAATATGAAAACAAAAGTTGACATATATCATATATCTTTTAATATACACAGACAATAACTCAAATAGACGACATCAAATATATACATTAAAATATGATTTGTCTTTAAATTCTTATTTTTTAAGTTTTCTATTTAGTAATTTACTTTCAAAGGAAAATCCTATATTCTATACCAAAAACCATTACTTTCCAAAAAAATCTACTAAATAAAAATGTTAAACTATATTATTCAAATTATTTAGGTAAAAAAAATTAACAAATAACTTTTCTTATCTCATCGAGATGGAGTTTCTACTCACTCCTTTTTTTTTTGGGGGGGCCAACTATGTCCAAGTTTTGTTGGAAGCATGTTTGAGCAAAGCATAGTGCATGTCTGAGGCAGAAAAATAATTTTTTTTATCCAAACACCTCTCTATATGCATGTTGGACATGTATCTTGGGGGTGTCAATGTCAAATATGTGGCGGACATGTCTTAAGATAGGTGAATCTGTGTTTTATATGCATTACCTGAGTTCACCTCATCAGCTTTGGCTGTCATGACTTCTTCAGGATTTGATATCTCAGAACTCTCTTTGGCCTCCTCTTGATGGGTATTGCTTTTCAGTTCACCCTTTTCTCCACGTTTTACATTCTTTTTTGGAGATTGTTTACCATTACTTCTGTAAAACAAAAATATATAAATTACAGCAACTAAGACATAAATAACAAACGTGTTATAACTTATAAGGATCTTAACTTAATTACTCACATCTTTTTTGACTTCTTACAGTGGGAACCACTTGAACTTCTATGTTTCACTGCAGGTGACCTATAAAATAGTTAAAAAGATCATAGAGCAAAAGTAAGAAAGCACAGCTAACAAAGTAAGTACAGATAAAACTCAATAGTCCAGTAAAAGCAGATGAACGTGTATGAAAAAAATTTCTTTTTCCTTTTTTAAAATGTTATGGTCATTTTAATGTTAGATATACTGGAAAACATTTAGTTCATTAAAATAAGTACTGTAAAGGGCATACTTACATATCAAGTGCGGAGAGAGTTTTTGAGGGTTTTATCTTCTGAAAAGGCAATAAAAGAAGCATCAGAGTGTAATTAGAACTGATTGTTTTTAGTGGAAACAGAAGAAGCAGAACCATTTGAGAAAGAAAGAGCACTGATGGAAAATCAGAGACCTTAGTTGATTTGTGACCCTTTCCAATAAGCTCCCAGCGCTCCTTTTCCAAGCGGAGTACTTCTACGTCCCCATCATCATATAATATCTTCCAAATGAAGTGACAGAGTAAAATTGAGTTATAATTGTTAATAGTCCAGCGGTGGCAGTAAATAATTTACACCAAAGGGTGCATTCAAATATCGTTTAGCTTACCACATGCTTCCCTTTGAGAGAATCATAGGACTTAACAGTGCCTTCATAAAATCTGCAATACATCAAGATACCACCATGAGAATTTCATTTCTCCTAAATTAAATTTAAGATTCATGATAGCCGTAATTTTAAATCTTTGTCCAAGGTTAATAGTGCATAATTTAGAACAATAACTAGAAGCTCTTGATTATCCTTAATATGACCAAAATTGGTGGCATCGCTGCTTTATTTTCCTTCTGCAACCAGTCTATTAAATTTATCATGAGCACTTACTGCTTATCCATTGGCCACCAAACTTTAATACGGCAACCAATCAATTCTTCAGTATCACTCTCACCTTCCTTTGACGTGCACTGTGGATGGAGAAAAGATAAATCAAACAATAACATGATCCAAGTATGTTCTGGAAACCCAAAATTTACAATATATCACTGTTCCGCTTATAAAAACTGTGTGTGTGCACCTGTATTTGTAAAAAAGATCCACACATGGCATATGGATGCCAATAACATGAAAACAGCAGAAACAGTGATAAAGAAAGCTGTAGAGATAGTTTACCTTTGCCAATCCTGCAATGCTTTTTCTTTTCCGCTTTTTAGCAGAGCCAGCAGAAGATTTAAAATTGCTAGTTGCAGACTTATCAGTTTGATTTTGATTATCAGCACTCTGCATCAGAAGCAGAAAAAAATCAGAAGTCTAAAATATAGATAAATGACACTCTAGGATTCTGCATTAGCATAGAGCTACTTGAAAGTATGATCTCACCTTCAGGTCATACTCAGCAGAGATGTCTACGTCATCATTATCATAGCTGTCAGATCCCTTAGCTTTTTGTTTTAATGAGGACACTAACAAGTCTGAGTCACTCCCTTTAACTACTTTTTTCTGCATAGTTTTGTGATCTCTATCAGGGCTAACTTCTGCATCTAATGGTAATTTGGCTCTAGGGGAGTCTTCTGAAACTCTCTGTGGAGTCTTTGAAGTAATACTCGATGACCTCAAACTTCCATGAGTTGCAGAAGAGCGCTTGCGTTTAGGTACAGGGACTGGTGATGCTTGTCCAGCTTTTCTTTTTTTATTAATTGCATACCCTGGATCCTTCTTGGCCTTCTTACTCAAAGAATTTTCATGACCATTACTTGATTCAAACTTAGCAGGTATTCCCAAGTTATCTAAATTAATTTGTCTGACCATATTTAAGATGTCAATATCGTTTTCAACCTTCTTTGTTTCAGCTGACACAGGCTTGTTCTTTTTCAATGTTTTCCCCTTGGTTCTCCGATGCTTGATCATTTTTCCCGCAGTCATTTTGTTTCCATCTGTTTCATTGTCCTTCGGAACAGCACCGTCAACCAATTCAGATGGAACCTGACATATTAATGAGTATCATCACTTGGTTCAAGATATAAGATGCACAAGTACCCAAAATTGCCATGTGACTTTATCCTTTCTGTTATACATACCGTTTCTAGCTCAAGTGATTCAAAATGAGCCAAGACACTTTCATCAGCCAACCAAGTTTTATCTTCGCTTACCTGCCAGAGAAATTCAGTGGCATTCATAAACATAGGTTTTAAATTGTGACCCAAGATCTTGCAAATGTTAAGATACATTTACTGCCAATTTCAAGGAGTTAATAAGAAGTAACAAAACTTAATCAACTGAGATTTACTACCAGGGGTACTCAATAAACTAGTCTAACACATTTAGATGACATAAAGTGCTCTTTTAAGTGCTGCATCAATTAAGATGTATACAAATCTGACACCATGCATGGTCCATCATGTTAAGTCAAATAAGGATTTGGGAAAGTCTTGTTGGTAAAGAAATGAGTCTCTTAAAATGCACCAAGGTAATGGGGTATAAGAAATAATTGTATCAGTATAAATAGCAGTTAAAGGTTCAGTATTTTGTAGTACAATTTATGTACACACTGTTATTGAGTCTGTCAAACATTTGTTTCTCCACCACTTTTCTCCCTAACTTTACATCTCTTATTTTCTTAAAATGGTATAAGAGCCTAGGTAGCTAAGCTCTAATACCATTTAGATGTGTGGACACACTAACAAGATATGATCAGGAATGTATGCATTAAAGAAAAAGTTGAAATAACGCCTATTGTAGAGAAGATGGTAGAATCTCACTTAAAGTGATTTGGTCATTCGTGGAAGAGACCTGCAGAAGTCCTAATAAGAAGAGTAGATCAGATAAAAAACGGTCCGATAGTTAGAGGTAGAGGGAGACAAAATAAAACAATAAGTGAAACTATTAAAAAAAATTTAACAATTAATAATTTCTCTATTGATATAATTTATAATAGGTCACTTTGACATTATTTGATCCATATAGCAAAACCCACTTAATTAAAAAAGGTTTAATTTGCTGTTGGTATTGGAGCATTAAGTACCATCCACCTTAAACCCTAACCCTACTTCTAGCTTTTAAAAAATAAATTTAAAAAAATTTTAACAACTAAATGAAAATTCCATTGACTTCAGAGGAGGCTGATAATCACTGTTCTACTCTTCTCAGCTTGTTTCTAGACCAGAGTACATTAAATACATGCAGGTTAAAAACTAGATCCTGGCTGGCAATTTGGGTGGAATGCAATTTGGGAGTCACATACAGGAAAGTGAGAAGGTCTGAGACATACATACTTCAGTACAGGACAATTTTCTGCTCGGGTAGTTTGCTGATTAGTGTTATAAGGTTCTAGGCTTTCAAGCGAACTAGGTAGCCATAACACATTTGCTTGAGTTCTAGTGTATTTCTTTATTGTTTGGGATTGTATGGCGTAGTTTTCTGGTCTTGCATTTGAGTATGGGCTGTATTGAAGGCAGAGTGTCACAGACTTCCGGTGTGTGTGACTATTTCAGCACAAGGAAGAAGGTGGCCTTCCTTTATATCCTTGAATTTTAGTGTTTCTAGGTGAACCTTGCATTTTTCTTTTGTTTGTTCTAGTCTGAAGGTATAGTTCAAAAGTTTGCCAACCCTTCTATGGATTTCTGCTAGTTAAAGTACTTTTCTCTGTTTGGAGGTTACGATTTGGGTCTTCATTTAACTGATGATGGTGCCTTGGTATTCTGGGTATACTGTTCTAGTATTTGGGTGTAATGCTATGGCAGTTTTAAAAGGCTCTCAGTCTGAGGAGGTATTTTTCACACGTTTGGAGTTGATGTAGAGTCTGTTGAGGTGATTGTGGTAGAGTGGTGATGAGTGTTTTAGAGTTGAATTGTTGGTTTTGCTGTCAAGGGAGTTGCAGATTCAAGACTTTGGCACTAGTTAAAAAGTAGTGTGTTGCTGGGTCGTCTGAGACCCAGCGAATAAAGTGTTGACAAATCTAGAATTTATTACAATAATATTTTCTATTTAATCTGATGGACTGTTAAGGAAGGAAATTAAATCTTGATTGTAGCTAGAAAAAAGGAATATACTTATTAAAGTCATAAAGACTAGATTAAGTGCTTAAGTTAAGGACAGAATATTCAAATTATTCCTCATAAACTTTTTTGTGTGAATAATGTTTAAAAAAAAAACTTCTTTTTGGTAAAAAAAAAAAAATACCTGGAACCTTTTCCTACACACTCTGTTCTCAACCTTTTCAGCCCTTTATCTTACTACATGTTATCAGACCAGGTCCATCTATAGTTATTTTATGTAGGCAATCCTAAAATCTTTTTCATCCTTATCTGCTCTCCCTATAATTTCTGTTTTTTCAGCATGGTTTTATTCTGCTATTGCTTTGACATCAGTTGGCTAGGTTGCATCATCTGGCTCTTTTTATTTTTTCATGTTGCTGCACTTACATGATTCAAAGTGACCCATGGGAGAGGTCTGAGTTGTGTCGCATGTGAACAATTCTCTCTCCTGGTGGCGATGTCACATTTTATGTTTTTGATAATTTTTGTCTGTTATGGTTGGTATGTGGCTGCCACAAGGAAGGTCAGCATATTTTGGAGGCCGATTATCATTGTTTGGAATTTGTTTAGTTTTGTTAAAGTTTAAACTGATTGTTGGTGCTGAAGGTAGTTTTATGCGGTTCTCGGTCTATAAATGAGAGCTCCAGTTCTTGGAGTTCTTTTGCATAATTTTGTGATGTGTTTCTCTGTTCTGTTACTATCAATGGAGTTGTACATGCGTGAAGCCAAAACTGTGTTTCCCTGGTTAAGAGTGTGGGAGAGGGTTGAAGAGGCCACTAAAGAGCAGTAGGTCAAAGAAATCAAGGAATTTAGTCATCAAGTTCATAGAGCAGTTAAGAAAATGTTGAAGGGGTTGTAACAGATCAAAGGCACCAGAGAGCAGCCAGGAGGGGAACAGCCAAAAATCTGTTGACGGAGTTACCGCAATCAAATAAACAAGGTAATGTCTCATTCACGAATTACTAGTCTGCAACAAGAACATATGACAAACAAAGCTCCATCTTAAGAGGAAGTGTTGACAAATCAAGAATTTATTACAATACACAACAACAACAACACCACTAAGACTGTTTAGAAATGCAATTAATTCTTGATTAATTGGCTAGATTCAAGAATAAAAAAATATGCTGATTTTAGTCATTAAGACTAGAATGAGTACTAGAAATAAGGATAAAATAGTCTGATTATTTCTCCCAAACTTTTTTCTAGAAATATGGATGCTGAATAAAATTGGTGAAACCATTAAAGAAAAATTTAACAATTAACAATTTATTTGTTGATCTCATTTATAATAGACCACTGTGGTGGCGCTTGATCTATGTAGCCGACTCCACCTAGTGAAAAAAAATTTAGTTATTATTGTTATTGTTATGGATGCTGAATAGAAACAAAAAAAAAAGCCTAGAACTTTTCTCCGACCTCTCTATTCTCACTTCTCATTCTCTTCCTCCCTTTGTTTATTTTACAACATGAAGACGACTAACTAGGAGAAGGTCAAAGAAACCAAAGAGTAGTAGTAGGTTAAAGACTTAAGGGAATTGCGTCAATGAGTTGTTGCCAAGGGCTACAATCAAACATTTGGCTTGAATTATGGAGATACTCTCTTGATGTCCAAGATTGCTTCTATTTGACTAGTGTTATCCATTTTCGCTATGCGACAATGGTCTCACTATTAACTTGATATATAATGTTAAAAAAAAAACCTTTCTTAATGGCTAATTTGAGGAGAAAGTGTATATGGAGCAACTGCAAGGCTTTGTTGCTCGAAGAGTTCAGACTAGTGTACAAGTTATGACATTCATCTATGAGCTAAAACAATCACAACAGGCTTGTTTTGGGTGATTTAGCAGTGTTGTTCAATACTTTGAGATGACTTGCAGTGAAGAAAATACTCTATATTCTATACACATTGGTCTTCAAACCTTTGTAGTTATCTAGTTATTTATGTGGACGATATTGTTATCACAAAGAATGATTAAAGATAGGATTTCTCAACCTAAACAACAACTCCTTGATCACTTTTAGACTAAAGACTAAGGAAAATTAAAATACTTTCTAGGCATTGAGGTGGTCCAATCACGAACTAGGGTTGTGTTAGACCTCCTATTAGGAAGGTTTATAAAAGGAGAAATTGTAAAAATCTCATTGGTGGGAAGACAAAGGGACTGTTAACAGAAGCAGCAGCGAAGGACGTGCAATATGAGGAACAAGAAAAAGAGGATATGCAAAATGAGGGAGTAGAAAAGGACGAGCAGTATGAGGGAGCAAAGGACAAGTGTCCTGAAAAGATTGGCTAGTTGTGCAAAAATATTTATGGCCGTGGGTGTTAAAAAGGGAGACACAAGCAAAATGTAAGAAGAGGAAAAACAGACTAGGAACGTGAGGGGAGGTATCTGGAAACCTAGAAGATGCCAGGGGCTATCTTTCTTTTTTTCTGCATTTATTTTCCTTTGTTGTAAGCATATCCCTCTTCCTTTGTTAGAAGATACCAGGGAGTCGCAGACCTTGCATCATCTATTCTCCAAAGGTTGTTATCAAATTCTAGCAAAGTGATGTTAAAGATCAAGGTCCCTATCATTCTAGTATCAAAGCGTAGTTCAATACCAATTGATGGTTAACACCAAGATGGGAGCTCGAGTAGAGAGTCTAGAGTAAGATGTCAAAGGCATGACGAAAAGGGTGGTAGGCATAGAAACAAACCTATAGACCGTCATGGGCATGCTGATGGAGCTTCGAGAATCCATTAATAGAAAAGAGTATAGAGAAAATCCCCAATGCACCCCAAAGCTGAATAAGATAGAAACCTAGAAAATCCCAGAAGTAGGCCTAGCACATTCACAAAATTCAAGTCCAAACTATACCAGCCCAACGAATCTTATAGAAGCCAATGCACCAGCTTCCATAGCCTAACTCAAAGACCCGCCTCTATTGGGTCCAACAAGAAGGAAGCAAAAACCATCTAGAAAAGTAACACAGGACAGGGAAACCATCTAGAAAAGGAACACAGGATAGGGAGCCACCGAGTGAGACGCGATGGGGCATTTCGAAGACTCTCAGACACAGTACCAAGCAAAAAGGGAGAAAAGACTGTGTTTCCATTACGATGAGAGGTACAACCCAAACCACCAGTGCAAAAACCGGCAACTTCAAGTTTTGTTGATGAACTAAAAGGGAGATAGTAGCAAAGGCGAAGACGAAGATCCTATAAACAACCACTTCAGTAACCATGACTAAGGCCAACAACTTAGTTGAAATCTCAGTGAATTCCATTGTAGGGCTTGATTCCCTAGAACCATGATGCTACGAGGCACTATAAAGGGACCAGAGGTAATTGTGCTCATTGACAGGGGGTGACACATAATTTTGTATCCAAGGAGGTAGTCTCTGAATTGAAGCTCTCCATTGAGCACACTCCTACCTTTGGAGTAACAATCAGTAATGGCTACAAGGTTAAGAGAGCAAGTATTTGCAAGAAGATTCAGGTAGTAATACTGGGATTTCTGCTGGTCCAAGATTTCTTTCCCTTTGAGCTCGAAAGTGCTAATATAGTCTTGGGAGTAGAATGGCTCGGCTCCCTAGGTAATGTGTGCACTAATTGGAGCACTTGATCGATGTCCTTTTTCTAGGAGGGGAAGAAGATAACTCTGCAAAGGGACGCTTCATTGACAAACCTACTAGTCTCTTTAAAATCGATGCTCAAATCAATGCAAGGTAGTGAAGAGCAATTATGGAAAGAATTTGGGAGTATGGTGATGGAAAGGGAGGAAGAAATGGCATTCGATGAGGGACTACAGGAAGTCTTAACTAAATTTGCTTCAATATTTGATTTACCTAAAAACTCACCTCCAAAGCACAATCAAGACTGTGCCATTCGACTGAGGCTGAGAGCAGAGCCCCTCAATATCAGACCCTACTGCTATTCTCATTACCAAAAAATAGAAATAAAGAGAATTGTAAAAGAGATGATGGTAACATGGATCATTAAGCCTAGCATTAGCCCTTACACTAGCCCTAAACTGTTGGTAAGAAAAAAGGATAGAGGTTGGAGATTTGTGTGGATTATCACTCCTTGAATGACCTTACTATCCCAAATAAGTTTCCAGCAATTGATGAGCTAATGGATGAATTAAGAGGTGCCATAGTGTTGTCTAAATTAGACTTGAAATCCAGCTATCATTAGATTAGGGTGAGGGAAAAAGACACTGAGAAGACAGCTTTTAAAATTCACGAGGGACATTACGAGTTTTTAGTTATACACTTTGGGATATCCAATACTCATTCCACTTTCCAATCCTTGATGAATGAGATATTCTGGCTTTATCTTAGGAAGTTTGTCTTGGTATTTTTTGACAACATTTTGATTTATAGCTTGGATTGGAAAAGCCATATTCACCACCTGAGGAAAGTGCTATCCCTACTACTAAATAGCCAGTTATATGTCAATAAGAGTGTTCATTTGGTTGTAAAGAGGTAAAATAATTGGGACATGTGATTTCAAAACAGGATGTGGCAGCAGATTCTAAGAAAATATCCCATATGGTGAATTGGCCTCTACTCAAACTATTGAAGGAGCTTAGAGGACTTTTGGGTATAACAGGTTATTACATAAAGTTTGTCAAGAATTATAGGAAGATAGCTAAACCACTGACCAAATTACTAAGAAAAGATTCGTTTTTGTGGGGGAGTGAAGCCATTGAAGCATTTCAAAACCTGAAATCAGCTATGACCATCTTACCAGTTCTTGCATTACCGAATTTTCAAAAAGATTTTATTGTGGAGACTGACGCATCAAGGTTAAGACTTGGGCCTATCCTCATGCAAGAAGGCGGGCGAATAGCATATTTTAGCAAGGCATTATCACTCCGGGTCAGAACAATTTAGTTTATGAAAGAGAATTGATGGCTATTGTGACTGTTGTTAAGAAGTGGCGTCACTATCTCATGGGCTGACACTTCATCATTAGAACTGATTAGAGGAGCGTTAAATTTCTCATGGAGCAGAGAATTTTGGGAGAGGATAAACATAAATAGATAATGAAGCTGTTGGGATATATTTTGAGTTCTAGTTTCGCCCGAGATGTGAAAATAAGGCTGCAAATGCCTTGTCTAGAAAGGGAGATATCCAATTTGACACCCTGCCTCTCTCCCAATCAAAAACAACAAAATTTCAAGCTATTGAAGAAGAAATTATCAAGGATGAAAAGTTGGCAATTATAGTCCAAAATCTACTCCTAAACCCCACAAGCCACTCTCCTTATAGCTTGGTCCATGGAAGGCTTTTGTATAAAGGACGATTGGTGCTCATTCGTAACTCTTGGCTTATCCCTAGACTGTGACAAGAATTTCATGCCACCCCATGGGTGGTCATTCGAGGTTCTTCTACACTTACAAAAGAATAACTAACATGTTCTTTTGGGAAGGGATGAAGTCAGAAGTTCATAAATTTGTAGCCTTGTGTGAAGTTTGTCAGAGGAACAAATATCAGGTAATGAGTCCCGCTAGCCTCTTACAACCACTCTCAATCCCGACACAAGTTTGGAAAAACATTTCTATGGATTTTGTGTCTAGATTACCAAGGACTTAGGGGTATGATTGCATTTTAGTAGTTGTGGACCAACTAATCAAATACAATCACATTTTTGCCCTAAAGCATCCTTACACAGCCAGAGAGGTAGCAAAAATTTTCACTAAAGAAGTGATCAAACTGCATGGCTACCCGAAATCGATTATATCAGATAGGGATAGAGTGTTCATTAGCAAATTTTGGAATGATCTCTTCAAATTATTCGGGACCACCCTTAAGCTCAGCTCAACATATCACCTTCAGACAAATGAACAAACCAAGGTAGTTAATCGTTGTCTTGAGACATACTCCATTGTTTTAATGGACATCACCTTAAGCAGTGGCTAAGGTGGCTGTCATGGGTGGAATTTTGGTTCAATACAACCTACCACAGTGCCTTGGGAATACCCCATTCAAGGCCCTTTATGGTAGAGACCCCTCGCCCTTGATACGATACACTTGACATCCCATCCAAGAGAAAAGAGGTCCAGCACCGCTTGAGTAAAAGAAATGCCATCCTTGACCAGCTCAAAGAAAACTTAACCAAAGCTCAACATCAGATGGCCAAATTTGCCAACACCCATAGAAGAGAAGTAGAGTACATTGTCAAAGATTAAGTCTTTCTTAAACTACAACCCTTCCATTTGCAATTCTTGGACAAACGGCCCAATGAGAAGCTGCATCCATGATATTATGGGCCTTACCAAGTGCTAAACAAGGTGGGACCAGTGGCATATCGCCTAAATTTCCCTATACAAACCAGGATTCACCCAGTCTTCTGTGTCTCTCAACTGAAGAAATGCCTAAGCATAGACATCTTCAACCAACCACTTCCCTCATGCTTGCAAGAGGACCTAAAGCTGATGTTGCAACCAAAACAAAAAGAAAATGTCAGAACTCTCACAAGTGGCACTGTTGAAGTCCTAATCAAATGGCAAGATTTACCACCCTATGAGAATACTTGAGAGAAATTTGAACTTATCAACGACACCTTCCCTGATTTCCACCTTGAGGACAAGGTGTCTCTGCTTTAGGGGGTATGACCTCCTGTTAGGAATGTTTATAAAAGGAGAAATTGTAAAAATATCACTAGTGGGAAGACAAAAGACCTATTAACAGAAAAGGACGAGCAGTATGAGAGAGCAGAGGACAGTTGTCCTAAAAAGATTGGCTAGCTAGGCAAAAACGGCTATCGCCATGGGTGTTAAAAAGGGAGGCACAAGCAGAGTGCAAGGAGAGGAAAAAAAGAGTAGGAATGTGGGAGGAGGTATCTGGCAACCTAGAAGATGTCAGGGGCTATCTTTCTTGTTTTCTGTATTTATTTTCCTTTGTTGTAAGCAGATCCCTCTTAATACTACCAGAGAGATGCAAACCTCGGGTCATCTAGGGCTTGTTTAATTCTTTTTTTTTTTGTTTTTAAATTTTTTTTTTGAAAACTATCTTTAGAAATTGTTCTGCAAAACAAAAGTAAAAAAAATTCGTTTAATAAACTGTTTTAAAAACATGTTTTTTGCTTTTTTATGTTCTGAAAATAAAAATAAGAAACAAAAACAACTTTCACTTGTTTCTTTTTTATTTATTTTAAAAACTTGTTTTCAAAACAACAACAAAAAACAGTTACCAAACGAATTTTTTTGTTTTGAAAACAACTGAAAATATAAAAGTTTTAAAAACAGAAAACAAACAAGCCCCTATTCTCCAAAGATTGTTATCAAATTTTGGCGAAGTGATATTAAAGATCAAGGTCCCTATCAAGTTGTAATTTCTCAAAGAAAGTATGTACTAGACATCTCTTGTCGTGAGTGTAGTGAGTCAAATTTTACCGTTTCCATGCACTAGTAACTAAGATGCAATGACTTGTATCCTCAAATACATCAAATGAGCCATGGGAAATAACTGTTGTAAGAGGACCACAAACATACTCAAGTAGTTGGGTATGAGATGCCAACGGCAATCCACTACAAGATATTGTGTCTTGGAGGAAATTTTGAATCTTGGAAAAGCAAGAAACAAGAAATTGTGGCTGGGTATATTGCCAAAGCTTAATAATGTGCCATGGCCATAGCAATATGTGAACTAGTGTGATTAAAACAATTTCTTCAAGATATGCAATTTGGAGAACTAGATCAAATGAAACTTATTTGTGCCAATCAAGCAACACTATATATTGCCTCTAATGTGGTTGTGCATGAGACGAACACATATAAGTTGACAGTCATTTCATCAAAAAAAGATACTTTTAAGGACTCTTAATACTAGCTTTGTTAACTCAAACAAGCAGTTAGTAAACATGTTCACTATGTCCCTAAGAAGCCCGTAAGTCAGTTACACTAGTAACAAGCTCAATAAATATTACATATATGCTCCAACTCAAGGGGGACTGTTGGAGTTAATATGAAGTTAATGTATAGTGTGAATACTAGCTTTACATGACTGTTATATATCTAGAATTAGGGCGTCAATATCTCCATAATTATTATAGTTTACTCTCTATAAATACAAAACTTCATGTAGGTCAGAATTCACCAACTACATTTCCCACAAAAGGGATTTCTCTTCCTATCTTTTTCATTTCATATGTAGCATGATTAAAGACTTCTGGGAGTCATGTCAAGGACATTGTTGATACTGTTGATCTTGAGGGGGAATTCTAGCTGCTAACTTCTTTAATGGGTGGAGCAATAGATTTTTCTGTACATTGATTATAATGTGCTTGGATTTTCTATTTGTAACAAGTTGTAAGCTTATCCAAGCATCAGCTTCAGGGTGAGTGTCAAAGAGTATAAGTATTTTAGAAAGTCTTATGGGTTAAGAAAGAAATGTATTTTAGTGCACCCAAAGTACATGGTATGAGAGTCATATGTAGTCATAGTATTAGTAAAAACAGAGATTTAAGGGTCAGTGTTATGTACATCATCCTCACTTTTCTCCTTTGTTTTTCCTCTCCCTTTTTTCTTAACACGTCATAAATTAGAGCCCACACAAAAATTGACCCCAATCATAATCCTCAATTGATAAGACAATGAATGCTATTACTGATTTATTGCAGGGAAATCTCTTCCTGTAACTAAATTATGCAAATATGAATAGCAGAACTCAAGCATCAAACGATCAAACAACCATCAAATAAATTAAATAAATATCATATATTCAGTCAAAGTAACGAGAAAATTTATAAAGTAAGGCAGAGTCATTCAAAATGGCTTAACAAAAATGGAAACTAGTATGAGGTAATATGATGCAATGCTACAAAACAATCTCATTTAATTAAAGGCATCCTCAAGAGTTAGCAACTCTTTGGTAGGCAGTTTGTTCCATTTGAACAAGAATGCTTAACATACTGATGTAGGACAGGAACAGAAACAAAAGACAGTAGCAAAACTTCTCAAATAAATCATATCAATTTATTATAATAATCAGGGGTAATATTGCTAAATGACTTAAATAAGAAATCCTGATACCAGATATCCTAATTCTACTAGGATAGTACAATATGAGATAACATATCCCTAGGATCCAATCCCTTTATTCAACTACCTAATTAAATCCTATATTACCTTAATTGTCCAATTACAAACATAACCCTAAATAATAATTACATCATAAATCAATATAATAAAGAATAAATATCTCTTGCCATCCTGCATTGTATAATGGAAAAAAAACTACATAATTTGCAAGAAAGAGCATACCACAGAGTTATCGCCTTCCTTCTTCTCACATGCTTTGTATAGCATTTCGGGTAAAGATACTGAAGGGGTCAATTCTTGCAAACCAACATCCTTCTGCACTAGTTGCTTGGTGATTGCTAAGCCAAGGTCACAAATTGCATGAGAATTCTGGGAATTTTATAATCACAAACATAAGGTTCCAATTTGATATCATTTTAACTTCTGCATTGTCACTTATTTGATAATGAATGATAATAAAAATATGAAAGATAATATATATCCCCAACCTTTGACTTTGATGCATCAACTATATCTTCAGAGTGCTTGATACTCTGAAAGACAGAAGTAATAGTAGATAAAATCTCCTTCTCCTTGTTAGTAGTGCCTTCTGACTTGTCAACGTCATCTCTATACACTAGCATAGTCAGAATTAAGTGCAACTGCCTGAAAATTTACCAAAGAAGTAAATTCAGTAAGGATGAGCGTTCCCAGCATATACCGTGTATGAAATTCTACCAACACAATACATATAAGTAGGGAGTTATTAGCTGCATTCCACATTAATATCCCAAAAAAAATGTCATCTACACATGTATTGCAAAGTACAACAATCAGTGAAACAACCAACAGGGCAGTTTATCTGTGGGGCAGTGTCACAGCCAGCAGGGAAAGAGTGTGTAAAGACCATAAAATGTGTTGGGACACGCTATCATCAGGCCTGAACAAGAAGGGATGCAGATGCCTAAAAGAAAAAAATCTTATAGACCAATATGAGCACACGTGCAGATTTCAAAGTGTTATATCAGCTTTCCACGCCATGTGAGCCATGGCATACACATGGCTGACATCCTCCTTAAAAGGTTCAAATTTATGAGCATGTAAAATAACTATACAACAACAACAACCAATCCTTTACCCACTAGGTGGAGTCAGCTACATTAATTTCTTATGCTTAATAATATTGAGAACTGTAAAAAAACAATAGAATAGCATTACCTGCATTAATATTAATCGATATTTTAGTACACAGACGCTTAGAATTTATGAAATACCAAATTCCATGATATATAAGTCGAAGTTTTTTATGTGTATAAAATAGTACCGGTATATATTATCATAAGCTTCAACATCCTTGCACTCATCAATATTGGGACATGAGACGTGAGCAAGTGCATGAACTACATATGGAAGAATGTATTCAGGGTAAGTGGTTGATGAATTTGCTTCAGATTGAACAGAAACTTGTCGTGCCGTCGCTTGGTGGTGCATTTGAATTATATCAGCCAAGTTCTGTTTATCCTACATGATCAAACAGGATTCATTAACAAATTCAATGTCAAAGCAATTAAGAGTTGAAATTTCAAGAGAGATAAAAACTATGCTGTGGATCACAAAATTACCTCTGCAAAATCATCTGGCTTAGACCCAAAGCTGTTGAATAAGAAGGCACAAGCATATTTGGCATCCAAAACTCGATCTTTTATATACTGATGAGCTTTGCTTAGGAAAATCTTCCTAGCTTGAGGGAAACTTATCTATAAGACTCAAAAGAAGAGAAAAGGAAGCAGTTAATTGAAAAACGAAAACCAACGAACTTATATTCTTCCTTTATATGTGAATAGATGTAGTTAACTATCTTGACAATAATGCAGTAAACAAATTAAAGATGCTCAAAAAGAAATTAGAAGGAACTTGCCTCTGATGTCCTCAAAGTTAAGTGGAAAATGTCAACAGGGATCTTATGATCCCAGTGTCTTGACAAACGAAGAACTGCCTTTGCAGAAGCAAACCTCAATTGGGCCTTATCAACTGAACTGTAAGAGGGCATAAATGAGTACATAATATTTAAACCCACAAAATCCAGTTCGGAATGAAAGGAAAAGAGTAACAAAGTTAAGATATAGTGCCCATTGGTTAATATTTTTTAGCAAAGAAAAAAAAAGAGAAGCAATTATATAGAAGCTAATAATTTTGACTTCTGAAATAAGCTTCAAAAAATAATTCAGCCTTTTCTAAAAGATGAAATTTTTAAATTTTATTAAAAATATTATCTTATAAGAACTTTACAATACTACCGTGAAGCTAATATACCTTGATTGTATGCCTTCTGATATTTCGCCATAAGATAGCATGTTCCTCAGGATATTTAGAAGATCATCAATACCAGGACGAACATTAGCATCTTTGACTGGCAAGTAGCTCTTTACTAACGTTTTAATGCCATATATCTGCAGCAAAGATAGAACAAGGCGAAAGAGAAGATAAACTGTCAAAGAGGCTGCTGATGTGCCAGGATTTTCCAATGTACCTGATTATTGATGCTATCCTAAGTATCTCAAAATCGAGAGATGAGACAATTCTTCCTACCTACCTTTAACATACAAATATAACTTTTATCGTCCCAAGATGCTTTTGTGTCATCTTCTTTCTGAAATAGTGAAGTATGAATTATGATGAAAATCAATTATCTCCATGCTTATCTAATAAAAAAGCACCCCAAACAAGAATCATCAAAGGCTTACACTATCACTTTTCAGAATCTTGTTGATTACAAAATCTTTAATTTCACTTTCTCTAGTTTCAAAAACAGGCATTGCAGTCTCCGCTATACACCCCAGAGACTGCAGTACTGCAGGCAGATACGTTTTTTCCTGCAGCATATCTACAAGCCTCTGCATATAAGATCAACACAATGAGACCAATAGCAACAAAGTGAAATTGTTTGTAATACATGAATTACTATAGGAAACCTTGTATAGAACAGAGAGAGATTTGAGGCCATCGTCCTTTGTTATAGCAGCTAGTGCATGCACAGCATATTTGGCCTGTCTTCGACTGCCTTCTAAACATAGTCTCTCCAATATAAGGTCTACAGAACTGCATAAAACAAGGAGATATTAAGAAAATTATCCAAGGAAATGGATCTAGAAAATAATTTTTTTTTATAAATGGCACCTTGATGTAACTGCAAGTTGTTCACGAATAATACCACCAGCCTTTGCTAAAATATGCAAAACACCTTCTTTAATCATATCATTACTATCCTTAAGTAAATTGACCAGGTCTTCCTCACTACCACTGAGCAGCATTGGACTGAAACGAGCAATTATCTGCAGTTTATCATAGAAGAAGTTAACCAGAAAAGGTTAGAATAGTTCATTCAAGTATTTTTTGTTTTCACGGCCATAATCGAAAAACCCCATACCACTGCTTCATAAAAGAATTATGAAAGCATATGAAATAACCAAAAGCCCTGTCAAATAGTGATTTTTTCTTTTGACCATCTTTTGATTGTTAATACGATATATAAAGACCCCTACTACAAAGAGTACTACGCCCATGTTGAACTCTGTGAATGGTGTGACAGTAGGATACTCCAAATTCGGGAGTCCAAGAGTTTTAGTAAACACTCTTGATGGAAAAAAATGTAAATGAAAAATCCCACTAAATTGAATTGGGTCCATGAATCTAGGAAATAGTGAGAATTCTTGATCTCTTTCAATCTCTCTCTCAATTAGAAAATCCAGGATTGGAATGGAAGTCAAAACTAAGAGCATCCTAAACTCCTAACCTGTATGACAAAATTATTCTAAGCCACAGATATCAGTTAATCGGCAGAAGCAAAGGTATAAAAGTTGTTTTTGTAATCATCAAAATGAAAATATAGAGGATGGAAACTAGTTTTCTCCCCCCCCCCCTTCCCCTTCTCTTCAAAAGAATTCACAGATGGAAGTTGTTCAAGACGGAATATACAAATACAAACATTTGAGAACCATATACAAAAAGCCACAAGACATGTAAGAATGACATTCTTTTACCACCAATATGTTCATGCAAGATTGTATATATTGAGCATTGTCTGCAGATTTTTGTGTGCCAGTTTCTGAAAGAATTGCTTTTGCATGCTCCTTGTTGAAAAGTAAATAAGAGCACTTCATGGATAAGGTATTGAGAAAGTCATATAGCCGATGTTTATCACCAAGTATTTTAAGCAAATCATCCTGCAGATAAGAAATAACATAACCAAAATCAGTCCTTAAAAACTACAAGCTATAGTTTCTTTATTTCTCATTAGAAAAAGAAACATGAGGCTAAGTACACTTGGGGATCTGAATCATGACAATGAGACAGTAGTAATTAGACGTTGAAATAGATTTCCTTATAAACCCCTATAATCGAAGAAATTTTATGAATTACAGCACCAGTAATAATGTAGTTCTTCTTAATGGAACTTTGGAATAACAATGTTCCTAAAGGCAACACAAGGTGTTAACTTTGGTTGAAGCTGGTTGCCTTAACAGCATTTAAATCAGTAGTTAGTGGAGAAAGCAGGTTAGCAACTATGAGTAAGAAATTTAAATCTCATGATGATTAAATAAGAATTTACTACAAGTTTTCATATCATGTTGAACAACAATAAAACATTCCCCACATGCTGAATGCTTGGTCTATTTTGAGCGCTTTATGATGTTTACACTGAGTATTTTTTCACTAGGTGGAATCAACTATATGGATCAAAACGATACTACAATGGTCTATTATAAATAAGATCAATAGATAGATTATTAATTATTAAATCCTTCTTAATAGTTTTACCTATTGTTTTTTTACCTCCCTCTATTTCTAACTATTGGACTATTTTTCATCTGATCTACTCTTCTCAATAGGGTTTCTGTAAGTCTTCTCCACGCATGTTCAAACCACTTTAAGCGAGATTTCACTATTTTCTCCACAATAGATACTACCCCAACTTTTTCTCTAATACACTCATTTCTAATCATATCTCTTCTGATATATCCACACATCCAACGCAACATTCTCATCTCTGCAACATTGAATTTATTTTCATATTATCTTTTAACCACCCAACATTTAATACCATACAATATAGCAAGTCTTATAGCTGTACAGTAAAATTTTCTTTTAACTTTGAGCGACACTTTTTTATCACAAATACACTCAAAATCTTCCTCTATTTCATCCATCACACTTGAATCCTATAATTTATGTCCTCCTTTACTTCGCCGTCATTTTTTATAATAGATTCAAAATATTTAAAGTTTGTAATTTGTTTTAATATATAGTCTCCAAGTTTTACTTCAAAATTCGTATTTATTCATCTTTTACTAAAAATACATTATATATATTCTATTTTATTTTTACTTATACAAAAACCACATATTTCCAAAGTTTGACTCCATGACTATACATATTTATTTATTCTTCCTATTCACCAACTAAGACAATATCATCTATAAAAATCATACATCAAGACCCCAAATCTCTAAGACTATATCATCTGTAAAAATCATACATTAAGACCTCAAATCTTGTATATATTCAGTAATTGTGTCCAAGATCAAGTTAAAAAGATATGGACTCAAAGACGACCCTTGATGTAATTCAATAGTTGTGAAAAAATCATTTGTGTCTCCATTTTATGTTCTCACACAAGTCGTAATCTTATCATACATATTTTCGATTGCTCGAATATACACAATACGTACTCCTTTTTTCTCTAAAACCTTCCATAAAACCTCACTAACAATGTGAATTGAATGTGAATTTAATGGTAAACAATATTCATAGGAAACGAAGGTCAAAAAGGCAGAGTCTATTGGGAGTACCAGCTATGGTGACAATAATGATGTCCCTAATGATGCAAACAGGTTGAAAATATCTTATATACTCATCCAAAAAGTTAGCACACATATTGATGTCAAGTTTGCAAATAATTTATCACAGAAGATAGGATTTAAGCATCAACTTCAAAGATTTAGTGCTCGTGACTTCCATTTAAAGATTAATGCCCATGCATTTTTTAACTATGCTTTCCCTAAAAGAACATCACCAAATCCATATCTATTAGTTTCTGATTATTCTACCCGGTAAACAAGAGCTTGATGGAAGCTAAAATTTGGATCTACAAGATTCGTCAAAATCTTCCAGATGTTAGCATCTTTCAATTGATCAAGAATCTGAAAACTCTCTTCAGCCTTTGTGGGGTCTGCAAATGACCATGACATTACTCGGAAACAGAATAGAATCTTTTTTTGGACCTCAGGTACATCTTTATCCTGCATTTAAATGAGATCAATCCCTTTTGCTCATCCAATGTCCTTTTAATAGTTTTTCTTTCTAACTCTCAAATCACAAACCTGGCTCGTCTGCCTCAGAGACAGATACCTCTGCATCTCTTGCTGTAATCTGCAATCAAAGAGATGCAGTGAAACTGAAACTTTTATCACATATCAATAATGAGATGCCAGGAGGTATATAAGCTACTACAGATGTCAGAAGCAAGCACAAGCATACCTTTGTTTCTGCTCCAGTATCTTTTCAAGTGCCTTGACCTCTACTTTATCAAATTTAGAAAAGATTCCAACCCAATGTTTAACCATATCAATGATGGAAAACTGTGCTGGAAACAGGGACTCACAAAGGACAGATTCAATAATATCTGATCTGCAGAATGGAGTGAATAAGAAAGCATTAAAATTTTAAACACTTCTAACATTACTAAAAAGTAAAAAAAAAAAAAAAAACCAAACCCGAAGGGAAAAGAAAGACAACACTCAGAGGAAACATGATTCTCTTGCTCAAACAGCATTCATTTTTGATTCATCCGCACAGGTTACTCAACAGGAGGTAATCCAAAAAAGAATGCTGTTGGAAAATTACAGTATTACAGAGATACAAATTGAACGATGATACATTATTACAGATATGGGTTACTCAACAGGGAGCCAAACTGAATTATGATTACATTATATAAATATTACATTATATGTATGATTACAGAGATACAAAGTTCCAGTGTTCACTAAATTAAATCAACGATACCAAAAGGAATCCATAACACAAATCAGTAGCTTGTATATATGGATTTAGATTTAAAATCATATAAAACTAATCTAATGAATAAACAAAATTACAAATATGAAAATCTGTTCCTTCAAGCTGTTACTCAGGGATCTTTGATTTAGTGGGACCTAGCCTAGGAGGGGGAAATCAGAAGTGAAGACTAATATGGAAGAGGCAAAACAAAGACAAAAAGGAAAAAAGTTATAAAATAGACAAAAAAATAATTTTATAGAATGTGGAAACATTTGGAACTATTGGTTTGATTCATTCCTTTTGCTAGTAAACTATTTAAATAACTTGTGATTGTAATATTTTGTAAACTATGATATTTCAATATGATTTCCAATAGTTGAGCCATAATTTTGCTATTATTTTTAGTTTGATATTAATAAGCAAATATATCTTATTAAGAGTTACTCAATTTTCTCTTAGAATCATCCTAACCCCCGAACAAGAACAATTTAAATCTGCCTCTTAACAGCAGTTTGCTACCAGACATGTGGCAGAGCTGTACAAACAGGATAAAAATTTTTGCTAACCCACTGAAGGCAGGTTTCATCTGTTTTCTATATTTGGAAATGAGAACACATTGGCATCATGGCATGCATATCAATGTAAATATGCAAATGAAAATGCATGCTTGGAGATATAATCATACATATAACACAGATGCACAAATAAACAATAGTATCAAGTTCTTTTAAGAACGTCATAGACTGTGGGTTTTCCTTAGATCTAGGGATTTAAACTGAACATTATGTTGCTACAGCTGGATAAGGTAAATATTTCATTTTCATTAGACAAGCAATTTTAATTGACTTCAGTAAGTATGGTAAGAAGGATAGTTCTCACTTTACTGTTAACAAAACTATATAGGTTTATGCTTCCTTGTCTTCATATATTACCAAAAGGGGAAAAAAGATATGCAAAATCCATGATAATGATGCAAGTAATGGGAATGCAGATAAAATAATATCGTCTCATTTAGCATCGAAACTTCAGTGCTTCACCTGAAATCTTTGTCATAGAAACATCTTAGAATCTTCCCTGGAATCCAGTCATATTCATTAGGATTGACTGAGCTGTCAGAGCTCTTCTCACAAAAAACTCTATATATCTCAGCCAATCTCTCCATGCTATACTTTTTAACAAGTAACTGGAGATACAAAGCAAACAAGGACTTGAAACACTGAGTTGCAATTAACAAGTTGTTAAAGGGAGAAAGTTGCAAAAAAGACATTACAGGTATACATACAGATTTGTCACGAAGGCGTTCTGCAACAAGTTTTACAGTTTCAAGAGGAACTGCACTTAGAGAATGACATGCCACATCACATATAACAGCCACAACTTGCTTTCGAACATTTTCATCAAAATCCAGCAGCCGATCACAAAGGGCAGCTAACAAATTTGAACCAAATAAATTAGCAGATAATAGTACAAAATACAAACAGCTCAGGACAACTGGATGTGTATATATATAGGTTATATGCACTCACAAATGATTTGAGGAGCTTCAGCTCTAAATGGATCTGATAGCAGACAGCTCTTTACATGCTCAAGGACAGACATGCGAACCCCAACAACTCTATCAGTCAACCTCTTCAAGAATTCTGAAAATATAGGCTGAAATACTTCAGGAATAGAAAATCCAGGAAGAGTGATTATATCTCCAACCAAATTCACTGTTTTCAAGCGAGTTTCCAGCTGGTCACTCTGCAGATTTCAATATTTTATTAGAGTCCAATCATCAAATTTTAATGATAGTCCAGAGTAAAATTTCGCTAAACCCATAAAATACATCCACAAGGAATAAAAATGCTGAAGTGGTCTTTTTAATGTCTGGTATTGGAGCTTTGTAAATTTCAATGCTCAAAAGCACCATAAACCATCACAACTTAAAACATATACAATAAAACATATATATTGTAGTAATAAGGGCCTTTTAGTGAAAATAAATCGGAAAGAGCTTGACATTGTCAGGAACCACATGGCATTGGAGAAGCCACTAATTACTAATTACCAGTAGCTCTCCTGTCAGATGAGGGAGAACTCCTGACAGTATCTGGGGAGCACAGCAACAAAGATCATAGATAATTCCATGGTATTCAACTTGACTGTTCGCCAGCTTGCTATCGCCAGACAGTAATGATAGCAGAAATTGTTTAACGCTAGGTTCAAGTTTTCCCGCGCATTGCTGTATAACATTCATACCAAGCCTCCTTGCAGCCATAGTAACATCCTGGAATTAAAATTACACATAATCATGTTTACTATATAGCTAGAACAGCAAAAAGCATAAAGACTAATTCTGCTACCCCATCAGCTACTTGCATAATATAACTGCAGAAAAAGGCAGTACTTACATTTTTTTGACGACCTAATGTAGACAGTAGAATTGATAAAAGATCCTCCCAGACATCCTCACTTTCTTCTAAGAGAACAACCATTATAGTTTGCATGGATGACAGGACACTTTCTGGATGATCATCTCTGAGTATGCCAGAATAAAAACAAGAAACACTCATGAATCCAAAGAGGATCTTCTTTAATTGGGAAAACAATAACTGAGAATTTTACATACAAGCAAATAGTTCTAACTAGTATTTGAAGAAAGCTCAGCTCAGTTAATGATTCAAAAGTGGAATTTTACACAACTACTTAAGATTGATGAATCAAAATTGACCACAATGAAAAACTAAGAGGAAATAATTTAAAAGATTTCAGTCAATCAAGGAGAAGTCAACCAAGTAGGTAAAAGCTTGTTACGAGCATTGCATGTACAATATACTGATCATGACATATACAACAAGCCAAATGTAATGGAAAGAAAAGAAAATGACAATAAAGGAAGGAGGGGAGCAACTGAATGAACAAGAGATAAAGCATTTTAACTATTTATACATCATTAAATCACTTATCTCGCCAAAACATCTCATTCCAAGTACACCAGTAAATATAGCCTGCCCAATTACTTTAGTTCATTTATTTGTCACTACTAAGCCCAGGACAAAGAATACATGCTTGAGAAGAAAACATACACCAACAAAATATTAACTTTGCAATCTTGGGAATGTATAGGAGAATGGATTGAAGAAGCCCATATGTATTATTCTTCTTCAAATGAGCACACACCTCACAGCTAATTAAAGATAAAGTGTATTAGATAAACTAACCTGGCAACAGCAAAAAATGTACCGAACATTTCATTCACCAAATCGTCACATTCAAGATCCAACATTACAACACATGATCTATATTTTGCAAGAGTCTCCAATATACCAACTCTCCTGCCAAAGGATGGACCACTGGTATCACTTAAACCACTAAAAGTTCCAACAATCAACTGAAAGATGTCCTGCACAGAGATATAACAATGATTAGGACCAATGAAAGTCCTAAACTAAGGTCCCAAATGTAGTTTCTTCCCTTTTTTTGGCTAAAGTTAAACAGGTTATAGTTGTTTGTAAGTTATAAATGAGAATAGTTTATTTATAATCAGATAAACCTAATAAATGAAGGCACCTTTAGAACATCATCACTATAGGGAGCTTCAGGTGCAGTAATACGTGTTATCTCACAGACACATGTTGCAACTAGAAGCTTGACATCCCTATCTTGGTGCTTCAGCAATTCTGGCTTCACAATTGTGTTTAGAAAAGGCTTCATTGACTCCAATGTTGAAGCTGATGGTGATTGATCCAACTCAGCAAGGCATGTTGCTGCTTGCTGCAGGTTGAAATACAGATTTTTTAAGGGAAAAAAATTAGCAGTTGCCAACCAAGAATCATAAAGCAAAACTTAAAATAACAAATTTTAGACTGTATCACAGTACATAATCTTCAAGAATTACTTTTTAATTTTGAACATTATGGCACATATTTGGTGAATCATATCTAAGTTGGTCATCAAGCAGGACGCTTATAAAAGATGTTGATTGTTAAAAGAAAACTTGTAATGTTTTCTTTTGTTATAGCATATTCATTTTAAAAATTGACAACATATTACACGGAAATGCTTTGTTATCCTATGAAACCCATCATTTTGAGCCCTTCACTCACAGTAAATTTGAACTAAAAGTATACAGTAAAGTTCTCTGCAAAATCTAAAACCAAAATTTTACCAATTTTATGATCAGAAGATTATGTCACAATTAACAGACCTAATAGCTTTTGAGCAAACACCTGTCATAAGACCACATTTATATAAGCAACCAAACATTGGTATCTGAACTCTTTCTTCAGTCTTCTGTCTGTTTAATCAACAGGAACCAAGATCTTCGAGATTGAACCACCCCATGACTACCCACCAGGTTACAGATATACAGCACAACTATTTTTTTTCCCATTCTCATTCCTACTAACAAAGGCAAGGACGTGAAACTTGTAATATTAAACATCTACATTCACTTTTATCTCACTTTTCTCATTGTCCAAATTACAGAAGGCTTATTAAACTAATGACTACAACACCAAATTAGTAGACAAACTTGAAGTACCTTCAAGACCGTTGACTTATAAACCTAACTCAAATGACTCCTCAAAAACTTGCTTCAAAATAACATAAAATTAACCACAAACAAAGTAAATCTGCTAATCGATTCTCTTAATTGAAGAACGCCAACTAACATAATTTACATCCTGAATTTCACTTTTGAATTAAACCCAGGAAGAAGGACTAAATTTCACTCGAGTAGTCCAAGCTCGAAGCGCCAACATTTGAGTTAAACTCGATTCTCTAAAAGACAAATCAGCTCAACACTGAATATTGTCAGTCTTTTCGTATTCTTCTCTATAGCTTCAGAGTAGCCAAACAGAAATTAACGGATTTAACTAACCCAACAGAAAAAAGTTCAAATTTTGCATAAAAACCCGAAATTTGAACAGAGAGACTAAGAAAGATGAAGCAGTGAGAAATTCAAATAAAATGCATTACCTTTAAGAGCTTGATGAGAATGTCTTTGGTGGAGGGAAGGGTCTCTAACCTGGATCCCACCTCCTTGAGCTGCTGCTGAATCTTGTGAGCCATATTCTCCGTTCAGAAGACGGTATCGTATGAAGGTTCTACAAGCTCTTTCATGGAGTAGTAGCACAAGGAAGAGAAGAGGGTTTTTCTTTTCTTTTCTTTTCTCTCTATCTTGTGTCGTCTGGGCTCTCGATTTTCGAACAGCGAAGCGAAATGAACTTCGAATGTGGAAGCGATATTTCACGTGCTGACTTTGTTTAATTAATTTAAACTTCAATATTTAATTATATATTTCTTTTTGCTCTGATGCCACTATATTTTGAAAATATTTGTGAATATTCCCATTTCTATTTACGATTCTTCCAGTTGCACCCACTGGTTTGGCCAAGTGTCCTCTTCTGGATGGTCAGGTATGGCCCGTCTGTGGAGCAGGTTATATTTCCCTTTACAGAATCAGATTATGTTTGTCTCTTCCAAAAGACCCCCTTTTAACGAAATCAACTCTTGTTTTCATTTTAGATAAATGGAAACGAAATTAATTTTATATTAAAAAAATGTGAAAATATTTATGTTACAAATATACTAACTTTGAATTTGGAAATTTTTTGTGTTTTTTAAATATTATTTTTTATTAGAAAAATTACTAGTTATATGACTCTTAGTAGGGATTTTATAGTTTAATAATTTATGAAAAATTACTAATCCTTGTGGGGTGACTTTTTGTTGATTAAAATCAAATACAATAACATTGTTTATTTATGTATATCTATGGAGACATATAATTAAGATTTCACGGATCTTGAGTTAAATATTAATATATTTGAATTTGTTTATTAGTATATATTAAATATAATTTTTTAGAAATAAATTAATTTAATTATTCTATAATTTATAATATAAATTAATTCTTTTAATTTTTACAAATAAATAAAAATAATTTTTTTGTTAAATTCAATATTTTACTGTTAATTTATTATACTACATTATATATTCATCACTAAATTTAATTTTTAAAATAAAAATATAATATAATCTTGTAGTAACATTATAAATATAATATATATATATATATATTTAAGATGAGGTGAATACTATAATATTCAAACTCTTAAAATATATTATAAAAAATTTATATATGGATTCAGACCTATTTTTTAATTCCTATATCTAGATTCAAGTGAATGAAATTTGCTAGCATCCAATGAATATGGATTCTTTTGCCATCCCTGCATGGTCTTTGTTTTCTTAACACTTACCATAAACTTGCCTTATTATTTAATTTATTTTCTCTCTTTAAAAATATTGGTCCTATTCTTATTATTGAATTTCTGTAATGCTTTCAGATGGAACGAAAATAAAGTAGAGATTAATGAGTTTACAATGAAAGGGTGAATCATATTTGAATTTCTTTCTAGAAAATTTCGTGTTCCCTAAGGATAATAAGGATAAGTTATTGTTTATGTAATTATTTTATGATGTAATGTTTTTTTGGATCTACATAGTTATAATTAATTATATTAAAATAATTTTAAAATTAATTAGTGGTCATCATTTCTAAAAAAATTATCTCCCCATTTTATTTATTAATAAAATTAAGTTTTATTATTTTAATTGTCTTTGAAATATAAATTATAATCTTAATAAAATAAAACATAGGGATAATAATTCTATAAATTCAAATAGCCAAACAATAATTACTAACTAAATTTAAAATTAATCCAGTATAATTAATTATAACTCTAAATCTAAAAATAATAAATTATTCATATATCATAAGTTGTCAATTTACAAGCTGTGTATTGTATTCATTAATCAAAATTATGTTCAAGTTTGGTAAAGTGAAATTAAACCCATTAATCACTTTATCAATAAGTATCGCTTTCAATTATTAGGCTGCACATTCAAACAATTTTAAAATCAAATGTTTCAATCAAGTAAGCCTAAATGAAATTCTAACATTCGTCTGGACAGCATTAATGAGCGTTTTAATCAATTTTCAAAATAATTTTGAAAAATAATTCTTAGGTTAAACAATAATTGTTGCCACTAACATAGTCTAATAGATTAATTAAATATAATCGGCCTAATAAAATAACAAACTTAAAACTATACAGTTAATAAACAGTTAATCACTTTATAATCTGTTCCCTATTTTTAATACAAAAACAGAAGTCAAATAGCAAGTCCATATTAAAGAGAGAGAGGAGCCACATAGAAAAGTTGAAGTTGGTTAAAGAGAGAGAAAGAAAAGTTGAAGTTGAAAAAAACAAAGGAAAGTAAAAATATCTTTTTCGTCTTTAAAATTTAATTTAATATTAATTTTTTGAAATATTATATTGTTTAATTTTCTCTCTATTATAATAAAAAAAAGTTTAATGTTACTAATAATAATAAGGTTGAAGTGAGTGGTATTATATCACCTTAACGTTATCCTGAATATGTAATATGAATGTCAGAAATAATTTTAAAAATTTCATCAAATAAATTAACAATATCACATCAAAAGACAATATTAAATTCTTTTAAAAAATAAAATTTAAAATTGAACAAAATAATATAAATAAAATTAAATATCAAATTAAATTTTAGAGATTAAAAAATATATTTTCTTAAAAAATAATTAGATGCCGATAAATACTTTAAAAATACAAAAAAAAATATAAGCATTAAAATGATTTATGTTAATAGAATTAATAAAAAAATTATTTAATAAAATTTTTGAATTTAAGGAAAAAAAAAATTAAGGAAGAAGTTTAATTAGGGATAAAAAGAAAGTTTGGATAAATTTACCTGCCGACCACTCGGCGGTTCCTAACACAAAAGGGAAAACCCTAGCGCGGGATGCGTGCTCACCCAGTAACTGAGCTAGCTACTGTGCGGATGATGGAGGCCGCCGAAAACGACCAAAACGCCGCCGAGAAACCCACGAATTCCGACTCGGGTGCCCCAGTTCCCCAACAGCCACTCTCCAAGAATGCCCAAAAGAAGCTGCTGAAGCAACAGAGGTACGAGGCGAAGAAGGCTGAGAAGAAGGCGCTGGTGAAAGAGCAGAAGAAGAGAGAGACAGAGAGGAAGCGGAAGGAATGGGAGGAAAGTCTTGAAAGCATCACAGAAGAGGAGAGACTGAAGCTGATTGAGTCGCAAAAGAGTCTCAGGAAAGAGAGAATGGAGAAGAAGTCAGAGGAGAAAGAGACGAAGAAGGAGAGGCTAATAAAAGCAAAAGAGTGCGGCCAAAATGTCGTCATTGATCTTGAGTTCTATGATCTCATGACTCTTGCTGAAATCAACAGCCTTGCTCAACAGGTTTTTTTTTTTTGGTTACATTTCTTTCCTTAATCATTAAATTTGCAATGTAAGTAGTGTGCCTATTTTCGTTTCAGTTCTCTCCTCCGCTCATTTGTGTATAACCCAACAAATTTCTCTTTTCATATATGTTTTCAGTCCACCCAAGTTTTATTCTTTGAAATTCGGAATTTTTTTCTTTTTTTTCCATTTTTTTTCATCTTGGGCGTTGAAATTATAGAGTTCTGAATGGATTATGTAGGATTTCTTTGCTAGAGTATAAAGAAAATGTGGACTAGTGAATCTATTATTCCATACTACCCAACAAGTTTCTCTTTGCATATATGCTTTTTGTCCAGCCAAGTTTTATTCTTTGAAACTCTGGAGCTTCTTTTTTTTTCATCTTGGGCTTTGAAAGTTCCGAATGGATTATGTGTGGGTTTCTTTGCTAGGACATAAAGAAACTATGGACCAGTGAATCTTTTATTCCAGACTACCCTGATGAAGTTCATTTGGGGAGGAAGTGAAATAGGAGAATGGCTAATGCATTTTGGATGAGTAAACTAATAATTTTAGTCAGGAATTTACAGCTCACTTTAGTCCCTAAATTTTCTTGACTATTAGTCTTAAAAAATATAACAAATTTGATATTTTCAAAGATTAACAAAATAACTAATATGAAACGAGATAATAATTTTAGGAACTAATCTGTGAAACAAGAAAATTGTAAATCAAAGCTAGATGAATTTACAAATTCAGGATCAAATCAATAGTTTACTCCACTTTGGATTGAAAGATAGACTCGCTCAAAGGATAGTGTGGGCAGGCAGCATGTGTGCCATGTGAACAAGAGCAGTGATTGGGATTGATGAGAGACGAGGAGATATGAATGGAGAGTGAGGGAGTAGATTACATGAGATAGCTGACAGGATCAATGCAAGTAAAGGAGCTGTGCATATGGGATTAGGCCTGTCTAGTTACTGTAACACCAAGAACCACTGATTTGGAAAGGAATTGTAGGATTTCAAGAAGGATTATAGGATTTATAAACCAAGTCAGATGTTGCAGGAGGATATTATGTTACAAAATTAAGGCAATCTTTTATAACTTTTGGGTTAATATGGTTAGTGGTTTGATCAGTTGACTACCTTAGTAGAGATGGATATAACTTATGGAAGTTTTGTTAGTTGAAGGATATATAGATCATTTGGATTTTTTAATATCTTCTGTTAAGATAAAGACAAAGAAATTGTACCTATTGTTCATTCGTCTTGAAAAGTTGGTTGTGATGGATTTAAAGTTGTTGAACAATTTCTATTAAAAAAAAAGTTGTCGAACAAAGCATTCCAATATTCATGCTATGGAATTTGGTTGAGACTAGGAAATAAATATTTTAAACGCTGTGTTCTGTGTCTGTATGTGCATAAAATCACTTCACTTTGGGAAAATCATAGGCCTTAGCAAAATTTATTTTATTCCAGCTTATTCAAAATGATCACTGTCAATAGGCGTATTCTGCTGTTTACTGATTTACTACATTCCTCATTGACGGTTATGATATTTTTTACATCTTTATTCATGTTTAGACCTTTGATCCATACTTCCCACGAGGATCTCATTCCAAATTAAGCCCATTTCTCTGACTTTGCCATTTCTAACCCTCTCCCCTTACCCTGCCCCACCAAAAAAGAAACTTCTTGAACTCCACCAATTGATTTTGTTTTTATTAGGGGAACGGTCTTAATCATTGTGTCCTTGCTAACTGCCAGATCTATTTCTAATTGTCATTGAACCTGCAGATTATGTATTGTTATGCAGTGAATGGAAAATGTGCTTCCCCCGCTCATCTCTGGTTGACTGGGTGCAATGGAGAAATGATGAAGCAATTGAAAAGGCTTGGAGGATTTGATAAATGGATAATTGAGACAGAAAATAAATCCTATATTGAAGCTTTACAAGATCGCAAGGAAAGTTTGGTATATCTCACAGCAGACTCAGACAATGTTCTTGAAGAACTTGATTTAAAGAAAATTTATATTATTGGTGGGTTAGTGGATCGAAATAGGTGGAAAGGGATAACCATGAAGAAAGCAGAAGAGCAAGGAATCCAGACAGCTAAACTCCCAATAGGGAAATTCATGAAGATGTCTAGTTCTCAGGTATTATTTGTCTAAACAATTAACTTTCTCTCCTGTTCTTATAGAAATTGACTTAACATTCAATTGTTTCTTTATGCCCACACATATAGTAAAACATGGCAAATTGGGTGGGCATTATGGCATTGCAATTTTTTTCTTCATTTCTGCTTTAGGTTTTTTTTCTTGAATTGCTCCTGTTGTCCACTGGTGAAATTTTGATGTGCAATACGTTGCACATTGTAGACATTTTACTGCACCAATGGGTGGTGTTCTAAGTTCTTAACATGTGAAGCTGCACGTTAAAAGTAAATTTACTTCTTCGGATGCCAATCCTTTTACGTGGCAGAGTTTTACTTTGTTCATCTTTTACCTATAAAGTATGGACACTCAATAAAATGAGCTATATGTGTATCCGACATGTATCAAATACTTATATTGGATATGACGCGACTCTTTAAATTATATGTAGATATTTCAAATTTTATTGTGTGTACACTGTCAATGCTCATGCATCTTAGTATCTGACAAGTGATACTGACAACACTGTTTTGTCTTCCACCAAACAAAACATAAATTCCCTTTGCATCGTAATTCTCAACCCATCTTATTTCTTATTTGAGCTTTCAGGTTCTCACTGTGAATCAAGTTTTAGAAATACTACTGAAGTTCCTGGAGACAAAGGATTGGAAAACGTCTTTCTTGGTTATCCCTCAAAGGAAAAGATGTCAAGCCGATTCAGGAGAGAGCTCAGAGGAAGAAAATGAACAGAAAGATGATCAATTGGCAAGTAAAAAGAGTTGTGTTGAAGTCCCTTGCAACAGTTAGAACAGTTGCTGGTTCAAAGTACTCCCCAGTAGTTTCAAATCAGGCTTCACATGCTCATCCGCTTCATACCGGCACGTATAATTTTTGTAATTCTTATTTGCTTTTTGACTAATTTGTATTCTGATGCCCGTTCAGGTGGGTTCTTTTAAAAGTACTTGGATGAGAAATTCTCAAGGGCCTTCCTGATGGTTGTGGAACTAAACAAGGAATACCCTTTTTGATTAACGGCATTTTGGTTTTTTCCTTGTTATATTAAGTTATTATGAAATTTGGCAAATATGACATCTATGCAGGAATAGTATGTATTTTGTTTGGCACTCCCTGCCCATCCCTGCCCCTTTCTCTTGATGAATGATTTATTCACTACCAGAAAATCTTTTATAAGTGGCCATACAAGTAAGGACAAAATTTAAATGCAGCTGTTTTTATTTTTGGTAGGTAAATGCAGCTTCTTAAATATTTGTTATAAATTCTTCAATTAAATTATGATGTTTGGGTGTTATTTTTGAAAGATTCAAGATGGGTTGTGTTGAGCAGAAAAAAAAAAAATACCGCCACAAGTGGTAATCGGATGAATTTCACGTTTGAATTTTATCATTTGTCTTCTTCTTTTTTGTTTTTTTTTTTTTTGGATTGGCTTATCATTTTTCTTTTGATGATGGTTTATTTGTAAGTATTTGTTGAATTTGGGGGCCTGTCTTCATCTTAGATTGGAGTGCCTTTTTCTTGACTTAAATTTTCTTTCAAAAAAAAAATACTTGCATGTTCTATTTTTTAAGTTTAATTAGTTAATTAGTCCTTGTAATTTTGGTTAATTTTTAACTATTATTTTATAGTTTAAAAGTTAAAAATTGATTTTTGAGATGGCTTGATTTATATAATTAATCTCATTTAATGAAAAAAATATTTAATTATTATTGTTGTTATAAAAGTTTAAAATTGAGTCTTTATTGTTTCTTATTTTTTTAATTAGATTCTTATTATTAAATTATTATAAATAAATTTATTAATTGATATTGAATTAATAAAATATTTGCAATTTCTGTAATAGAGTCAAACAAAACATCAAATTTTGTATTTAAACTAGGTAGATTTAATTAAAAAAATTAAAATTAAAAAAATTAAAATTAAAAAAATCATTTAAAATTAGTCAAAATGATAAAAATTAACTAAGTAATTAAATTTATTTTTTATTTAAGATGATAGGAAACATTGGAAAACATTAAATTTAGTTTATTAATGGTCACATATGTAGAAGATAAATAGATGAAACGAAAGTTAATCAAATTTTAAGGATTTTATTATGCAAGTTAGCTTTTGTTCGTAGCTGAGTTTATGATTAAATTATATTGAGATTTATGTATATTTGTATATATGCATAAATCTTAATAAAAGTACCTCGATCAAATTACAAGAGAGTTCAACTTTTTTTAAAATTAAATTCTTTGTTAGCTTATCGTGGCAAGTTAAAAAAAATGTTTAATAAATGTTTTAGTTTGTACTTTGATTTTATTTTATGATAATTAATTTGAGTATTTAGAATGATATATTTAATAATAATTTTTACATAGCAATGGCATTACACTACCTTCTGCTAAAAGGTTTGATGAAACCAGAGTTTTCTCTTATACTATTATTTAACCTATTCTGAGAATCCGAGAACGTCGAGCTTCCATAGCATAGTGGTAGTGCGTTCGCTTCGTAAGCGAAAGGTCGCGAGTTCGATCCTCGCTGGGAGCTTGTTTTTGTCTTTTTCCATCTGACCGCACGTTTAGAATATACATATCTAAGATATTTAAAGACATTTAATATAGAAGCATGGTATATTATCCATTTCACACTAAAAAAAAAACATGAGACTGAAATTTTAAATAAAATTTTAAAATTACTAATTATATTATTTTTTGAATAATAAAAAAAGATGAGTTTTAAATCCGGAAATCTTACACACTAATATCTTATACTTAGAAATATTAAATAATTGAAATTATATAATGGCAATGTGTCCAACAAATATTTTCTAATTGGAAAATATTATTTGTCATCTCATTTTTCTATCCTTGCATTTCATATAAATAAATGATAATAATGAATTATAAATAAATAAATAAATAAAAATAAGAGAGGAAAAGATGTGAAAGAAAAAAATGTGATTCCATATATATATATATATATATATATATATATATATCTTCAATTTTTTTCAAATAACATTGCTTCAAGATATTCTATAGTCTTTGTCATTATTCTTTTAGGAGTGAATTGTTATTTTATTTTTTAAAAGATGCATACTTCTCATTTTAGTCCCTTAAAATTCAATTTTAATTTTAATTTTTTAAAAGAATGTCTCTCTTTTAAAAGTACCTGTTAATTTAATATGTCATGTTTTATCCAATGTTAGAAATTCATTCAAAATCTCTCAATTTTGAAAAGAAAAATGTGGAGTATTAAGTTAAATTAGATATATATTTAATGATCTGTCAAGGTCTCAATTAAATTATATAATTAATTTTATCAAGAGAGTTGAATACTTTTTAAAAGTAAGACAAATTTTAAAAAATTGAAATAAATTTGTGTATGTTTCTTTAATAGAGGAGATAACAGTATAATAAAAATATTAATTAAGTGAAAAGATAGTAATTTATTTTTATTTTTTAAAAAAATTGTATATATTTTTATAATAAAGAAGATTGTCATGTAATAAGTGCATTCATTAGACAAAAAGATGAGAATTTAGTTTTATTATTAACACTAGCTTTTCTTCACTGTTAATTTTCAGGAAAAAATATTTTTAATTAGCATGACATGAAAAACAATTTAACCCAACTCTAAGGTATAAAAGTTAGAATTTAAAAATCAATAAACATTTGAATAAATTACACAAGCTTTATTTGATATTCAATTAAATTACACGTATTTCTCTTTTTTATTTTAAAAGTAACAACCCTCCCCCTAAACTATGAAATTATAATGCCAAAATACTTTTTTTCCATTAATTTTTTGTTAATATAGTTAATATTATATTTCCAATGTGCCCTTTCCTCAAAATTTAGAAGTATTTTCTTGTCCTCGTTTCCCTTTTATAAGAAAGAAATCTCACAAGATTATGAATAATAATTTATCTGTTTTAACTAAAAATTTATTAAAATATTAACCTTTATAATTTGGTTTTTTTAAAAAAAAAAACATATTGATGTACTATGCATTATGCACTGGTATATGTATGGTAATTTTTATCTTGTCAATGGGGTATAACCAGAGCTAAAGTCAAGATAAATCTAAAACAAATTGAATTAATTTACTTTATAGTTAAATATGCATGAATATACATATATATGTAATTGAGTATAAATAATATGTTGTATCTAATATTTTGAAACAAAAAACAAATTGAATTAATTTATAATGTTTTATGTTATGCTATTTTCTACTTTTGTATTGATTTGATTATATTATATTCATTGGAACATCGAAAAAAATATCTCATGGTATTAAAAATAACAAATTAATTCAATTTGTTTTTTTTTTCAAAATAATAAGGACAAAAAAGTACTTCCAATTTAAAGAAAACGAATATAATGTATATTGAGAATCTAATACTAATTATATATTATTAACGAAAAATTAATGGCAGAGGATTTTTTGTATCATAATTTTAAAGTTTAGAAGGAATGTTAAAAAGAGAGACAAGTGTAATTTAACTAAAATTCAAAGAAAATTTGTGTAATTTACTCTATACTACATTACATGTGTTAGTGTTTTAATTCGTAATAGAATATAGAACATTTAATTTAAGGATAGGAGGCTTAACTTTTTTATATTATGTTACTTTGTTTATTAATATTAGGATTTATTATTTTTTATATGAAAGAATAATTTATGTATTTTTTTTTTGAAAATTTAAAATTCTAAATTTTTTTAAATATTAAGTTTAAAATAATTCTAACTTGCAAACTCAAGTACTCAACCTGCATGTGCAAGTTAGGTCGCTTCGACTAGGCTAAAGGAATTACTAGCCCACGTTAATTGCCAGTCTTATATGGGACCCAATTCCAATCCAAAAGAAAAAAGGAAAGTGTACAAACATCTATTTAAATCAATTTATATGGGTTTAATTAATTACTAAAATTATTTAGAAAAATAGCTTCGTCCTAATTATGCTAATCGGAAAATCTATCAAGTTTTGGTATTAATAATTTAATGAAAAAAATTTATTTATACATGGCAAAAGCATGGGCCATTAAAAAGTTACTATATATATATATAGACACGCGCATAGAAATTATTTCCTATGACCTTGATAAATTAATATTTAAATAACAGAAGAGTCACATAAATAATAATAATGCACTTTATCGTAAAAAAATTACCTTCGATTAATCTACGTAAACAAAATTATTCACAAATAATTAAACATGAAGTGCCAATGAGCCTAAATATGAATGTAGCTAGTAGACTAAATTTATTAAAATGTTTTTAGGTTCAACAACATATAAAGGTGTTATTCTACTATTTCAAAGTGAAACTCTTTGGTAATATTTGGTACAAGGAATGTTTTAGAATTCTTGAAAAAGTGAGAGATAAATTTTTTTTTATGTTTATTATCATCAGATATAAAAATTCATTCTTGAGAATAAAAGATTCTTAAAAATGAAAAATTAAGAGAATTTTCACCTTTTTATTTCCATCTATGACGGTGAGAATAAAAGTTTTTCATAAAAATGAGAAATTTTTTTTATATAAAATAATTAAATTGTCTTTAAACTTAACTTCTAAATTTTAAACCCTAAATACTAATCCCTAAACTCTAAATCTTAAATTTAACTCCGAATCCTAAATTTTAAACCCATAAACACTAAACCCTAAACATTAAACCTAACTTATAAATCTTAAACTCTAAATTCTAATCTACAAACTCTAAATTCTAAACTTAATCTTGAAACTCTAAATCTTAAACTTTAAACCTAACATTTAAACCTTAAACTTTAAATTTTAACCCATAAACTTTAAATTCTAAACTTAATCTCGAAACTCTAAATCTTAAATTTTAAACCTAATATCTAAACCTTAAACTATAATCTCTAAACTCTAAATTCTAAACTTAACTCCAGAAACATAAATTCTAACCCTTAAACTCTAACCACTACTCTAAACTCTAAATCTTAAATCTTAAAACTCTAAATATTAAACCTCAAAACTCAAAACTCTAAATCTTTAAACTTCAAACTTAACTCTTAAACTTTAAACCCTAAAACTCTAAACCTTAAACTCTAACTCCTAAACTTTAAATTCTAAATTTAAATCTTAAAACTTAAATTCTAAATTTAAACTCTGAATCCTAAATCCTAACCTCTAGACCTTAAACTTTAAACTCTAAACTCTAAATCTTAAGCTTTGACCCTTAAATTTTAAATAAAATTTTTTATTTATTCATTTTTTAGTAAAAAAAATCTTATTTCTTTATTTACTCTTTTTTTTTTCTTTTTTTTATTATCTTATTTATCATTTCTTTTTATTTTAAAAATTTTTCTTCAAGGATGTTTTTAAAAAAGTAATTATATTTTTAAAAATATTTCAAGTGAACCAAATATAAAAATAAAATTTTGATGGTAATACAACAAATCATTTTTAGAAAAGTAAAGTGACAATCAAACATATTTTTTAAACTTTTCTATCTATCTCATTTATGAGAATCTCATTTCTAAAAATATAACTTTCTTGAGAATAAAACATTCCATGAATTAAACGCCACCTTTAAAGAATAATTTGTTCTATTGTCAATAAATAATTTTTTTATCTATAAATAATATTCAGATTATGATATATAACAAAAATAATGTTTTTTAAAATTATTTATACTACATATTATAATTTAAACACTACTGGTAGATAAAAAATTATTTATCAATAATAAATTAAATATCAACTCTAACTCTTTAAATTATAATTCGTTAGTTTGAGTAATAAATTATTTACAACTCTAAAAAATTAATCAACATTTCATATCTTAAAAGACATTATTATAGGTAGAGTTAAAAACTATAATCGTTCTGAAGCTGTAAAGATTTAGTTTCATAGCAATATTTGTGAAAATACTCTTGGTTATTACTTAGAAAAAGAAGAATAACTATCTTATTTGTTTAATTGCATTCTCTCTTTAAGTTTTTTCAATTATCGAGACCTCTTCTGACTTAACCATACATATATTGGAGTATGTGACGAAGCCATCGTTCTACCGAGGTTCTAACCAGTCTTATTTGTGCAAATTTCAATCTTGAGAGACCAAATGATTGCTCTGAGATAGTGTTCCATCACTAGATGTCAAACAACTAAGTATGGCAACGGGCCTCATTCGTGATAGGCACGGGGCCACACTCTTCGCCTTGCAATATCTTCATCCCCGCTTTAAATTACTAAAATACCTTAGTTTTAAAGTACTGAAATACCTTATATATATATATATATATCTATTAGCACTTTTCTATATACTTTTTATTTACAAAACTAAAAAGAATCCTAAATCTTCAGTTTTCCTCAGTTTTTTACTTTACTTCAATACTCAGAAGATTGAGATTTCTTTCCAAGCCCTAAACCCTTCTACCCTCGATCGACTTTTTGTCACCTGCTATGTCAGTGTTAGTCATTGTCTCAACATATTTTCAGTATCATTACCTTTTTTATATTAATTATTGCAGTTGTTTTACAATTGTTTTTAATTTAAAATTTAATCCGTGTTTCTTAAATTAACATTTATTTATTTGCTTTTAATTTTACAAGATTTTGTTTTATTTTTAGGGTATCTTTTTTTCTAATGGAGTCCTCGCAGATCCCCACGTTCCTGTGAAAAATGAAGATGAAGGAGATTTATTTCTCACCGCGAGAAGTAAGGACAGAGCCAAGGGAACAAGGAGCTTGCGGGGACGGTGAGTGGGGAGATACTTCCCGCCCCCGCTTTGCCCCATTTTCATCTCTACAAACAGTCAAGCTTCCTTACCCGAAAGATTGAAAGGTAACTCCTCAAAGCTATTCTAATTCATCCTTCTATCCTATTGTTATCAGACAATTAGCTTTGGGTGTTTTGAAAGAATTACTGTATTTTTTTCTGGTTTCATTATGAGACATTATTCTAAAATTATTTGAAACAACATAGAAAAATTTGATATCTTATGAGACACAGATTTCAACTACTCTCCTCTAAATTAAAGGTGCCACAAAAGAATTTTCTCATATTTGAAAAATTGTAAATATATCATATTTAATACTCTAACCAATTTTGCATTAACTATACTTATTTTCTTCTATTTTAAAAAAATATACACAGACATTTCTTAAATTTTACATTAAATATATTTATTCCTTCCTATTTTTTTAAAAGATACACATATCTCCTTTCTATTTTATTTTACTTATTACGTAAAATATTAGAAATAGACTTCATTATATATTGAGTACTTCACCTGCTCCCAAAAAGTGAATTTTAACCTTAAATTTGAGCCCAAATTGAATTCATCGATTTAGTTCAAGCTCCAAAAAGTTAGGCCATACCTGGTTTCAAATGTCAAAGCGGCCGACATTTAGCCTGGCCTAAATAATTTTTTTTTAAATTATTAATTTATAATATATATATATATATATATATATATATATATATATATATATATATATATATATATATATATCAATTTAATTTGGTGTCTTTGTATTATTTTATAAAATTATCTTTTTTTTTTAAAATGTTACTATTTCTCCCTTTTTAATTTTTAGATTTAATTTTGATAAAATATATATTTTATTAGGCTTCAACCCAACTTCAAGTTTAAGTAAATCAATTTGGATTAAATTGCAATATATTTTAAAATATTAAATAGATTCATGTATATTTTAAAAATAGATTGGTAAAAACTATGTATGTCATGCTAAATTTAGAGGAGGTTATTGTATTTCACTTTAATGTTTTTAAAATACAATAGATGTTTATATATATATATATATATATATATATATAAATAGAAAGAGATAAGTGTATTTAATATACAATTTAAAAAAATATTTTTACTAAAAAAAAGATTTAAATACAACTTTAATCTCTTTTACATGAAGTTAGTCTCTCTATTTTAAATTTATTAAATTTGATAAATCTATTTTTATTAATTACATAAAAATGATTTTTTAACTGTATATCTTATTTTTTCACTTAAATCTCCACGTAATTTCACACATTTGGCGCCAATATTTTTTGGACAGTGTTTTTCCACGCGGGTTCTATTACTTTTCATTTATTTTTATTATTATTTGTAATTTTGGTCAAAGCTTACAGACTTTGAGTACGAAAAAGAAGACATGTTAAAGCGAGAAACATACCAATACATGACATCTCACGTGACTGATCGAGTAAAATACACCTGTCGGTGTGTCAATGCCACAATCCGAGTAAACATAATCTTTAACCGGCTATTGCCAGTTTCCTCGTGCACATCGCCCACTGTGACGCGTTGTCTGCAAATTTGAGTACTATAAATCACAGACATTTGCCAAGTCACTCCAATGCCCGCTCTCACTACAGTTTCTCTCTCATCAAATCCTCGGCAACCCAGGGTCCGTAGATACTTCGTTCGTTCGTTCTGGCTTGGCATAGCAGCTATGGAACGTGGAGGCTTTCATGGCTACCGCAAGCTCCCCAATACTACCTCTCCAGGTAAAATCTATAATACCAACAATACAAAATTTGCTTCTCTCTTCTGTAATTTGCTTTTCTGATCTTTTCACCATTTCAGCCAGCTTCTCTTGTGATGTATTGGTCGTTTCATGATCAAAAGGTCTCACCTTTGGATTTGATCATTTCTCGCATGCAGGATACTAATTATATTATATCATTGTGATTCTTCCTCATGCATGCAAGAATATCCACTGTTTGTACATCGATCTATCAGTTCCTTGCTATACTGCTCTTTCCTTGTGATTCTGATCTCTTTTACTTTCACAATCTTCTCCTCTAACTCTGATTTCACAGAGTTTCCTTTTCATTTGATCTTTGTTTTCCTAATCTGAAGGCATTGATCACTTTTTGTCTCTTCCAGCATCACCTTTGCCACTTTTGTCTCCCTGGTTTAGAACAGTAAAGGGAAACGGATATGGTGAAGATGACGACATAAAATGGCTACATATTGTAGAAATGAACAAGTGGCACGCATGCACGCATGCATGCAGACTATCACTAACAAGTGGCGTCCATGCATTCTCCAACAATGCAAGGGATCTGTCTCTACCCGTAAAACACAAACACTTTACAATGAGACATCGAGTGTTATACATTACATTTCATATGTACCGTATTTCTTAAGTCTCTCCACCCTCCCATTGCAATTTAATTTCTTCTCTTTTATCTGTTTTTTTCCTTCCTTTTTCTCTCCCCATCAGAAACATTTTCTTTTATTGCATTTTTGGAGGATGGTGTAGAGAAGAAGGATAAGTTTTAAAGACCAAATTAATTAACTAGAGTTTGGACCATATCTTGGTCAGTTACATTATTCACAGCCATTCATGGCCCTTTGAAATGCGTACGTTTCACACTGATGATATTGAATGTGCATGAAAACAAAATACCATGAAAAAGAGAAACCGTTTTTATTGGTTTGGCCCCTTCAACTCGCATGATTCCCTTGCTGCGTTTTGTCGTTTTCTTCAGTTTTTTATGCATCACGTTCACATAGTCCGGACCTCACCTGCTCTATGGACCCGTCATACAAGTCTGCTTAATGTCGTTTTCTTCTATATTCACAAGTTTGCTTACACTGATTTTCACTGGCTTTAGTTACTTTGTATAATAATAATTAAACAAGCATATATGCATGAACTATAAAGGACGGACACACTTGTCTTGAGTCGCGTTTACGTCAATATCTTTGACTACTAGTATATGAATATAGAATATGAGACAACTTAGATACTATGTACTATATTATTTAAATAGTTATGTTATAGCTCTATGTTTAAGTGTCTTTACTTCTTACATAATAATCAATGATTGGACTATACTATTCACAAGTTTATTTACACTGATTTTCACTCGTTTTAGACATTTAGTTACTCCATGTAGTAATAATCTATAAAGCATGAACGAAGATTATGTTTGATACGAGCATCACGGGACCGTTATATGAAGAGATAGACACAAAGAGGTTTTTTTTTTAATATAATTAATTATTCTGTACATATATCTTTTTCGGATTACCAATGTTCTTTCTTAAAATAACGACAGTGTTGAAGCTATCAGTATCAGAGGCGAACACAAGGCAGCAACTCGCAGAGAACAGCCACTCAGGAGCAGCAGAGGACAGCGAGTGCACTGTGAGGGAGCAAGACAGGTTCATGCCAATTGCCAATGTGATTAGGATCATGCGCAAGATCCTACCCCCACATGCCAAGATCTCCGATGATGCCAAGGAAACAATCCAAGAGTGTGTCTCAGAATACATCAGTTTCATCACAGGGGAGGCCAATGAGCGTTGCCAGAGGGAGCAGCGCAAGACCATCACAGCAGAGGACGTGCTCTGGGCCATGAGCAAGCTCGGGTTCGATGACTACATCGAGCCACTCACCATGTACCTTCACCGGTACCGTGAGATGGAGGGCGATCGTGCCTCCATGAGAGGAGAGCCACTGGGGAAGAGGACAGTGGAATATGGGGCATTAGGGGTTGCTACTGCTGCTTTTATTCCTCCATTTCACATTGGTCAGCATCCTAATGGGTATTTTGGTGCAGCCATGGGAGGGTTCATGAGGGATGCACAGAATGCTGGGTCATCCCAGGGTTCACTCTCAAATACTGAACCAAATGGTCCATATAAATGAGTGGCAATAAGACTTAACTCTGACAGTAGTTGTTGACTGTTGAGGAAAATCTGAAAGGGGAAGCAGGATAGTCAATTAGAATCCTAACTATCCGTAAGGGAAGAACTTTAATCTTTGTTTGTTTTTTTTTTTTCGGTAGAGGAAGAACTTTTGTTTGACTTGCATTCGGAGTTTTTGAGGAAGTGGTGGTGTTCATTTGATGCTGGCAAAGTTTTTAAGACTGTTATGATAATCAAAACCAATTCAGTTTTTCATGATCATAGAAAATGTTGGAAATCGGAAATTGATAATCATCAGATTCATCACCCTCAACCTTAGCATTATATCTAAGAATGGGAGAATTATATATAAATACCATCTTCACCCACTAATTAATAAGATATCTGCCAAACAGCGTTTTTCTTTTATATAAATAAAAAACACATAGAAAATTTAAAATTTTAGATCACAGTAAACTAACAATTTCTGAACATTTATAATATATTTTAGTGTAAATTACTCTTCTTTATTTTGATTAATACTTTTATTACGCAACTTTCCCTTTTATTATGAAACTATACACAAATTGTTTTAAAAAATAATAATAAATATTCTCCACTCTTCTCTAATTAAATTTTTATCACACTGTCATTCTCTTTATTAAAAAAGTATATACAAACTCTCTTTAAAAGTAAGAGTAAAATACTCTTTCATTACTTGTTTAATGTTCTCATTACACTGTCTTCCTCTTGTTATAAAAATACAGATGAATCTTCTTTAAAAATAAAAAATGCTATAATTTAATCTAAATATCTTAATGCCTTTTATGAAAAGAAACAAACAAATAATAAATAAATAAATAAAGTATCACTATCTTAAATTTTTCTTCTTCTTTTTTTCAAATTTCAGCCAATTTTTTAAGTCAACGAAATTTATATTTTGATAGTTCAAACTACTTTACAATTATTTTGAGAAATAATAGCTAGTATTAGAAGACATTGAATTAGAAATTTTTTTTGAGTAAATGCTATTTTATTTTATTATTTTTTTCTCTTTTATAAAAAGTATTTCAGACATTTGAATTAAGTTATATTATATTTTTTTATTTTTAAAGAGATTTGTGTATATATTTTTCATAATAGAAAGGAGGGTAGGGTAATAAATGTATTAATTAAGGGACATTGGAATTTCTTATTCTATATTTTTAGTTTTAAAGGATGTTTGTGTATATTTTCAATATAAGAAAGAGTGTTATGTAATAAGTGCATTAATCAAGAGAGATAAGTGTAATTTACTTTTTATTTAATTTAAAGTAGGGTGAGATGATACATAGAGGACTTTTTTTTAGTTGAAAATTAGAACAAAGAGTTGTAATTGGCATTGAAAAATTGAATATGTAACGCAGTACAATAATTACTAATTTTCTTAAATTAAAGTAATAGAACTATATAAAAGTAAAGTAATAGTGAATAGTTTTATATACGGTGGCCTAGCACAGAAATATACAATTGAGTTCAGGGTAAATTTATAGAGAAAATGAAGGTCAGTACCCCATGTTAGGATGCTCAATATAAGAAAAAAAAATCTTAGAGAATAAGAGTTTTTAAGTGTTAGTACCGCTAGTGACACTAAGGGAGTCTATTTTTAGGGTTGATAGATTTTTAGGGTTGACATTTTTAGTACCGCTAATAAGATATCTGCAAAATATAAAGTAAGAATCTAAAAAATAGCAAGGGATTAACCGTCGCATATGGACACACAGAAAAAGTTAGGAGTAAGAGGAAGAGTATTAACCTTGAAGTTGTCTCCATGTAATTCATTTAAGAATTCTTCAGTCATTGGAATAGGAGATTTATTTTTGATAATATGCTAATTAAGATTATGCACAACCTTTATCTATCATTTTTTTTAACTAAGAAATCAAAGGTAAAATAAAGTATTTATTCATACTATAAGTAACTGTGCATTACACAAAGCTATGCGTATTCAATAAAAAAACTTTTTAAGTGCAATTTAAGTGTTTATTAATTATTAGGTTTTTTAAAATTTTAATAAATTATGACATATACAAAAATATTTTTAAAAGAGTTAATAATAAAATGGTGATGGTCTAATAAATGTCTACATGTTATGTTTTTATTAAAACTTAATTGCACTTTTGATTTTTCCATTTTTAAGAATGCGTTAATTTATTTTCTTTATAATTTGAAATATAAATTTAGTCTTTTAAGTTTTAACAAATGTGTCAAAATAATTTTTCAGTTAAGTTGAATGTCCATTTTTTCGTTAAGTTGAATGTTCATTTTGCCGTTAATCCACTGAACATATGTTCCGTATGTATCACTAAATAACATTTATGTTTACTTACACAATGTGTCTACCATGTCACATCTATCACTAAATAACATCTGAGGACAAGCCTTAGTAAATGGCTCTTTCATCATAATGTGTCTCTGCTCTTTTTGGTTTAGTTAGTGAGCTAGAGGAAACAAATCTACCACTAAACTAGCAGTACGGTTCACCTCATACATAGCACTTTTTAGTGTCACGAGAGATTACTATTTAGTGTTCGATGAGTGGATAGAAATGGACATAAAATGTGTCATTTAGTGATATAAGCGATCTCTATCCTCATTATTTGGGATCACCTCATTCAACGTCTCTTCCACACTTTCTTCATCCTTATTCTTGACGACATCAAACCTTAATCTTGAAGTAACATACTTTTGCACCTTTTTCTCCTCCTTGCACATGTTGCTTTCTCCTATTGGACCTTTGAGCAATCATCCATGGTCAAAAGGTTCTTCCCCAACAACAGTTCTGCTTTCCCCTTCTTTGGGAACAATCACCATAACCTTGGAGTTCTGATCTTTGCTAACTTCACTACCATCAATTTTACTTTAAGGACATAGTTCTTTCTTATGTGCCCCAGTCAAAGCATGTCTTTGCCTTCATACTCAATATGTCTAACATTATTTCTTAGAATATACTTGGATAATAATTTTGTACTTAAATCAATTTTCACGCAAATTCATGCATACTTCCCTTGGATAACTTTCACCCCATCATCTTTAAAAGATAAAATATTTTCATCCACCTTTCATGTACGTACGTCGAACTTTATATCATAACCTTCATAAAAAGTACTTGTTATAATACTCAATTGGAAGGCTAGGATCTCTAATCTAAATTGTAACCTTTCTAAACTAATCTTTAAACGGATCGAAATTTGGTCACTAGTGTTGCACCACCAAATAATGTTTTGAAATACCCCAAGGACCTTCACTTTAGAGCAAATCATAACCCTTCCTAGAAGTAAATCAGACAAGGCAATAATCATTACCAATATTACCAATATCTTATTGTGAATGTTTGAAGAATTTGTGTATATCGTATATTTGCTTAACACAGCTTTGTATATATATATATATATATATATATATATATATATATATATATATATATATATATATATATATATATATATATATATATATATATATATATATATATATATATATATATATATATATATATATATTACATGATAAGATAAGGATAAGAAAGATATGCTATTAGATTACAACAAATATTTACATAAAAAGAAGATAATCCTTATCAAGATATCCCATAGGAATAGGTCCGTAGGAATAGCTCTAACACCCCCCGGCAAGCCTATGGACATCATGAAGAGGCAACTGGGAACAAATATGCCGAAATGTAGTGATGGGCAAGGGCTTGGTAAATAAGTCAGCAAGTTGCATTTGAGAAGGAACAACTGAACTTGTACGGTACCATTAGTAACCTGTTCTTGAACAAAATGATAATCCACTTCTATATGTTTAGTTCTGACATGAAATATTGGATTGGAGGCGAGGTAAATTGCACCAATATTGTCACAATTAATCATTATGGAAGTGGGGAGAAAGCCAAGTTCTTGAAGCAGGGAGGGAAGCCATAAAATTTCTTGAGTAGCATTAGCCATGGCTTTATATTCACTTTTTGTGCTTGAACAAGAGAAGGTGGATTGCTTCTTAGCCATCCAAGAGATCAAAGATTTGCCAAGAAAAATTCCATAACCACTAGTGGACCTTCGGTCATCCAAATCTCCACCCAAATCACTATCACTATAATATGTTAAATCAAGACTGAAAGTAGAGGAAAAATGTAATTCTCTTTTGTTGGTGCCTTGAAGATACCTTAACAATCGTTTAAGAGATGCTCAATGCTCTTCGCTTGGAGAATGTATGAATTGACACAATTTGTTAACAATATAGGCAATGTCAGGTCGGGTGATAGTGATATATTGGAGAGCACCTACATATTGACGATATTGTTCTGATTGAGCAATGGGTTCTCCTTGATTCCTAACTAGAAGTGGGTTTGTAGCAATTGGAGTGTGACAATATTTGCAATCAGAGCGTTCAATTTTTGTGAGTAATTCGAAAATATATTTGAGCTGATGAACTAAGATGCCATTCTCATGTTGTTGCACTTAAAGGCCAAGAAAATAGTTGAGGTTGCCAAGATCACGGATGGAGAATTCAGCCTTCAATTTATTAATGATGTTAAGGACCAAATGCATGCTGAAACCTATTATAACCAAGTCATCAACATATACAAGGACAAAAATAATATCAGCTCCATCTTTGTGATAAAATAAAGAATGATCTACCTTGGAGCCTATAAATTTGAGAGATAGTAAGAATTGACCGAGGTGATGAAACCAAACCCTTGGGGCTCTTTTTAAGCCATAGAGGGACTTATGCAAAAGGCATACATAATGATATTTGAGTTCATCAACAAAATCAGGAGGTTGTGGCATGTAAATAGTCTTTGAAAGATGACCATGCAAGAAGGCATTAGAGACATCCAATTGTCACATAGGCCATTTATTCATGGTAGTTAAGGCCAAGATTGTGCAAATGGTTGTGGCCTTAATGACTGGACTGAAAGTTTCCTTATAATACAGGCCAAATTGTTAAGTGAAGTCTTGAGTAACTAATCGCGCCTTGTAGTGCTCAATGGTGCCATCCGCGTTTCTTTTGATACTGTAAATCCATTTACTTCTAATAACATTAGCATTAGAGGGTTTGGGAATCAAAGTCCAAGTGGAATTGTCAAGGAGTGCATTAATCTCATCAGACATAACATAGTTCCATTCCTTATATTTACTAGCTTGAAGGTATGTTCGAGGTTTAGTTTGAAGGAAATTTTTTGGAGTTTTAACGGCAATATTAGCATTTCTTTTGGCTAAAGTGGTAGGGCGAAGATGCATGGGATGAGTACGGGTAGCATTGGAGGAAGAGGTAGGGTAGTTAGTGAAATCAACTAGTAATTGTAAACCTGGAAGGGAGAGGTGTGGAGGTGTGTAAGGAGGGTTGGATTGGGATGTACTAGCAGTAATTGATGGTGATGTAATGGGTGATAATGATGAAGAGTGAGAAGGGACGAGTGGTGTAGGGGTAGGGGAATTTTGGGAAGTAGAGGGATGGCATGTGTTACTTGGGACCAAGCTTGAAGATGGCGTAGACATAGTTAACCAAGGATGAGTGGTTGTCTCCTTTGCATATTGGTTGCTAAAGAGGACATTTTAAATGGAAAAAGCTGTTCATTAAAATGTACATGGTGAGCCATATAAATTCGTTTAGTAGAAATCTGTAAGCATAAATATCCATGATAAGTGGGAGATCTTCCAAGAAAAACACAAGCATTAGTTTTATAGGAAAATTTAATTTTGTTATATGGTCTAAGAAGAGGATACACAGCACAACCAAATATTTTTAAATCATTGTATGCAAGAACTTTATTGTATAAAAGTTGAAATGGACATGAATTTGCTACAATTTTACTAGGCATGTAATTAATTAATTGAACACTAGTTTGGAAAGCATATGGCAAAAATTTTAAGAAAATATTTGCATGAGCTAATAAAGTGAGACTTGTTTCAATAATATGTCATATTTTTCTTTCTGAAAGACCATTTTGTGCATGGGTGTAGGGACAAACAATGCAATGAATAATTCCATGCTGTTTAAAATAGGAATTTAATTTTTGATATTCACCTCCCCAATCTAAATGAAAACTTAATATTTTGCTATTGAATTGTCGAAGTGTAAGGTCTTCAAATTCTTTGAACATTTGGAACACTTGACTTTTTTTCTTTAAGAAATAAATCCAAGTAAAGCGTGTATAATCATCAACAAACAACACAAAATAGAAGAAACCTAAATTAGATAAAATAATTGTTAGACCCTAAACATTAGAATGAATTATTTCAAAAGGTTGAGTATTAGTGTGCTTAATAGAAGCTAAAGGAAATCAAGCTAATTTTCCTAGTTTACATGCATGGAAAATAGAAAAATATTTAGAGGAATCAGAACAAGGTAAATTGTTTTGTTGAATAACAGAAGCTGTGGCTCTAAGCTATGGATGTCCAATTTAGCATGCCAATTTGCAAAGGAAGAACATTCTCCAAGCATTAGGGGTGAGCATCGGTCGGTTTCGATCGGATTTGGATAAAAATTCCATCCGATCGTACAATTATCGGGTTGTAAAAATCTCATCCGATCCCGCCTGTGATATCAAGTAATCCAAAATTTTTGGTTTTGAACGGATTCATTATTTTTCGGTCGGATCATAGGTCACCCGCATCCTTGGTTCAAAACCTGTGTCCAGGGAAAAAACAAGAAGAGTATAAGTATCAAGAACAACAGATCAACAACAATAGATTTGGAAGCAAACACATCAATAGCAGAAAGAAAAATAGAAGAGTACAAAGGAAGATGGAAGGAAACACATTAACAATAACAGATACGAAAAACAATGAAAAAATACCATCGAATCTGAAAAAATAAAGCAAATACCTCTGTGTTCTATTGCTGCTAGAGATGAAGAATTGCTCAAAAAGAACACCATGGACCATAAGTCAAGCAACATAACAACAACGCCGAGGAAGGTAACAGAAAATAACACCATCGCTGGAGAAGAAAATGGAACAATGTCGAGGGTTCCGTTTCAGTCTGCGAAAGAAGAACGATGGGAAGGAGAGTGGAGAGAGATGGGGGCTTAGTGCTGTGAAAGGAGAATCAAAGAACGCAAGAGGCTAGAGATTGAATGAAGAACGATCGAAGGGATAGAGGCTGAGGCTGAGGCTGAGGCTGCGGCTGCAGGAATGTGTTGGGGGAAGGGGAATGAGGGTTTAGTTTCATTATATATACATAGGAAACAACGTTGTTTTGCCCTTTTTTTTTTTTCTGAAAAAAGAAGGAAACATAAAGTAATTGCAGATTCAAAGACGGGCCTTCATATATTGTGTATCCATTCCAACCACTCAGCTACAAGCACCGGATGTGCGACTATTGGCTTTAATTTTTATATATTATCGGTCAGGTCAGGTTAATTTGGGTTCAACTATCCTTAACCCGATCCGAACCGACAAACCAATTTTCTAAAAAATTTTCATCCGATTAAACCCGTAAACCCAATTTAATCCACCCGAAACACTTATTTTTACTCTGATTAAAATGGGTTCTAACGGATTGAGCGGGTTATGCTCACCCCTACCAAGCATTGCATGCTTTTCTAGAGGTGGAAAATAGTATAAGCCTCATTCACTCGGTCCCTTCAATAGGATTGCCTTGGTTTTATGGTCCTTAACCACAAAATGAGATGGCCAAAATTCAAAAAAGTAAGAATTGTCAGTGGTGAATTTTTGAATGGATAAGAGAGATTTAGTTAAACTAAGAACATGAAGAACATTACCAAGTTTTAAATTAGATTGTTGAAGAGAAGGGTATGATGCCTGACCTGTATTTGCAATATGCATGCCTTATCCATTACCAACTTTTATTTGATCCATACCTTTGTATTGACTAATGTCATAGAAAGCAGATGAATTTGAGGTCATATGATGTATAGCTCCAGTATATGGTGTCCAACCAATATAGAAGTGAGTTGCTGGAGAGTAATGTTGAGGCCTGGAACTCAAGACATGCAAGATATGCTTGGCCTATAGGATGAGAGGGGTGACATGAATGATACCTATGACGGCATCGATCAGCAGTATGATTATATAGGCCACATATTTGACAAGTAATCTTGGAACACTTCAAATTATGTGGAAAAAGGGTTAGATGCCAATCTAGTAGGTGCAGGTGCAATGGTTTGTCGAGAAGAAATATGAGCCTGGGGTACTTTCTGTATACTGTGTAAAAGAATTTTATGGGCCAGTAGTTGATTGTGTAATTCCTGAAAAGTTACTGGTTTAGATTTGAGATTGAGTGTTAAGATTATAGAGTGAAATTCACTTTCAATGTTGCGATAGATAATTACATTAAATTCAGTTGGGGAAATAATTCTATCAACATCAGCTAATTCATCAACTAAACCCTTGGCCTTATGAAGACCAGACATAGGCATGTCATTCCGTTTGAGTTCTTATAACTCAATGTGCAGTTGTAATTGTTGATTTTGAGAGATAAATCCAAAATCATTTGTTAAAGCCAGCTAGACGTCATGGGGATTTGTAAGACCAATGATATATGGACAAACTTCTTCGGTGAGTGATGAAAGTAGCTAGGTTAGTAAAAGCTTATCTTTTTGAAACCAAGTAGTATAGGCTGGATTAGGGATTTGGATAGCTAGATTTTCAGGTGAGGGAACAGTAGTAGGTGGTGCTAGATGAGTTTCATTAATAAGTCCAATCATATCGTGATAATTGAGTGAAGGAAGAAACTGGGTTTTCCAAGCTAAAAACTTTTTAGGGTTTAATTTGATAGTAAAGCTGTGATGCGTGGTTGGCATGGATGAGGAGTTTGGCTGGTTGGACAAAGGAAGTTGATTGGCCATAGTAAACCGATATCTAGTATATGAGAGGCTTTGATACCATGTGCATGTTTGAAGAATTTGTGTATATTGTATATTTGTTGAACACAGCTTTGTATATATATATATTACATGGTAAGATAAGGATAAGAAAGATATGCTATCAGATTACAACAAATATTTAAATAAAAAAAGAAGATAACCCTTATCAAGATATCCCATAGGAATAGGTCTGTAGGAATAGCTCTAACACTGATAACATCAAGCCCTAATGGATCCTATAGTTGATTTAGTTTTGATTGAAGAAACCTAAATGTTTTATCGGCTGGTGCATAATCATCGTTTAAAACTCAACAGGAGCCAAGAACACCTCATCAACACGTTATTGGGGGCAGCTACATTGGTACCATGGGTTCCTGTGTGATGCATGATGTGCTTGCTGTGCAATCCTACTCTTTTCCCCATAAGCTTAATGATTAATGAAGATCTTTGTGGCTTGTAGCAGTCCAGCCTCTCCTCATTCGAGACATACAACACAGGGCAGGAAGGATCTGCCTCAATATTCTCTTCCTCCATTTCATCTTCCTCATCATCTAAATCATAACTTAGATAGTCCAAGCCTTCCATCTTTGGTGCAGCTCACCCCTCACTTCCATCAAAATTAAAAGATAATAGTGAGTCCTTGTACAAAATTTGTTGACGTTTAGATACGAAACACCCCTCCTCACTACCTGAAGGACTGGCTTTAGTCCCACCTTCATTTCCTACGATAGTGCCAAAACTCTCATCCTCCTTGCCTTGTTGGACAGGGTATCCATTCTCCTTCAAGGCTTCTTCAATAATGTCATCCATGGTTGCTTCCTCTACGTCGTGAGCCTTCACCTTCTAATTACTTTGAATGAGTATATCTTCCTCCTCTTAAGAGAGCTAGCGAGAGCATTTTTCCAGGGATGCAGATCTTCTAATTAACATTATCAGTATTGTTAACAAATAGTTGTAATTAAAAAAACAACTTAATAACTCAAAAGTCTTTCATAGCACCCATCGCAAACTTATAGTTTAAGTTGTAAGCAAAAATGGTTTAGTAGTTGAAAAATCTTTACAATGTTAGAGGTTTGAATTTGTAAAAACTTTTTTGTGAGTTAAAGAGTTCTATAACATATATTAATTTGTTTTCAATTTATAAATCAAAATCCTAAATGAAAAAAAAATAAAGGTTTCTAATTTCTAGCTTTACCTTCTTTAAAATAAAAGCGCGTGCCTATGTAAATGAGTGCTAGACCTATGACCCAAGCATGCACCAGCACTTGCATATACTCAAACACTTGTATTTTTGTGTTTAGGTTACCATGCAGAACAAATACATGCATCAGAACGTTAAAGTAGTTCTGGACCCATGACCCATGCATACACTAGTACGTGAATATATTTAAACACTTGTATTATTCTCTTTAGGTTAACATGCAGAACCAACATATGCACCAGAACATGAATATATATTCAAATAAATGTATTGATAATAGAACACTAGATTAGCGATAACAGACTTAATAACAACTGCATTCAAATATAGAAATATCCCTTTGATATACTCTGAGTTTGTTACAAGAGATATATTATATATACTATAATTCATAAGTGAATAATATAACACTTTTGCTCCTGTTTTATCTTTTCTTTTATGATATCAGAGCCATTCTAAGCTCTAACTAGAATTTTTTTTTATTGAATTAGCTCCATGGCCTCCTCCACTACATCCGTTCCTTTTCACCCAGAAAAATCCACCACCGAACTCATCCACATCAATGCCTCAAATCTGGTCATCAAGCTGAATAGAAGCAACTACATTGCATGGGTTAAACAAATGCACTCCATGCTAAATACGTATGATCTAGTGGGCTATATAACAGGTTCTCACCCATGTCCCTCACCCACCATTGAGCAAGATGGTGAGGAAGTCATCAATGCTCTCTACACTTTTTGGGTATGTTAGGATCATTTTTTATTGCTAGCTATCATGGATGCTTGCGACGTGGATGCTCGCGCTGTGATCTCTCGAGCCATAACCTCTTAAGTTGCTTGGGAACATCTTAGATGTGCTTTTGCCAATCGTTCTCACCCTCAAATCATGGCTCTCAAGGACTGCTTGTCAAACCTCACTAAGGGAACATCCTCTGTTGCTGAGTATCTTCGAAGCGTCAAGCATATTTTGGATGAAATAGCTGTCATCGGTCATTCTTTAGATGATATTGATCTTGTTGTCCAATGTCTCAATGGATTTGGTTATGCTTTTAAGGAAATCTTGGCTGCCATAAGGGTGTGTGAGACACCTATCTCATTTGATGAACTTTATGAGACTCTAACTGATTATGAGACCTATTTAATGAAAGAAGAAAAGCCATTTGATAGTCCAGTTTCGGCTCACCTTGCCAGGAGGAATTTTTGTCATTCTCAACCACGCCAAGAATGTTTTTCCTCCAAAAATTTGGCACCAATCATTGGCTAATTGGCTACTAATCATTGGCTAATTGACTCTGGAGCAATGTACCACATCACCAATGATCTTGCTAACTTCACTTTGTCATTTGAATATGATGAACCTGAGCAACTCATTGTTACTAATGACACCTCTCTTCTCAATTATGTCATCAAAATAATGTCTCTGTGGAATTCTTTCCCTCCTACTTTCAGGTCAAGGCTTTGAGAACAGGGCAAATACTGATGCAGGGCCCAAATGACATCCATGTCTACTATGTCAACACCACTGCCACTGTCACTCCCTTTATTGCTACCACCTCCTTAACTCTATCTACCATGTGTTGGCACCAATGCCTTGGTCACCCTGCAAAGCCTATCCTTCATCGCATTTTACAACAGCACTACCTTCCCGTGTCTAATACTTTGGTTTCTTCTTGTGTTCAATGTTTAACAAATAAATGCCATAAACTTCATTTTGCTCAGTCTAGTTTATCTAGCTCTCACATATTGAAACTTGTATATTCTGATGTTTGGGGACTTTGTCCTGTTCAATCCATTGATGGTTTCCGTTATTATGTTATATTTATTGATCATTTTTCAAAATATGTTTGGCTTTACCCTATGAAACGAAAATAAGATGTATCTGAAATTTTTTCCACATTCTGCAATTTGTGAAAAAAACATTTCACACTTATATTAAAACACTATACACTAACAATGGGGGTGAGTATATTGATTTACACAAATATCTTACTACACGTGGCATTTCACGCCTCACCACCCCTCCCAACACACCGGAGCATAATGGGATTTCTAAAAGAAAACATCGACATCTTGTCGAAACTGCTCGATACCTTCTTCATCAAGCATCATTGCCTTCTCACTTTTGGTCTCATGCTTTAAAAACTGCTACGTATTTAATTAATCACCTTCCCATAGCTACACTCCAATATAAATCCCCATTTTCAATTTTGTTTAATCATCCTCCAAATTATTTAAAACTTAGAACATTTGGTTGTCTTTGTTTCCCATGGCTAAAACTGTACACTTCCAACAAGCTTGAACCACAGTTAACTCCTTGTGTTTTCCTAGGCTACTCTCCCACTTAGAGTGCGTTTATTTGTTATGATCCTAAAAATTAGAAAACATATTTGTCTAGACATGTTAACTTTATAGAGCATCAGTTTCCTTTTTTTAATATTCAATAACGAACCAGTGAATCAACGTCGAGCTCTCATCCCCCACCACCCAATATGACTCCTCATAACATCATCTCCTTTAACCCATTCTCCACTTCACGTGACCCCATCACATCCAAATCTTCTAAATCCTTTTCAAACACCTCTCTAGCAACTATAGTCCAAATAATATCAACTTCATCTATAGCCATACATCTCAATCCCCCTACTACGTCACTTCCTAATCCACCTTCACCTGCATGTAATCCTACCCTTACACTTTCACCTACACAATCACCTCACCCGACAAATGATGCAGGGCCTTCCTCAGTATTACCACCGAGGTCTTAAAGTCAAGAATCAGGTAATATTTCTTCTCTTCCCTCATCCTCTCCTTTTAACACTCATCCGATGCGTACAAGGGCCAAAAATAATATCTTCAAACCCAAATAGCTTTATACTATAATATCCCTTAAAAAAAGAAGAGAAAACCCTAAATAAATGAAAAAACATAAATTAAAGACAATTTGGAATGTAAGTGAAGGTTATAAAAATGGAGATAAGAATCATTGGAAATGTGCTTATTTATTATATTGTTTGAGGAATTATGAAGGTAATATGAGGATTTAATTTTTAGGGCCAAAATGTAATTTTTTAAAATCTTAGGGGTCAAAATATAAATAATAAAAATTGCAAGGACACCCCTCAACAATTGAAATTTTGCTAATAGGTCCCTCAGATATTTTAAGAGAAATCAGATGCAGAACCAGCGTGAAAACTTCTGCAACCTCTTTCTCTTTCTCCTTGTTTTCTCTCTCTAAAAATCCTAAAACTTTTCTCTGGATTTATAGCACTTTTAGACCACAGATTTCGATACCACCACTGCCTACATATTCAGAACATAAAGGAGAAATCCTAAGAAGGCAAGTTATAAAAATTTAACCTAGAGTCCTCAAATTGAAAATCTGACACTATAGATGGATTCAAGAGGTGGAAAAACCTTACGATATGAAATTTTACTACCATCTGACAGCTTTTTGTAAGTCGTGAACAATAAATTTGGTCGGCATGAATAGTGATTTCGGTGGTGAATAATAATTTTGACTGTGAATATACCCCTATAAGTTGATCAATGTTGACCAAACTCTCGGAGGTCAATTTTCACGATTCTGGAGTTATTTCCTAGATTTTTGGACCTTTTGGACTTGTTTCTGAAGTCCATTTAATCATATTTGGTTTTAAAAAATACATTTTGGGGCAATCCAACTTGGAATACTTGTTTTGTGAGTAGATAATTCTTTCTATGACTTATCCTATACTCTTTTTGAATTTTAAATGTATAATTAGTTATGTTTACAAGTTATTTATACTGTTATATGTCTCTGAAATAGATTAAATTACCTGATTTATTTGCAAACTAGCATATTGTTTAAGAAGAATATAGTTTTGTATAATGATTTTAAAGCCATTAAACATGTGATTTTGCATACATTTCTCAACAGTATAGAAAGTGAATATTTTATGCACGTGGTATTGATATGTAGAGCTATAAGATTGTCTTAAAAAAAGACATATATATGTGATGAACCTTGACTGGAAAGTTTATGACAGATGATCTGTACTGAGATTGAAATTTTGTAATATATTGAAAGTTCTATTTTTGAATGATATGGTATATGTGTAAATGATAATTTCTGTGGAGAAATCTTATTGAAAACACTGTTTGCTAACAGCAGGTGATATTAGTCTTAGTGCACCTTGATACCTTAGCTAGCAGGGGTGGTGCTAACCTCATGTAATGGCCAACACACGGGATATATTATGTAAAGGAGAGTGGGATGCCTCTTATCTAGGTGAGATGCTGACTATATGATATGTGATTTGCCTTCCTTTGCTGTGTGCTTGAAAAAATGCACATATTAGAGTCCCATCGCGTGTGCTCTTGAATAGTGGTAGGACAAACCTTGGTTGAGATGTTAAGTTTAGGCAAATCCTATACCACCAAAGTACAGAAGGGCTTGAACTCTGATATGGTGATTCTGATATACGATCCTCCTAATGTTTTCATGAAAAATATTTTGATGCTTAACAATATTTGATTAATAATCATACCGTATTGCATATGATTTCGGATATATAAATGTGATTTGAATTGAGAATATTTGAAATACAGATCCCATATGGAAGTACCTCTGAATTGTAATTTTCTATGTGATAAATTTTAATATATGAGTACATCTATATACTGACCTAAGAGGTCATAGGAGGTATTATCTGCTCACTGAGTTGTCAAATTCACTACACGATATTTACATTTTTTTCAGATATGGATATAGAGTTTGATCCTGCAGCTATGTGATCAATTAGGTGTCACACTATTTAGGTGAGTCTATGTTGCTTCTAAGGCTCACAGTGTTTAAATTATTATGTATTTGTAATCTAGAGTATGCTTTAAATGCCATAGGTAGGATCCCTGCTTTTGCTGTGATATGTGTATAAAGACTTGGCCTGTATATTTGGTTATATTAGAGAACTTGTAAATGTATGTTATTAATCATGATATGTGATATACTTGAAGCAAGTATGAAATAGAATAAGGTTAAAGTTATCTGCTACTTGTGACAATTGCATTCCCTTAAATTGGGGGTGTGACATATACAGTCACCAAATACCTCATTCTGCCACCACTAGAGCTAACATGTGTCTCTCAGGCTCTAAAATCTCCTTACTAGCGACAGGCTATGTTTGAAGAATTTAATGCCCTCATGACCAATGGTACGTGGGATCTTGTTCCTCCTTAGCTTCATTTTAATGTTGTTGGTAACAAATGGGTTTTTAAGGCAAACTATAATCCTAATGGCACTATTTCAAGATACAAAGTTAGACTTGTAGCAAAGGGCTTTCATCAATGCCTTGGAGTGGGTTTCTAAGAGACTTTTAGTCCTATGATCAAGCCTCAAACAATTAAGCTTGTGCTCACTATTGCTCTAAATTTTGGATGGTCTCTATGCCATCTTGATGTTAATAATGCTTTTTTGTAAAGGACACTCATAGATGAAGTCTACATGTCTCAACCTTTAAGTTTTATACACCCTCAAATTTTATCTCATGTTTGTAAGCTGAAAAAGGCATTATATGGTTTAAAGCAAGCACCACGTGCTTGGTATCATGCACTACATCGTTTTTTGATTAATTATGGATTCTCTAATTCACCTTAGATGCTTCTCTCTTTATTTACCACTATGGCACTATCACTGCTTATTTCTTAGTTTATGTAGATGACCTCTTACTTACAAGAAACAACAATACATTCCTCACTCAATTTTTACATGATCTTGCTGGCACTTTTTCACTAAAGGATCTTGGCTCACCTAGCTATTTTCTTGTCCTTGAGTTGTTACCTACCTCTCATGGCTCGTTTTTAACACAACATAAACTTGTGAACGTATATTTTACTCCTGTTATGCGATATACTTGAAGCATGTATACAATAAAATAAGGGTAAAATTATCTATTATTCGTGACAATTGCGTTCCTTTAAATTGGGAGTGTGACAAGTTGGTATCAGAGAATTAAGTTTTTCTGTGGATATCAGAGCAAAGAATTCTTTAATATGGATATAAGCCGGACATATTTATACTTCTGGTACTGCTGAGGGGTTCTATAGGGTTTTAATTTTCTTTATATTCTAAATTTGTTAAAGTTCCTAGTATAAGGCTGACTGAATATTATGGTACTTTAAAAAAAGATATTTTGTTTTGTATAGCCTATGATGCCGTCAAGAACTAGAGTGGTTGCTAGAGAAACTGTAGATCGTGCACCTTTTACAGAAGAGTATGCACAATCTGCAATTCTAGTATAAAAAGATCGTGATAGAGGTCGACTTAGAGAAAGGGGTAGAGGGCGTGCACAGGGTACGAGAACCCCAAGACATGATGAACATGCCCATGTATTTGATAGAGTCCTTGAGGAAAGAGCAGAATTCCCTCAAGAGCCACATGATAGAACAATTGGTATGATTGCTGGCATACATAGGAGCTTAGAGACATTGGTTGAATTTATAGTAGAATAGGGCAAGAGGAATGGCCAACCATTAGAAAATACTCCTGAAGCGCAAGAACTAGAAAGAACAGCTGAACAAGAAAACAAGTTTACAGGGATTAAGGTGACATTATCACAATTCTTTAAGCTGAAGCGCCCAACTTTTTTAGGGTCAGATATTCAGGAGGACCCACATATATTCATCGATGCTGTAGAATAAATTTTCAGAGCTTTGGGGTGTTTTACTAGAAGATTTATTGAATTAGTATCTTTTCAACTATCAGATGTGGCCTAGGTTTGGTTTGAGACTCTGGTATAAGGAAGAACAATTATTTTACCATTAATGGAGTAAGATGAATTTAAGAAATCATTTATGAATTATTTCCTGCTAATGAGTGAAAGGAATAAGAGGGCCAGAGAATTTGAAGAATTAAGACAGACGCCGAACATGACAGTTTCTGAATATGACATCCGTTTTATCCGATTCTCTAGATATGCACTATATATGGTTCCTAATGAAAAAGAGGGAATTAAGAGATTTGTTTCAGGGTTAATACATCCATTGTTTAAATCGGTGGGTCTCCAAATAAACCATTTCTCAACTTATTCAGCGGTTGTGGATTGTCCAAGAATGAAGAAAACACGAGAGCTAATAGACATAGAAGGTCTAAAGAGAAGAAAAAAAGATCGAGATAGTAATATCCAGACTAATTATAATCCTAATGTAAGAAGACTAAGATTTCAGAATCCACAGTGTTTAACTCAAGCAGGATCTAGTAGCTCCAGCCAGACATCAGTCAATATCAATAAGCAAAGAATGATTCAAAGAAATATGAGACTCACTAGTCAATAGAATTTAAGATCGATTCCATTATGTCCTATTTGTAGTAGGCCTCATATTAGATAGTGTCACAAAAAAATTGGTTTATGTTTTAAGTGTGAAAAAGTGGGTCATCTGATGAAGAATTATCCATAATTACGAAATTTGAGTCAAATATAAATACATCCAGCTTCACCCTTGCATTTGTACCAGCACGACCACCTAGAGTAGTTTTAATTCAAGCAAGTAGTGGTGGTACTAGTAGAGAATTAGGAAGTCGAGGTTGAGAACAAGTTCGAGTTTTTGCCTTGATACGATAGGATACTCAGGCCTCAAATGTAGTGATGGTAGGTACATTATTAGTATGTTCCCAAAGAGCATATGTACTATTCGATCCTAATTCTACTCATTCTTATATATCACCCCTGCTTTGCTAAGAAATTGGGTAGAGATCCTACTAGTTTATATTGTTCTTTTATGGTTGTTACTCCATTGGGAGAATTCTTACTGGTAAATGATATGTATAAATCGTGTGAGATTTCGATAAAAGATAAGAAGACTCTTGTAGATTTGATAGTTCTAGATATGGTAGACTTTGATGTGATACTGAGAATAGATTGGTTGTCATCATGCCATGCCTTTTTAGATTGTCACCTTAAGGTGATTAAGTTTAATATTCTCGGAGAATCTTCGTTCTTGATACAAGGAGATCATAGTGAGGTACTCAATAATTTAACCTCTGCTCTAACAGTTTATAAGCTATTACAAAAAGGATGCCAGGGGTATTTAGCAGTGGTCAAAGATGTTGATATGAAGTATACCAATGTAGAGCAAGTTCCAGTGGTTAGAGAATTTTTTGCTATTACAAAAAGGATGCCAGGGGTATTGAGCAGTGGTCAAAGATGTTGATATGAAATACACCAATGTAGAGTAGGTTCCAGTGGTTAGAGAATTTTCTGATATGTTTCCTGAGGAGTTGCCAGAGTTACCCCCAGAACAAGAAATTGACTTCGGTATTGATTTACTTCCGGAAACCCAACAAGTGTCTATACCTCCATATAGAATGGCACCGGTTGAACTTAAAGAATTGAAAAATTAGTTATAAAACTTGTTAGACAAGAGATTTATACACCATAGTACTTTTCTTTAGGGTGCTTTAGTCTTATTTGTGAAAAAGAAAGATGGATCGTTATGGTTGTGTATTGATTACAGACAGTTGAATAAGGTGACAGTACGTAATAAGTATCCATTACCTCGTATAGATGATGTATTTGACCTGCTACAGGGTGCCTAATATTTTTCAAAAATTGATTTGAGATCTGGGTATCATCAATTGAGGATAAAGAAGGAGGACATTCCGAAAATTGCTTTCAGAACTCGATATGAGCACTATGAGTTCTTAATAATGCCATTTAATTTAACAAACGCCTTAGCTGCATTCATGGATTTGATGAATAGAGTATTTAAACCTTTCTTAGATCAGTTTGTTATTGTATTCATAGATTATATCATGGTATATTCAAAGATTTCAAAAGAGCATGAGTGACATTTAAGAATAATTTTGCAAACTCTAAGAGAACACTAATTGTATGCTAAGTTTTTAAAATGTGATTTTTGACTTCGTAGTGTTACTTTCCTAGGGAATGTGGTTACCAATGATGGTATTCAAGTTGATTCTACAAAATTAGAAGCGGTGCAGCAATGGCCACGCCTTACCATAATTATAGAGATCCGTAGTTAACTTGGTTTAGTAGGCTATTACCACAGATTCGTTAAAAATTTTTCAAAAATAGTTGCTCCTTCAATGAGATTGACAAGGAAAGGAATAAAGTTTGACTGGTCAAATGAATGTGAAAGAAGTTTTTAAAAATTCAAGAAATGTTTGACTACGATGCTAGTATTGTCTATTCCTTTAGGTACCATAGGATATACAGTATACTATGATGCATCGAGAATTAGAATAGGGTGTGTGTTGATGTAACATGGTCGAGTCATTGCATATACATGCAGACAGCTTAAGCTGTATAAGTAGAATTATCTGACTCATGACTTGAAAATGGCAGCAGTAGTTTTTGCTCTCAAAATTTGGAGGCATTATTTATATGGTGAGATATGCGAAATCTATACAGATCATAAAAGCCTCAAATATATTTTTCAACAAAAATATCTTAACATGAGACAAAGATGATGGATGGAATTACTTAAAGATTATGACTGCACAATACTATATCATCAAGGTAAGGCCAATGTAGTGGCTGATGCATTAAGTAGGAAGTCTATGAGTAGTTTGGCTTATATCACAGTGGTAAGGAGGTCGTTGGTTAAAGAAATGCATAAATTGGAAAGTCATGGGGTAATATTGGAAGTAAAGGAGCCTGTGATATTATTGGCCCATATACAGTTTCAATCTTCTTTGGTTGAATAGGTGAAAAAGGCATAGGAAGATGATGCCTATTTATGTAAAAAAATTGAAGAGGTGAAGGATGGTAGTGATGTAGAATTTACTGTAGACTTTGAAGGAATTCTAAGATTGGGCAAGCGGTTGTGTGTACCTAATAAAGAAGAACTTAAGAAAGAGATTTTAGAGGAAGTCCATAGATCTATATATACCATTCATTCTGGGATAACTAAAATGTATAAAGATTTAAAAGAAATTTATTGGTGGGACGGTATGAAGAAATATATAGTTTATTATTTCTCTCGATGCTTAAATTGCCCGCAAGTAAAAGCAGAATATCAAAAGCTTATAAGATTATATCAACAAATAGAGATACCCGAATGGAAATGGAAAAGAATAACTATGGATTTTGTTATAAGACTATCGCGGATACCAAAAGAGTTTGATTCAATATGGGTGATTATTGATAGGTTGACTAAATTAGCACATTTTCTACTAGTGAAAACCACATACAATGTAACTCAGTATGCAAATCTGTATTTGAATGAGATAGTGAGGCTTCATGGAGTGCCAATATCGATTATTTCTAATCGAGGATCACAGTTCACAGCTCGTTTTTGGAGAGAATTCCAAGAAGCTTTGGGTACGAAGTTAAATCTTAGTACTGCTTTCCATTCTCAACCAGATGGACAGTTTAAGTGAACCATCTAATTATTGTAAGACATGCTTCGGGCATGTGTATTAGATTTTCAAGATAGCTGAGAAAGATTCTTACTCTTAGTTGAATTTGTTTATAACAATAGCTACCAAGTCAATATACAAATGACCCATTTTGAGGCATTATATGGTAGACGTTGTTGTTATCTGATTAGATGGTTTGAGATGGGTGAAGCTAAGATTTTAGGGCCTGATTTGGTACAAGATGCACTTAACAAGGTAAATTTAATTAAGGAAAGGTTATTAGCAGCCCAGAGTTGACAAAAAGTTTATGTTGATAATAGACGTCGACTATTGAAATTTGCTATAGGTGAACATGTCTTCTTGAAGATATCTCCTATGAAAGGAGTAGTAAGATTTGGAAAAAAAGAGAAGTTAAGTCTATGGTACATAGGACCATTTAAAATTCTTGATAGGTTCGATCTAATAGCTTATCGTTTGGCTTTGCCACCTGAATTGAGTAATGTCAATCCAGTCTTCCACGTGTCTATGCTATGAAAGTATCTACCAGACCCAATGCATGTTATTCAAAGTCAGAAGATTCAGTTAGACAATGATTTGTCATATGAGGAAAAACCTGTGGCTATAGTAGATAGACAACTGAAGAAACTACGCTAAAAAAAATACCCACAGTGAAAGTGATGTGGTAAAATCACTCTTCAGAGGAGACTACTTGGGAAGGAAAGGAGGATATGCGCGCCAGATACCCACATCTTTTTGAATCATGAGGTTAGTTTTATTTGTAAATATGGATCTAAAATTTTGGGACCGAATTTCTTAAAGGAGGGGAGAATGTAATAGTCCTTAAAAAAAAGAGAAAATCCTAAATAAATGAAAAAAACCGTAAATTAAAGAAAATTTAGAATGTAAGTGAAGGTTATAAAAATGGAGACAAGAATAATTGAAAATATGTTTATTTATTATATTGTTTGAGGAATTATGAAGGTGATATGAGGATTTAAGTTTGGGGGCCAAAATATAATTTTCTAAAAGTTTAGGGGTCAAAATGTAAATAATAAAAATTGCACGAACATCCTTCAACAATTGGAAATTTTCTAATAGGTCCCTCAAATGATTTTAAGAGAAACCATATGCAGAACTAGCGTGAAACTTCTGCACCCCCTCTCTCTCTCTCTAAAAAGCTTAAAAATTTTCTCTAGATTTTTAGCACTTCTGAATCTCAGATTTTGACACAACCATCGCCTATAGATTCAAAACGACAAGAACTACAAATCTGTCTGATTGATTTCTAGAAATCAGGCTGAAAATCTACCAAAAAATAAAGGAGAAACCCTACGAAGGTAAGTTCTAAAACTTATACTTAGAGTCATCAAATTGAAAATCTGACACCATAAATGGATTCAGGAGGTGAAAAAACTTTAGGATATGAAATTTTGCTGCTATCTGACAACTTTTTGTGTGTCGTGAATAGCAAATCCGCCTGACATGAATAGTGATTCTGATGGTGAATAATAATTCCAATTGTGAATAGTCGATAAGTTGACCAATTTTGATCAAACTCCCAGAGGCCAAATTTTGTGATTTTGGAGTCATTTCCTAGGTTTTCAAACCCTCTAGACTCGTTTCTGAGGTCCATTTGATCAGATTTGGCTTGAAAACAAATGTTTTGGGGCTATCCAACTTGGAATACTAGTTTTGTGAGTAGATAATTCTTTCTATGATTTACCTTATACTCTTCTTGAACTTTAAATGTATAATTAGTTATGTTTACAAGTTATTTATACTGTTATATGTCTTTGAAATGGATTAAATTACCTGATTTATTTGCTAACTAGAATATTGTTCAAGAACAATGACATGTATATGTGATGAACCCTGATTGGAAAGTTTATGACAGATGATCTGTATTGAGATTGAAATTTTGTAATATATTGAAAGCTCTATTTTGAATGATATGGTATATATGTAAATGATAATTTCTGCGAAAGAATCCTGTTGAAAACACTGTTTGCTAACAACAAGTGATGTTAGTCCTGGTGCACCTTGATACCTCAGCTAGCAGGGGTGGTGCTAACCTCGTGTGATGGCCAACACAAGGGATATAATATGTGAAGGAGAGCGGGATGCATCCTATATGGGCGAAATGCCAAGTATATAATATGTGATTTGCCCTCCCTTGCTGTGTGCTTGGGAAAATGCCCATATTACAGTCCTTTTGTGTGTCTTCTTGAATGATGGTAGGGCAAACCTTAGCTGAGATGCTGAGTTTAGGCAAATCCTACACCACTGAAGTACGGAAGGGCTTAAACTCTGATATGATGGTTCTGATATGGGATCCTCCTAATATTTTCATGAAAAATATTTTGATGCTTAACAATATTTGATTAATGATCATACCATATTGCATATGATTTCGGATATATGAATGATATTTAGATTGAGAATATTTGAAATACGGGTCCTATATGAATGTACCTTTAAATTGTAATTTTTTATGTGATAAATTTTAATATATGAGTACAACCATATGTTGACATAAGAGGTCATAAGAGGTATTATTTGCTCACTGAGTTGTCAAACTCACTACATGATATTTATATTTTTTTATATAAGGATACAGAGTTTAGTTTTGTAGCTACATGATAAATTAGGTGTCATACTTTCTGGGTGAGTCTATGTTGCTTTCAAGGCTCACAGTGTTTAAATTATTATGTATTTGTAATCTAGAGTATACTCTGAATGCCATAGGTAGGATCTCTGCTTCTACTATAATATGTGTATAAAGATTTGGCCTATATATTTGGTTATATTGGAGAACTTGTAAACGTATGTTATTAATCCTGATATGTGATATACTTGAAACAAGTATGAAATAGAATAATGTTAAAGTTATCTACTATTTGTGATAATTGCGTTCTCTTAAATTGGGGGCATGACATATACAGTCACCAAATACCCCATTCCACTACCACTAGAGCCAACATGTGTCTCTCAGACTCTAAAATCTCCTCACTGGTGACAGGCTATGTTTGAAGAATTTAATGCCCTCATGACCAATGGTATGTGGGATCTTGTTCCTCCTTAGCCTCATTTTAATGTTGTTGGTAACAAGTGAGTTTTTAGGGTAAAACGTAATCCTGATGGCACTATTTCAAGATACAAAGCTAGACTTATAGCAAAGGGCTTTCATCAATGCCATGGAGTGGATTTCTCAGAGACTTTTAGTCCTATGATCAAGCCTCAAACAATTAAGCTTGTGCTCACTATTGCTCTTACTTTTGGATGGTCTCTACACCATCTTGATGTTAATAATGCTTTTTGCAAGGGACACTCATAGATGAAGTCTACATGCATCAACCTTTAGGTTTTATACACCTTCAATTTCCATCTTATGTTTGTAAGCTGAAAAAGGCATTGTATGGTTTAAAGCAAACACCCCGTGCCTGGTATCATGCACTACATCAATTTTTGATCTATTATGGATTCTCTAATTCACGCTCAGATGCTTCTCTCTTTGTTTACCACCATGGCATTATCACTGCTTATTTCTTAATTTATGTCGATGACCTCTTACTTACAGGAAACAACAATATATTCCTCACTCAATTTCTACATGATCTTGTTGCCACTTTTTCACTAAAGGATCTTGGCTCACCTAGCTATTTGCTTGGCCTTGAGTTGTTACCTACCTCTCATGGCTTGTTTCTAACACAACATAAATATGTTAGAGATCTCCTTGACAAAGCACAGATGCAAGGTGCAAAACCAGTGAACACACCAATGGCTACCTCTAGTAAGTTTGATAAGGCTTCCTTTTTCACTGATGCTATAGTATATCATAGGCTTGTTGGTTCCTTGCAATACCTCTATCTCACACGCCTGGATGTGGCTTATGCTGTCAAAAAACTTGCCCAGCACATGCAAGCTCCTACAGATGACAATTTTCAAGCTCTTAAACGCCTGCTCAGGTATCTCAAAGCAACCCTTACATATGGCATCCATCTCCAACACAGTAAAAGTCATTCTCTATTGGCATATTGTGATACGGATTGGGTTGGAGATACTTCTGATCGTCGCTCCACTGGTGCTTACATAATCAATTTTGTCTCAAATCCAATCTCATGGTGCTCTAAAAAACAACGATCTGTTGCTAGATCCTCTACAGAAGCTGAATACAGGACCATTGCCTCAACTACAACTGAATTATTATGGCTACAAAATATTTTGACTAAGCTTGGGTTCAAGTTTCCCTCACCACTCATCATTTATTCTGATAACATTGGTGCTACTTATCCATGTGCAAATCCTGTTTTCCACTCGCGCATGAAGTACATCTCTATTGACTATCATTTTGTTTGTGAGCTTATTGCCGTTAAGGCTTTAACAGTTACTTATGTTCCATCCCAACATCAATTGGCTGACCTTCTTACCAAACCTTTACCTGGTCCACAGTTTCAGGCTTTAGGAAGCAAGATTGGTGTTCTTGATCCATCCACCATCTTGAGGGGGCGTAAAGGAGTGCTAGACCCATGACCCAAGCATGCACCAACACTTGCATATACTCAAACACTTGTATTATTGTGTTTAGGTTAACATGCAGAACCAATACACGCATCAGAACATTAAAGCAGTATTGGACCTATGACCCACGCATGCACCAGCACGTGAATATATTTAAACACTTGTATTATTCTCTTTAGGTTAACATGCAAAACCAACATATGCACCAGAATGCGAATATATATTCAAATAATTGTATTGATAACAGAACACTAGATTAGCGATAACAGACTTGATAACAACTATATTCAAACATAGGAATATCCCTTCGATATATTATGAGTTTGTTACAAGAGATATCTTATATATACTGTAATTTATAAGTGAATAATATAACACTTTTGCTCCTATTTTATCTTTTCTTATACTATGCTGTCTCTAAGGCTCTGAAGGGAAATGAGGAATTGCAATTGCACTATGGCAGTAGGTATGTTAATGCGAGTGACGTTTTTCCACGCCAAACTAACTTTTGGTCTTTGTCTTGAATTTGGTAGTGGCATATGTAACCAAAGCATTTTTTTTATTGGTTTGCACCAGTCCTTTGACTAATTTCGTTTGCAGTATTGAAATTGTCCATTTTCACAAATGTTTTCTCATAACTTCAAACTTTCGACATATAGAAGTTCCTTAATGTCTAAACTCAAAATTTCTAATTCCTACTTGAGTCACAAACATGTGGATATATAATCAAAATACTACTTAAAATAGTTTCAAGAAAAAAATTTTGGATGCATTTCATCTATTACTTTTTGATAGATTAAGCTAATTAAAATATAATCATATTTATATATAAAAAGTTAGGTTCATAAAAAAATAAATTTTTAAACGTGTCTTGCTTATTGGCTAAGTCCGAAAATTAATAGACTAATTAAGGTTATGCAAAACATTTTCGTTGCTGGATTCATACTTTTGTGCTGCCCAAGAAGGAGCGTCTGGAACTTGTCAGGAGCATAAATGCACTTCTAACAATCATTTTTCTCAACTATAAATTATTCTCAAGAGTTGTATTAAAGGCTAAGAAGACAAATTAACTCATTAACTATCATTTAATTGATTAGGAGTTATTAGTCTTGTGAGTCTCTTATAAGCACTCATTAATTCCTTTATTCACTCTTGTACTAAGTTTTTGTTCAAAGATTTAGTGGTTAAAGTTGTAAAGGTTGCTTTGGATTGAAGTTGTAAAAGTCTTAGTAGCCTTCCTGTCGATAAGTTTGCTAAGGGTAGAGGGTAGCTTGATAAAAACTCAGTGAGGATAGATTGCCTCGGCAAGAGGGTTTAAAGGCTTCGTGAGTTCCTTGATTGTCCGGTGATTGTCCAAACTTTATAAAAAAATTCTCTTGCTTTGTGTTTGAAGAGAGGATGTAGGATCTCATTTTTAGATCTGAACCTTTATAAATTCTAGTGTACTGTGCTATCTCTTTACTCGCTTGTTTTCTGTTGATTTTTGTTAAAGCAATCTGATCCTTTGAAACAAGTTTTATCACAGATTGCAAAACTGTTTCTCACTGAAATCATTTATTCTGAAATTAAGAAAATCACTTTGATAGTTTTCTGTATAACTTCTTTCTATTTGAGTTAAACGAGAAAGCAAACTAATTGCTTTTTTTATTTTTTATTTTTCAGACATATTGTATGGGAAGAGAGAAATGGAAAATCGAACTCAAATGTATTAGGACCACTGACATTTGTAGTAAGAGAAGTGCAATTTGAGCCGAGAAATATTTAAATATCAGTAGAAAAATTTACGAAGAAACCAAAAAGTATAATCGAGTGATAGTTTAAGAGAGGTTTTACAAGTTCAAACTTTTATATCACTGTATACCAAAAAAGGAAGGTATATTATTGAAAAGTCAAATATGTACATTAAAAGTTCTACCAAATACAATATTGCTATTTGAATATTAAATCTTAAATTAAAAAAATAATTTAGGGTTACCATTTATTATCATTAACCCTTAATATAAAAGCTTATGCTCATGGTGTCTCATAGCCATAGGAGGCAGAACAATCCTTTCTCTGAAACGAAAATGAGGAACTGCAATTGCAGAAACAACAAAGCTGTGGCAACAGTGCTTATGGCGTTGCTGCTTCTATCCTCTATTCTGATATTTCCTTACTACATGAAGCCTGAGCCTTCAACCTTTTTGCTTCTATGGCTATGCTTTATTCCTATCTTTACCTTCCTTTATGCCCTTTTCCTTGCACTATTCGTTTGGTGAAGATGATCTTGCACAAGGATTTGCTACTATGACTAGTGAATTTCTCTGAAAGAAGATCAAGTGACTTGGGGTTATATGCAAGGGAATAAAGATATAGTAAGTGTGTTTTGCTTTCTGTTGTGTTTCCATTAAATGGAAATTAGTAGAAATTAGGAGGGAAATGAAAAGAAAGGGTAAGTGTAGTCCTTTTCTTCAAATAATTTGTCTTCCCCGATTAAGGACAAAGCTTTTGGAGAGGATTTTGTGATGAAATTTTAAATGTTATGCCTTTTCATACTAATCAATTTATGTTATCCTTGGTGCTTTAGGATTTTTTTTATTTGATATCAAGTCGTACAAGTTTTACTTTGTCTACCTGCGATGTATAGATAGGTTACACAATTTCCTTTTTTCCGGAAAAAAAAATTAGGGCACATATAGGTTGTTCCTAGCTCTAACATCCAGTGCAGAGTGAACTCACGATTTTGTGTTGGCTTGGTTCAATCTTGATATTTTCTTAAAAGAAAAGTTCATTTCAATCAAAATCCAATGGACTTATAATGTATATTAAATGTCATATCAAACAATCGGCGAAGAATATTTACACTTTTTCTCATTGAACTAATATACTAAAAAAGTTTTACTTCACTACAAAGAAAAAAAATGCTATTTAGTGACGGTCACATAGCAGTGGTTGACTAAATGCTGGTGATGGAAAATTCTGAGGTTTAAAAACCGTCGCTAAATGAGTTCAAAATAACTTCTAAATCCTGTTTTTCTTGTAGTGCTCTTTGCCCAAGCACATAAATCAACATGGACTATTGATGATTGAACTAACAGAGTCTCTATATCTTTCAATATTGCTAATTTCATGAATCAAGTTAGCACATTATTTTTTCTTTTATTTATATAATAGATAGCACAATTTGTTTTCTCGGGGCAAAAAGTTAGGGGATACATACGTTGTTCCAACTCTAAGGCAAGATGAACTCAGGACTCTTTATATCGACACAGCTCAATCTTATTTGTCGAGACAAACTAATTACACGATTTCTTTTGCATAGCAAGTGGTGATTTAGAGGATGAATATATAGATGTTATGAGCAGCCTACAATGGTGCTGCCAAGCATAATAGTGATATGGAGGATAGCTGTTTGGCAATTGATGACATCCCAAAATTTTTATGAAATTTAATTAAGGGTTTGACTCTTTTCTTAATGGGTTAAAGAATTAGAGGAGCTTTTATGAAAAATGGATGCTTTTGAAAGGGGGGGGGGGAGAGAGTAAATATTATTGCTAGTAAGCCAAAAGGAATATAAGCTAATTAGTAAACTTACAATTATGTACAATTTGGTGAAAGAATAATGATATTCTCAAAGTTCATCGTTACCTTTTGTTTATATTAAATCAATGGTGGAAAAAATGAGGTGCAAAGGAAGTATGAAATTACTTTATTTTTATAAGTGAGCTAGCTGGGTGTCAAGAAAAAAAACAAAAAACTATATTTCAAAAAATTTGAATGATTTCACACGTCATGTTGATCATGTGAGTAGAGATCATAGATACAAATTTTTTTTGTCCTTTTATAATTATTTATTTTATTTAATTAATTTTTTTTCACATGATTATCACATCACATGAGAAAGTTTACATTCAGTTTCAAATGAGAAAAGATGCTAACTTAACGATATGTTTCACTGATGCTCTTGCTAGTAATATTAACAATAGATTGTATAAAAATAACTTTAATTTTAGTAAGGCGTGTCAGGGTAAAAGTAAGGTCATACCTTGGTTTTTAATAATTTGTATTCTTTCGCGTGTCATATATGGATAATGTGAACAGAGACAACAGAAACAGTTTTATTTTAATAATTATTCGTTTTATGTGATTAATTCTTCTCACATTATTTGTTTTGGTAAATAGACGATATGTTCAACTGATGCCGCAATTAGTAACGTTAATATATCCTATTATTGAAATGTCCCCATTAATCTAGGACTTTATTGTAAATAGCAGTTACAATGACATAAATGCCCCTCACTCTTCTTCCTTGCTAATAATTTTGGCTAAATTGCTCTTTAATCCTCTAACTCACTTTGGTCCCTTAACTGACTAAAGTTAGTTTCCTTAAAATCCCTTAAATTTTAAAAGTCGTTGCTTATATCTTAAACCATAATTCAAATGAAAAAAAGAAAATAAAAAGAAAAAGAATGACTTCTAAACCTAAAAGCCTAAAATCTTAAAATTTTAAATCTTAAACTATAAATCCCCAAACACCAAACAATAAATCCCAAAACTCAACGTCAAAATACCAAATCCCAAAACTCAAACATAAAATCTTAAATTTCAAATTTCAAAACCATAAACTCCTAAATCTCAAACACCAAAACTCTAGACCCCCATTATAGAAAAATTGGGGTTCAGCAATGGTTAGCAAAATTGTCACTAAAACATAAAGCAACAATGGTTTTCTAACCGTATACTTCTAAAAATTGTTGCTAAATAAATTTTTTTAGAGATGATTTTTCAAAATTGTCGTTAAAATTTAGTGACAGTTTTTTTAAAAAACTTCGTTAAATCTCGGTTTCTCTACCCCCATGCAAGCCCCCTTTTCTTTTCTCTGTCATTTTTCTCCCCCATTTTTTCTTTTGGCCTTCTTTTGAATTGAGCTGCTTCCCTCTGCATTTTCTCCTTTCATCATTGCTTTTCTCTATTGAAGTGTTTCACTTCTACTCATCTTTTTCTTGTAAATCGGTGAGTTCATTTTCTGGCGGCTGATTTATTTCTACACTTCATTTTCATTTATTTTTGTCTTGTAATTTTTGTTCATATCAAGGTTCTTCCTATGTTGCAATAGCAATGTCACTTCAGATTTTTGCATTTGAGTGGGTTTGGAACTTCATAAGAGAAAACCTATAACAAGAAGATTCTAGATGCCACTAGAGTCAAGAGTGTGCTTTATCCCTCCTCCATCCAAATAGTTTATGGGCATGAATGATTTTTGAAAGAAGAGAGAAGAGAAGAGGGAGAGAAAATTTGGACGTTTGTTTTATACAAAATACTATAAAAAAGGAAAAAGAAAAAAATGGTATAACAACCCTTTGTATTATTTTAACGATAGTTTAGTAAACGTCGTTAAGTTGTGGCATTGCAACAATTTTTCAAAACTGTCGCTAGGACGGTGTCTATGATGGTATTTGCACTGACTTTTGTAGCTATCGTTAAACAGTTTAGCAATGGTTAAAATTGTCATTAAAACCACTTGAAACTTGTTCGTAAATCCTTTTGTTGTTGAACGTAGTGCCCAATCCTCAAAACCCTAAACTATAAATTCCAAAATTCCAACCCTTAAACTTCAAAAAACCGAAACCCTAAACCTCTAAATTTCAAAACTCACACTCTGAATCCGAAAACACTACATTTTTAAACTCCAAAATCTAAAAGCACCAAACTCCAAATTCCAAACCTCAAATCTTAAAACCCTAAACCCTAAATCTCTATACTCCAACCACAAACCTCAAGCACTAAAACCCTAAACCATCAAAATCCAAACTATGAACACCAAATTCCATAACTCCAAAACCAGCTCCAAATGCCAAATCCCAAACCCCTAAATCCTAAATGCCAAGCACCAAAACCATAAACCACAAATCCCAAACACTAAAAGCCTAAAATGCTACACTTCAAGGCCCAAACATCCAAACTTAAAACCCTACACCAGAAAAGCCAAAGTGTCAAATCTTAAACCCCGAACACCAAAATCTTATATCTCTAAACCCCCAAAACTCAAACTCTAGACCCTAAAATTCAAAAGTCCAAATTTCAAAGCCTCAAGGCCAAACCCCAAACTCAAAAACATGAAAATCTAAAATCCAAACCCCAAAAACTCAAATTCCAAAACTCTAAACCCCAAACCTTAAACTCTATACATACATGTTAGGATTTAGGATTTCATTGTTTAGGGTTAAGGATTTATGGCTTATTTTTTATGGTTTGGGGTTTATGGTTTGAGTTTTAGAATTTAGGGTTGGGGGTTTTGGGGTTTGAAGTTTTAAAGTTTATAACTTTGAGTTTTTGGGTTGGGTTTGCAATTTGAGATTTGGGATTTTAGGGTCTTGATGTTTGGGATTTAGAGTTGGGGTTAAAATTTTGAGGTTTGGAGTTTATGTTTTAGAGTTTGAGGTTTTAGGGTTTGGAGTTTGTAATTTGCAATTTGAGGTTCAGGGAATGAGATTTTTGGATTTGAGGTTTGGGTTTTGATGTTTTGAGGTTTTGGGTTTGGGGTTTTAGGGTTTGGGGTTTAGGATTTTAGATTTTGGAGTTTGAGGTTTGGAGATTGAGTTTTGGGGTTTGGAGTTTAAGGTTTTGAGATTTAGGGTTTACAGGTTTAGAATTTGGAGTTTAGGATTTTAGAGTTTGGGTTATTGTAGTTTGGTGTAATGTGTTTTGGGGGGGAGGGGGTTTGGTGTTTGTGGTTAATTTGGGTTGGGGTACATTTTGGGGTTTGAGATTTTAAGGTTTAGGTTTTAGAATTTAGGATTTAGGGTTTTAGAATTTTAGACTTTTAGATTTAGGGTTTGACATTTAGGTTTTATAATTTAGGGTTTTAGAATTTATGGCTTTGAGTTTATGGTTTAGGGTTTTAGGTTTATGATTTTAAACTTTTCGATTTAGGGTTTAGGGGTATTTATTTTTATTTTCTTTGCTTTTATCCTTTTGAATTATGGTTTAGGATATAAGTAACAATTTTTTTAAAGCTAAGAGATTTTCGAAAAACTATTTTTAGTTAAGGGACCCAAATGAAATTGAAAAATAAATTATGGAAACAAATATCAATTTGGTCAACATTGTTGGCAGGAATATTAAGAGGAAGGGGTATTTATGTCATTTTTTTGTGCTTTTTGCAATAGATTCATAGAGTAGAGGGAGACATTAGATTAGGGGAGACATTGCAATTGGTAATATAGATGAGAGTGGATAAGTGCTATTTTTCTAAATTTTTTAAACCCTTAACATAACACATTCTAACTTAAACCCTAAATCAAAACCCTTTTTTTCCTTTATTTTCTAATTTTTTTCTCTAAATCCTAAACCAATATTTGTAAATATAAAAAATTCCAAACCCCTAATAAATTAAAATTCCCGAACCTCAAATAAAATCTAACGCCTTTTCTTTTTTCTATTTTTTTCCCAAAATCCTAAACCAATATTTGTAAATCTAATAAATCCCAAACCTCTAACTTATTAATTAAAATTCCCAAGCTTCGATCAAATAAAAAACCCTAACCACTTTTCTTTTTTCTTTTCTATTTTTTCCTAAAACCTAAACCAATATTTGTGTATCTGAAAAATTCCAATCCCCTAAACTAACGATGATATGTAGGATAGTGCCATGTATAATCAAAATACTGCTTAAAAGTGTTGTTGGGAGAAATTTTGTATAAAAATTTAATCATTATATGTGTGTGCTACTATTTTCATTGGCTTATTCCCAAAATTGTTACAGTAAGTCAATCAAAAATTTCTCGTTGGATTCGTTCTTTTGTGAAGGTCAATTTTCAAGTCCGTGATAGCTGTTTTTGAGATTTTAGCATTAATGGATCTCATATTGTAGGAACTTAAATAACAATTTGTATATATTCACCATATTATTTTGACAAACTTATAAATGTATTATTGTTTCTTTGGTAAGATAAATTGTTTTTATTAAATTTTAGATAAAACTTTAAAATGCAGAGAACCAAACTTTTATCAACTGTTGCTTAAAATGATACAGTGATATAATTATTTTTAAAAATAATTGAAAATGATGATAAATTGAATCGAGATATACAATAAAATGGATTATTTTGATTACAAAACTTTAAAAATGACAACACATCATTCGACCCTGCAAATCGTTGAATTTTTAGTATAATACAAGCCTTAATCGAAGATGGGAAAGTGTAATAATATTGTGGAATGCCATTTTGCTTTCCAAGTAGCATAACATTGCGGGTACAGGTAATCGTGCCATCTTTAGCTGGTTCTTGATCAAATAATCATTCTAATACCGCTATCTTTTTTTTTTTTAAATTTATTAAAGAAACAGGTTAATAGACTAAATACTAGCCAGGAACCATATTCCTAGTATACCTAGATAATTCTTTATAGCAAACGAAAAAAGCACTATCATTAGAAATCTTATCTATATATAGTTATGTCTGTAAACTAGGATTTAAGATTGGCAATATCATCCCACAAAGGAGTAAGTTCTTCTGTGTAGTTGCATAGTTGTACAACTCTAGTTGCTTCCATTCTATGACCAACACTTGTATAGGCCATTCCAAGTAGCATTTCCAACACTTTTCGAACCCCTTCTAGCCAAATTCTTTGAGGTGGTAGTGTGCGTGCAGGGATGTAAACTATACACTCAAATGAGTACAGGACAAAACCCTTGATAAAACATATGAACAATGTCTTCCTCTTCAGATATTGCTTTCTGCAAAACCAGTCAAGGAAAACTTGACAATTCTTGGAGTAGGGTCAATCTACTCACCATCTTTTGAAGCTGCGTTTTGTTGGATACCTGCAGACGGTACCTGTCTACATAATTCTTAAGGTAATTGATATAAGTCAGAACAAGAATAAGTTCCTATTTTAGTAAATGTACCAACACAAACTACTAAATACGTAAAGAACTCCTGGATCTCCTGTCTATTTCGGCCATCAACGCTCTCCCAGAGGTTGAAAATCCATGATTTGATACTTTGTGAGGTAATATTTTCTACCCATAAAGATAGGTTAGTCCCAAACCAAACAGCCTTGGCAAAAGGACATCTGAGAAAGAGATGATTGCAAATCCTCATCTTTTGAATATCTAGAAGGACAAGCCATGTCTATCTGTTTCGTTATATTCTGCATAACTTCAATTGCAAAGATTATATTAAGACTAAATTCATTCAATAGAATTTTATGCACGGATCTGTTTGGACAATCAAGATTTTATGAGGATGTATTCTTACCATATGCAATACAACAAAAATTAATCAAATTATATAAAATAGGCTATTGAAGATGAATAAATAAAAAGCCGTTTCGAAATGTTCTTATAAATTAGAGCAAGTGCATTGTGAGATACATTTATTTAATTTATTTTCTTACTATATTTACAACCCATTCAAAATCAAATAATCATGCTCAACAGAAAATTAAACAGTTTTGTTCACTATTTTTGCCAAACCTTTTCCCAAAGGACATAGAACTATTTTGGTAGTGAACATTTATGTCTAGTACACTTATATTGTCGATCGGAAAATTCAATACTAGCTACTTCCCTTATCTCTACAATGAAAATATTTTTTAAATGAAGGCTGATTTGAATTCTAAAATTTAGCATGACTACTTTCCTATCAAATTATTTTTGGAAATAGTAGTTACATTTTTAGCGTCTAGGATTATAAGTATTAGATAGAAGAACTTTCAAAAAAGTCAATAAATAGTTAAGTGATAGTTTACAAAAAGTTCTATAAGTTCAAATTTCTGTATCATCATATTTAAAAAAAGAAGGTAAAGTTTGTAAAAGTCAAAGATGTATATCTAAATGCCAGTTACAATATTGCATTTTTAAGTAACTAGCTACTTTCTATTTATACATTGGTATGAAAATATTTTTAAAAAGAAGTTTGATTTGAATGCTAAAATGTATAAGCATAAATTGCCCATCAAATTAATTATGACAGTAATTTCTACTTTTCCTGTATCAAGTATTAGATAAAGAAGAGTGACAAGAAGAAGTCATGGGGAGAGTGTAAGTGTTGTGCTCATTCCACCCTTACATCAAAGGCTTGCCCGTTGCCAATGACTTGACCTGAAAATGAGAAAGGAAGAACTCAACTGAAACATTATTTTAATTACATAGTTGAGATACAGAAATTAAGTTTTCTTTGATAGAGGGCACATAAAGGACATCAGAGAGTTTAAAAGAAGAGGATAAAACCATTGTGCCTTTGTGAGTAATAGGGAATATATTACTATTAGCAACTGTAAGGTTTTTAGGTCCATCATACTCAGAAGCAAGGGAAAGATTACCAAAATCGTTGGCAATATGATGAGTTACGCCAGAATCAATAAGCCAATTAGAGTTATTTCAAGGCATAGTGGTGACAATATTAGCACTGGGAGTCACATTTGGATTGCTGGTAATTTTATAATAGTACATGGCAATATGACCACGTCGATTACAATATTGGCAGACTAGCGGTGATGACTTGCGATTGGGATCATTGTTTTGAACATGAGATGCAGCTTGTGGATGAGGTGCACGTCGATTGTAGGGCTTAGGATGAGAGAAGGACTTTCGTACATAATTGGCAGCTGTAGGTAAAAGAATAGGTGGCTTTGCTTTTTGCAGGTGAGCTTCATGATCAGTGAACATTTTATATAATTCATCATAGGAAATAGTTATCTTATGAATTCATAAGGCAGTGGATTTTTTTTATAGTAAGCACCGAGACCACCGAGATGGTACAGAATGAGATCAATCTCATCTAGAGGATGACCTATCAAGGCAAGTTCATCTGCAATGCTCTTGTCGGTGTGCAAATATTCAGAAACAGTGGATGTGCCCTTGGTGTAGGTTGCGAGACGCTCCTTAAGGTGCAATATGTGTGACCTAGAGCGATTGGCAAATGCACGACCAAGGAACTAAATCTCGTGTTGTTTCGGTCGAAATGACCGAAAATTTTCAGTTTCGAAGAACACCGAAACGAATCACCAGAATAGTTGAGAAATTCAAACATTTCGGTGGAAATTATCCATTTGTGGTGTGTATTGACCGAAATGGACACCGAAATAGAATCATTTTGGGACAAATTACAAATGTTCAAAAGTCAAAACGAATCTTGAAAAGAAAAAGGTGAAGACACAAAACTGACAAAGTTAGGAATTTGAATAGACATTCTTCAAATCTTATAGAGCCAAAAACAAAATGTCAAAATACTTTAAATCAGATCAAATAATCAATATTGAAAATCTAGAGAAAAAAACTAACGTTTTATAGCTTAAATTGTTTTCCACCTTCAAAACCAAATCAACTGATCTAAGCATTTTACACTACAAGAACTATATAAGCAAACACTATCAGTGCTTGGACTCCAGAAACAACTAGACATAAGGAGAGATATAGAAGATATCTACAGAGAAGATGAAACTACCGCTCACCAAATAGGTTCTTTCTCCTCTCCTATTCTCTTCGTCTTGTAGAGTCTTGGACTTTTGATCTTTCTTATTTTTCTTGAGCGCCTTCTAGTTTTTTTTACGTCTGTGTTTTTTGCCTTTGCGTCTTCTGAAGCTTGGAGGAGTCTGAAGCCTTCTGCATCTTTCACTCTTCCCGTCTCTACGTTCTGATATTTCTGGAGAGTTCTTGATCACATCAATTTATTGCATTGCATATTTGCATCAAGATTTGGGTTTTAGAAAATAAAAAATAGTATTTTAACAATTTATATCGGGAATGATTAAAATTACAAAAACAATATGATTTGATCTTCTTTTTTCTTTTAATATATTATTTATATAATATTTTTAAAATATAAAAAATGAATAAAAATAATATTTTAATAATAAATTTAAGGGGTGAATAAAAAGCAATAAGCAGATGTAATATTTTATTAATGTATCAGGAATGACTAAAGAGTAATGTGATTTTTTTAATATATTATTTATATAATATTTTTAATAATATATATGGAGAATGAATGAAAAAGAAAAATAGAATCTAATCTTCTTTTTTTTTTGAACGTATTATTTATATAATTTTTTGAATTTATTTTCTTATTATAATTATTTAAAATCCTTATTTAAATTAAGTAAATAAATAAAATATTATACTAAAAAAATGTACATCTTCTAAATCAAAATATTAATATATTTCTTAAATACTGATTATTTAAATTTTTTATTAATATATTTTACGAATAAAATTTTTTAAAATAATAAAATATAAAATTGTAACCAATTTATCTGAGTTTTCTTAAAAATTATGATCATAAATGTGTGAATTGATAAAAATTAAATTTTGATTTAACAAAAATAATTAATACTTTTATTATAATGAACCTATTATTTTAATATTTAAAATTGTTGACTGTCCTAACCTACATAAATTTTAATTTTTATGTATAATATTTTTTAATTTAATTTTTTATTCATCTATTAGTAATTATTTTAAAAAAAATATTTTAATTAAGAATATTTACATCTTTTTAACAAAAATATTAATATATTTTTAAAACATTTATTATTTTATATTTTTCTAAAATTATTTTTATTTTATTAAAAATATATATTTAAAAATAATAAAATATAAAATAGTATTTTAACCTCCTAATTAAGTTTATATTATCTTTTAGTTATATAATCATCATAAAACATAAATTACAATAATATTTTGGTCATTCACTCTCAACTTATTCATTTAAATTTTTTTATTGACAATATTTATAAAAATTTATTTATAAATTATATATAATTATTAAGATAATTACATTTTAATTTAATAAAAATTAAGATGTAATCATTTAGACTTAAATATAATAACTTCAATAATTTACCATTTTATTTGCACATTTGTTTTCCCTACATGCACATATTTGTTCTAATTATTTAATAATTAATTTTATTCATTTAATTTGTTTTACATTTTCATAACTTTTTAAATTTCATATTAGTATTGATTTTTACACATTTATTTAAATACATAAATGGATGTTAAATTTAATTTGTGTTTAGAAATGAATTTTCTTGAATTATTTTATTCTATATTTTGCATATTTAAAAAGGTTATAGAGTAATATTTAATATTGATTTTAAGATATAGAGTTTGTTTTTCTATTTACATATTTGTATTATGATTTTATGGATATAGGTATGAGTTCATGTAAGGGAAAAGCAATATTAATAGAAGAAGATCCAAAAGAGAAAAAAGAAGAAGAGAAGAACAGATCATGGTTGGACCTACAGGAAAATGGTGGGTGGAAATAGACAACATGTAAATGCAATTTTTGTCATAAATTAATGAAGGGTGGTGGTGTAACTCGATTGAAGCAACACTTAGCTGGGGGTTATACAAATGTTAAGAGATGTAAAAAATGTCTTAGAGAAATTGCTAATAAAATGAGAGAATTTTTAAAGGGCAAACAAAAAGAAAACGAACAATTTGGTACTACAAGAACTGAAATGAGAGAAAATCTAATGGGTGAAGTTAGAAGAAGAGTTGGCATTCAAGAGATATTATATGAGGATTCAGACGATGATATGACTATTAAAGAAAATGAGGAGTTAGAATATGCAAAACAAATATCTATTGAAGAGATACACAGGGTAGAAAGAGAACATAAATCTGGTTAATTTCAGCCAATATCAAAGAAAGGAAAAATACCTTTCTTTCATAGTGAAAGTTTAAAAGAGTCTACAAGCAAATGTTTTGGCAAGAGAAAAGAAAAAGGTCTAAGTAAGGAAGAAATGGATCCTTCAATATATCACCAACGTGATGTGTATCAACAAAAATTTCATCATTTGTGGAATCCTAAAAAGTGGGCAAAGTCAGCAAAGCAAGCAATTGGTAAATTTTTTATTTATCAAAATATCCCATCTAATACAGCTCAAGGTCCATTTTATGATATTATGATTGATGAAATTGCCCGTGCGGGTGTTGGGGTAAAAGGTCCAACTTCTTATGAAATTGGTGGTCCAATTCTTAATGATGAAATAAAAGAGATAAAAAAATATATAGAAGAATTTAAGAAGAAATAGGAAACTTATGGTATCACAATTATGTGTGATGGTTGGCAATCCACCACTCGTTTGGCAATCATAAACTTTTTAATCTATTGTGATGGGAGAATAATTTTCACAAGTCAATTAATACGAGTGGAAGAGAAAAAGATGTCAAATATATTTTTAGCTTGATGGATTAAGTGGTTGAAGTGGTTGGTTAAACTAATATTGTACAAATCATTACAGATAATGCATCTGCATATAAGAAGGCTGGTGAGTTATTGATGTAGAAGAGACCACACTTGTATTGGACTTCTTGTGCTTTTCATTCTCTCGATCTAATATTGCATGATTTTAGAAAATTTAAAAAAGTTCAGAAGGTTTTAGAAGATGCTAAAATGTGTACCAATTTTATTTATAATCGTTCTAAAATTCTTCACATTATGAGAACTTATTGTATAGGAGAGTTGATTAGGCCAGCTCAGACACGGTTTCCAACCAATTATATTGCTCTTGCAAGTCTCTTGGAGCACAAGAATGGGCTACAAAGAATTGTAACTTCAAATGAATGGTCTCGAAGTTCTGCTAATAAAGATTCAGTTGGAACACAAGTCCATACCACCATATTAGATCCAAATTTTTGGAAGAATGTGAAGAAAATTGTTGATATACATATGCCAATTGCTAAGGTTCTAAGAATGGTTGATGGAAAAAAATGAGCCACAATGTCATACGTGTATGTAGCAATGTATAAGGCCAGATTAACAATTCAAGCAATGGCTCCCAAGTCATGTAAAAAATATTTTGATGTCATTGACCGTCATTGGCATAAACAAATAATAAGTGATATTCATATGGTAGGTATGAAATGAAATCTTTCACTATATATTTATATTTGTTATTTTGACAATATATGCTTATTTATTTCATTTTTGACTATACTAATTAGCATTTTATTTTTTATTTGCACTGAAAAAAAGCATATTATTTGAATCCATCATAACAATATTCTAAAAACGTTAGATCCCCAGAAGATTTGTTGAAGGCACTTAAGCATGTAATTTCTAGATTAGAGCCCAACTCATCTAAAGCTTCATATGCACTAAATGAGGTATTTATCATTTTTTCTTTATCTTTTTTGTTTGTGATCAGAACCATAATAATTGCTCGCACTATATTTTTCATGTAGGTAAAAATATATCGAGATGTTATGTATGGATTTTTTGATAAATTGGCTATCAAAGGAAGAGATAAAACATATCTAGGTTTGACTTATTATATCACTAAAAAAATATCTTTTGTATATAGAAGAACTTCAATATATTACTAACTAACATGCACTACTTTTCTTTATTTTCTAGCTGAATGGTGGTTTATGCATGGTGCTGATGCTCTAAATTTGAGAAAAAAATGCAATAAGAGTATTGTGACAGACAGTTTCATCTAGTGGATGCGAAAGAAATTGGAGTACATTTTCACTTATTCACACAAAAGTGCGTAATCGTTTGAATTATGATAAACTTGAAAAACTTATTTTTGCACAATATAATATGCGATTGAAATTGAAGCATGTTATGAAGGATCATAATTCAAAAGATGTTGAGTTTAGAGCAATTGATTTAACTACTATTTTTGAAGAAAATGATGACCTTTCAGAATGGTTGGATGATCCTGGTAATGCACTATTAGATGAATTGGATGAAAATACTCAAAATATTAAACCAAATAGTTATTTGGCTACATTTTCTAATCGATTGTCAGATTCACAAACTATTCAACCAGATAGATTAACTACTGATGAGGAGTTTGAAAATTTGATGACAAGATCAGCACATTGTCGATTTTCAGCCACTGTTGATATTGATGAGGAATTAGAAGAAAATACTGATACTAACACAGATATAGGTGATGGTGAAATGAATAGTGAAAATGTCACTACTACTGATGGAATTGGTGAAAGAAGTCATGTGATTTTCACATTAGAATAAGATTTTCAATATTGCACTGAAGATTAAGATCATGGTTATAGACCTTCTGATTGCAATAAAATGATGTTGAAATGCAAGATGTTCAACAATTGGCTTCTGATTTTTCTTCACTTAACACTAGAGGATATGAGTTTCATGGTCATGGATTTGGTTATCATTTATCATCTTTGACATATAGTTAAAATTATGAATATGATTCATCATCCTCTGCATATAATCATGGTGCAACTTTGAGATATGGTTCATCTTATTTATCTTCTTCACAGGTTGGTTGGTGTCCTTCAACATACAATATAGAAGATTTTAAAAAATTTAAGAGGGAGTATGATAATTTTTACCGTTCTCAAATGACTTGGATTGATTATTGTGACCATGTGGAGAGACATTATCAATTTTCTCTTAGATTATATCCAAGTTCTGATTATCTACCTTCTAGACATTTTACTTTTAATTAATTTAAACTATCTAATAATATTTGTTGATATTGTATTGTATAATTTGAGACTTTGAGTATAATATGTAATTTGTATTGAATTTTATATATGTTAAATATTATCAAATTTTATGAAAGTTAATTACATCAATATTATTTGAATGACAATATTATTATTTAACACTATGTTATCTAAATTTATATATCTATATTATTAATAGTATGCTAAGATCCTTTAAAATTAAAAAAAAATTGTTTATAATTATTTGAAACATTTCTTTAAAATTTTTTCGTTTCCACGAAATTTTCGAAACGTTTGCAATTTTAGAGTTATCGAAATGGTACCTCGAAATGAAATTTAATTCCTTGTGTACAACGTAGTTGTTCCCAGGCCTCCTGAGATGAGTTGCTTGAAAAATGACAGCACGAGCATCAGTTTCACAAGAGGCCATAATGGCAAGTATTAAAAAGTGATTTTGTTATATCCAGTGGGTGTATAGTGGGTTTTCAACTTCTGCTTCATTATGGGGTAATAAAGGGAGGAGGGCAAGGTTTTGTACTAGTAATATGGCTAGAGAGACCGTACCCAATGAGCATGGAAGTCATTTACTTGGCCCATGCAACATAGTTGGTGGGAGTGAACTTGATAACAAGGTTGGAAACATTGATGGTAATGAGATCTGGAAGACTAGTGGAAGAGGTGGCCATGGATCAATTTTGCTGGTGAAAGCGTGGAGGCTCTGATACCATAAAGAGATGAAACAGTGCTTGGAAAATAGCCTTATCTTATTCATTTTGATACATCCATTTATATACACGTAAAGATATATACATATGAAGATAACTGTTTGAATATATTTAAATTTAAACCTAGAACAACTTACAAGATAATAGCAACAGAAAGATATTTAGTATCTTGAATAAGTATTGAAGAAGAGTCAGCTGCCATATCACTATTATTAGAAACATTTAGATAACGGTTGAAGAATTTTTGCGAAAGCTGCTTTTAAGTATACTTGAGTGATAGTTTACGGGAGGTTTTATAAGTTCAAACTTTTGTGTCGCTATATACCAAAAAAGGAAGGTATACTTTCAGAAAGTCAAAGATGTAAATTAAAAGCTTGCCAGATGCATTTTGCAATTTGAATATTAAAAATTAAAAATAATAATTTAGGGTTACCATTTATCATCATTAACCCTTAATATAAAAGCTTATGCTTATGGTGTCTCATATCCATAGGAGGCAGAAATTTTTTTCTCTGAAACGAAAATGAGGAACTGCAATTGCAACTACAACAAAGATGTGGCAACAGCGCTTATATATGGTATTGCTGCTTCTATCCTCTATTCTAATATTTCCTTAGTACATGAAGCCCGAGCCTTCAACCTTTTTGCTTCTGTGGCTATGCTTTATCCCTATCTTTACCTTCCTTTATGCCCTTTTCCTTGCACTTTTCGTTTGGTGAAGATAATCTGGGACAAGGATCGATTTGCGACTATGGCTAGTGATTTTCTCTGAAAGAAGATTAGTAACTTTGGGTTTTGGAATATGCAAGGGAATAAAGAGATAGTTAGTGTGTTTTGCTTTCTTTTCTGTTTCCAATAAATGGAAATTATTAGAAATTAGGAAGGAAATGAAAAGAAAGTGCAAGTGTAATCCGTTTTTTCAAATGATTTGTCTTCCCTAATTAAGGACAAAGCTTTTGGAGATGATTTTATGATGAAATTTAAAATATGTTATGCCTTTTCATTTATTAATCAATTTATGTTATCCTTAGTGCTCTAGGAATTTTTTTTAATTATATCAAGTCGTATAAGTTTTACTCTGTCTACTCATATAATTTTGCTATATATAGACAGGTTACACAACTTCCCTTGGAAAAAAGCACATATAGGTTGTTCCTCGCTCTAACCTCCAAGGCAGAGTGAACTCACGATTTTATGTCGGCTCGGTTCAATCTCGTTCTTTTCTTTAAAACAAAAGTTCATTCAAATCAAAATCCAATGCCACTTATAATGTATATTAAATGTCATATCAAACAATCGAAGAATATTTACACTTTTTCTCATTGAACTTGTCCACTGTAAAAGTTTTATTTCACTACAAAAAAATGCTATTTAGCGGCGGTCACATAGCAGTAGTTGACTGAATACCCGTATGGAAATTCTGAATGTGGTTTTAAAACCATTGCTAAATACCTTAAAAACCCCCTCTAAATCCTGTTTTTCTGGTAGTGCTCCTTGCCCAAGCATATAAATGAACATGGACTATTGATGATTGAATTAACAAAGTCTCTATATCTTTCAAATATTGCTAATTTCACGAATCAAGTTAGCATATTTTTTTCTTTTACTTGGATAGCACCATTTTTTTTTCCGGGTAAAAAAGTTAAGGGATATATACATTGTTCCAACTCTAAGGCAAGATTAACCTAAGACTTTATATCAACAGAGCTCAATCCTAGTTGTTGAGAAAAACTAATTACACAATTTCTTTTGCAAAGTAAGGGGTGATTTAGAGGATAAATATATAGATGTTATGCGCAGCCTACAATGGTGCTACCAAACAAAATAGGGATATGGAGGATTGCTGTTTGGCAATTGATGACATCCCAAATTTTTTATGAAACTTAATTCTTTGACTCTTTTCTGAATTGGGTTAAAGAGATAGAGGAGCTCTTAGGCAAAATGGATGCTTTTGAAAGAGGGGAGAGAGAGTAAATATGGTTGCTAGTAAACCAATAAGAAACATAAGCTAGTTAGTAAACTTATAATTATGTACAATTTAGTGAAAGAATTATGATATTTTCAAAGTTCATCGCTACCATTTGTTTATATTAAATCAATGGTGAAAAAAATGAGGTGCAAAGGAAGATTAAGAGTTATTTTATTTTTATAAGTGAGCTAGGTTTGTCCAGATCATATAAAAGATCATATTTTAAAAAAATTGGATATTCATGTGTCATGGTGAGTAGAGATCATTAGATACAATTTTTTTTTTCTTTTTGTAATTATTTGTTTTTTGTAATTAATTCTTTTCATATGATCACCGTATCACATGAGAAAATTTACGTTCAGTTTCAAATAAAAAAAAAGATGCTAAAAATTAACGATACACTTCCACTGACGCCCTGTCTAATAATATTATTGATATGTTTAACGTAAAAAAAAAAAAAACTTTATTTTTAGTGAGGTATGACAAGGTCAAAGTAAGGTCATATCTTGGTTTTAAAGAATTTGAATTTTTGTCATATGTCATGCTGATCATGTGACCAGAGATAAATATAATATATTTTTTACTAATTATTTGTTTTGATTGATTAATTCTTTTCACATGATCAGCATGTCACTTAAGAAAAATTTTAAATTTAGTTTCTAATGACTAACACCGCAATTAATAATGCTAATATAACCTATTCTTATTGATTTTTTTTTTAATTTATAAAAAGACTCTCTTACAGAAGTAAGGATTAGAAATCCTGCAGTATCAACTCTAAATAATTTTATTGATAGGTATTATTTATCAATTGTGACTGAGAAAAGCGTATTGCTTTAGTTAGACTTCTATACTTTTATATACGTCTTTTAGTTTAATATCTTAATCTATCATACTTCCATCTTAATTCTCATTCCAATACTTATTTTTGCTAACTCAGCCCTAATTTCCCTTGAATTTTTTTTATTTCATTTGTTGAACCTAAAGCAGTCTAAAATTTGGAGGACTGAAGTAATATCTCACCGATTTAGTCATCTAAAATTTGGATGACTCAGATGGCGTAAGTTTGCATATGATGTCCACTTTTTGGGCATAGCATAAGTTTCTAACTTAAACGCTAAATTATCGAAACCCTAATACTTTTTTTTTTTCTCTTTTCTAATTTTTTTTCTAGACTGTAAACTGTAAATCTAAAAAGTTTCAAACCCCTAATAAATTAAAATTCCCAATCCTCAAACAAAACTTAACCCCTTTTTTTTCTTCTAATTTTTCCTGAACCCTAACCCAATATTTGTGTATTAAAAAGAACCCCTAAACTATTAATTAAAATTCCCAAACTTCAATCAAAACCCTCAACGCTTTTCTTTTTTCTTTTCTATTTTTTCCTAAATCCTAAACAAATATCTGTGTATCGATCTACAAAATCCCAAACCCCTAAACTAACGTTTATATGTAGGATAGTGGCATATATAATCGTGTTATTGGGAGAAATTTTTGGATAGATTTTGTATTCAAATTTAATCGTTATATGTGTGCTGCTATTTTCACTGGCCCAGTCCCAAAATTGATAGACTGAGTCGATAAAAATTTTTTTTGTCGCTGGATTCATACTTTTGTGAGGATTGAAGTCTGCGATAGGTTTCTCTGGAGTTTTTAGCATTAATTAATGTATCTCACTTTGTAGCTACTTGAACAATAATTTGTATATATTCAACATATTATTTTGACAACTTATAAATGTACCTGATTTTTATTAAGTTTTAAATATAACTTTAAAATGTAGAGAACAAAACTATTACCAACTTATGTTCAAAATGATGATGAATTTAATCGAGATACAATAAAATTGTTTATTTTGATTCATAAACTTTTAAAACTCCAACTCATATCATCATTTAGCCATGCAAAATGTTTTAACTTTGAGTATAATCTTGGACTAGACTAATCCTTAGAAATCCAAACATGGAGTTTGTAGGTTTTAAATGGACATATCAACTTTAAAAGCTTATAAGTTTTGACTCTTTTAGAGTTACGAGACTCGTAAGACATTATTGGAAAGCTCATTTTGAGCCCGTCATCTTCTCAACCTAGGTTTTCCCATTTTAGTCATTTGGAGGCTCAAAATCTATCATTTAGGTCCCATTTTGGGATGTTTTAAAATTTTCAATTATTTTTCAGTATTTTTTTAATTTTACTTTTATTATTATAATATTTTATTGTATGATTACGAGTCCTAATTAGAGCCCCATAAATATGTTATTTTATGTTCAGTTTGAGACTTTTAATCAATTTCATAAAAGTTTTTTTTTGGTTGTTTACTTTTAAGCCTATTTTTCACTGCGTCATCAAACCATAATCAGAGATGGGAAAATGTAATTATTGATTTTTTTTTTTGGACAAGAATGTAATTATTGATTGGAATGCCATTTTGTAACATTTCCATGTAGCATAACATTGCGGGTACAGGTAAATGTGGCATCTTGAGCTGGTTCAAAATAATATCATCATTCTATCCCACTTTCTGTTTCCTTATGTTTATATAATTTCAATTGCAAAGATTATACTAAGACTAAATTCATTCAATAAAACTTTATACATGGTTGCTATATTTACATCCCATTCAAAATCAAATAATCATGCTCAACAGAAAAGTAAATAGTTTTGTTCAATATTTTTGTCAAACCCTTTCCCAAACGACATATAACTATTTAGGTAGTGAACAGTTTTGTATAATAGACATATTGGCGATGGAAAAAATTCGATACTAGCTACTTCCCTTATATATACAATGAAAATATTTTTTAAATGAAGGCTGATTTGAATTCCAAAATTAACGGTATATATATATATGTGTGTGTGTGTGTGTATTTATATTGTGACCTAAAAATATTTTTATAAAATGAAGTTTGATTTGAATGCTAAAATTTTTAAGAACAAATTGCCTGTCGAATTAATTATGACAATAATACCTACCTTTCTGTATCAAGTATTAGAAATATTTAGATAACAGTAAAAGAATTTTTAACGAAGCTACTGAGTATAGTCAAATGGTAATGGATCCTGAGCACAGTATGCTCTGTACAAAATGGTGACGTTTTGGGCACAGGTTTTTTTTAGTGCAGTTTTTTTTAAGAAAAAAAATGTAATTTTTCGGTGCAATTTGTTTGGCCAAATTTAAATAATTTTTTACGGGTAAACTTTTTTTGGTCATATTTGAATAGACTTGTGGTCAAAACTCAACGTTTTGAACATAGGTTATTTATTTTTATAAAATTTAGAAAATTTTGTAAAATGATAATATTATTGTGCAGCAACGTGTTGAGATACAATTTTATAAAAACAAAGATAACTTTCTTAATAAATAATTTTGTTGAGAATTAAATTTTATGTTTAAATCTATTCAATACATTTTAGGGCTAATTTTTTAAAACTTTGGTATGGTCTTTTTATTTCTTTAAGCCACTATACGATAACATTATTTTTCTATGAAATTATTCAAATTTGGCCAAAAAATGTTTTGTAATACTGCATCTCAAAATGCAATGAGACTATTTATATTTGACAAAAAAAAAAACACTACGTACAAATACTATTTAAATTTGGCAAATTTAGGCACAACTTTTATTTTTTATTTTTTTTTGTGCATCTTTTTTTGGGTCAAATTTAAATAGTATTTTTGTGCACAGTTTTTGTGTGTGGAATTTAAATAGTTTTATTGCGTTCATAGCATTACAAAACATAATTTTTTTTCCTTGCCATCCAAATTTGGTAAAAAAAAATATGCTTAAAAAACTGAGTTTGATAATAAAATTATCCAAATTTAACAAAAAAACTATACCTATCTAAATTTGGCAAAAAAAAAAAAAGAAATTTGTATTTTTTGCAAAAGAAAAAAAGGCTGAGCCCAAAACGTCATTGATTTGGGCACAACACACTTTGTTGAGCTTTTTAGCACAGCAAAAGATCTATTTCCATAGTTGAATGATAATTTACGGGAGCTTTTATGAGTTCAAACTTTTGTATCGCTATATACCATAAAAGGAAGGTATACTTTTGGAAAGTCAAATATGTAACTGCCAGATACAATATTGCAATTTGAATATTAAATCTTAAATTGAAAAAATAATTTAGAGTAATTACCATTTATCATCCTTAACTATTAATATAAAAGCTTGTGCTCATTTTATCTTAGTGGAGAACATATATTTGTAATAATATTTCTGAACCAATTTGTCCTTTCAATAAAAAAATTCGATACTAGCTACTTCCCTTATCTATACAATGAAAATATTTTTTAAATGAAGGCTGATTTGAATTCTAAAATTAACGGTAAAAGAATTTTCGAACAAGATGTGTGTGTGTGTGTGTGTGTGTCTATATATATATATAAGTTAGAGTTTGAAAAAATCAATGATGCATATCTAAATGCCAGTTACAATATTGCATATTAAAGTAACTAGCTACGTTCCATTTATATTGTGCCTTAAAAATAATTTTATAAAATGAAGTTTGATTTGAATGGTAAAATTTATAAGCACAAATTGTCTGTCAAATTAATTATGACAGTAATCCCTACTTTTTCTGCATCAAGTATTAGAAATATTTAGATAACAGTAAAAGAATTTTTAAAGAAGCCACCAAGTATAGTCGAATGATAGTTCACGGCAGGTTTTATGAGTTCAAACTTTTGTATCACTATATATCATAAAAGGAAGGTATACTTTTGGAAAGTCAAATATGTAACTGCCATATAATATTGCAATTTGAATATTAAATCTTAAATTGAAAAAAAAATTAAGGTAATTCCCATATATCATCCTTAACCCTTAATATTAAAGCTTGTGTCCCTTCTTTCAGTCATTTACGAAAAAGAGTTCTAATTTTAAAATAAAAATGAATTACATTTCTTTTTAAAATATGAATGATCGATTTATGTATTTTCTTCCTGTTTTGGTATTCTTTTTATTATTTTTGTTTCTTGAACAAAATTAGGAAACCATTTCATTGGTTTACCTTTTTCTCTTATTGAATAAAGTCTCTTATTTAATTATTGAAAAATAATTGAGTAATATAAATTTTTTAAAAACAAAATAATTTAGGACAATGATAAAAACTTTCAAGTTTGCAACTTGTTTGAAAATGATTAAATGAAGTTAACTGATTTGACTTTATTTTATAGTTTATTCTTTTTTTAGAAATTGTAGCCCTATCATTATTTAATATTGTTGGCTGACAAATAATAAAGTTCGACAAATTACACCTGTTCACTTATATTGTTAATTGCACTTTTTATCTTAAATTTAAAATCATTATAATGTCTCTCAGATTTATATATCTCATTGCAATTTGCTTCCTCCATCAAAATTCGCTGTCAAATCTAACGTTTCACTATTCAATCCACTCAAAATTATCAAAATTCCCCTATCCTACCCAATTTTTACATTTTCCCTAAAACCAATTTGTCTTGACCTAAGAAAATCCCCTTAACCTGCCAAATTATTTGCTCCCTCCCTCTAAATTCGCCGTCAAATCTAACGTTTCACCATTCAATCCACTAAAAAATATCAAAATTCCCCTCCCCTATCCAATTGCCAATTTGTCTTGACTTTAGAAAATACCCCTAACCTGCCACATTAATTGTTGATATGAACTTTAATCATTGCCACGGTTCTTAAAATGAACAATTAATTACTACCTAATCTTCTTTCATTCATACACATATGGATAGAGCATCCATACTCAGGGATGCAATTGACTACTATCAGGGCTTCAATATTCACTCCCTAGCCCAAGACAATGTTGCTTTATGACTTGCATATAGTAGGGGTAAACATTAGTGTCATGCCCCTAATTTTAGGGCACGTAAAACACGTATATCATGAACATATATTTTTCATAATCATGAATATTCCAATGATTTATCATGAAAACAGATACATATAGGTTTTCCCATACATATACCATATACAGATAAAATCCATAAACATCAGAGTCACAGCAGAAATAGGGATCCTTCATGTGGCATATAGAGCATACTCTAGAGTACAAGTACAATATAAATCAAATCTACGAGCCTTAGAAACAAGTAGACTCACTTAGAGATCATATCGTTTAACTAGTCAACTATTTGAAGGGGAATGATCAAACTCTATATCCTTATCTGAAAAACATATAAATATCGTGTAGTGAGTTTGACAACTCAGTGAGCAGATAAGACTTTCTATAACCTTTTAGGTTAGCATATAGATGAACTCATACTTTAAAATTTATCATATAAAAAGTACAGTTCAGAAGTACATCCATATGGAACCCGTATTTCAAATATCTTCATTTCACAATATAGCCCAATATTCAAAACCAAATATAGTACAATACGATTATAAAACAAATACTGTTATGCAAAAAAATATTTCACATGCTTTAGGAGGTTTCCATATTAGAATCAATAAATAAACCCAAGCACACAACAAGGGAGGGTAAATCATATATCAATAATAGGAGGCATCCTGCTCTCATCGATAACAATAATAGGAGGCATCCCGCTCTCCTCAATAACAATAACTCTCGTGTGTTGGCCATCACACGAGACTAGCACCACCCCTGCTAGCTGAGGTGTCAAGATGCACCAGGGCTAACATTCCATACTGTTAGCAAATAGTGATTCTAATAGGATTCCTCCACAAATACCATATTTACACATATGTCATATCGTTAAAAACAGAAGTTTTAGTATAAATTGATAATTTTCAGTCTCAGTATAATTCCTTTGTCAGAAACTTTCCAATCAGGGTTTATCACATATATATGCCATTTTCCAAGGCAATCATATAACTTTACAAATCAATGCAACGTGCACAATATATTTCCTTCACCATACGATGAGAAATACATTTAAAATTACATATTCAATGAGTTCAAAAATCCAATTTTAAAACCATACTCTTCTTGAACTATATACCCAATAGTAAACAAATCCAGATAATTTAATCCATTTCAGATACATATGAAAGTATAAATAACTTGTATACATAATCAATTATACAATTAAAGTTCAAGAAGAGCATATGATAAGTTATAGAAATAATTATCTACTCACAAGATAAGAACTCCAGATTGGACAGCCTCAAAATACATTTTTTCAATCCACATTTGACTAAAAGACTTCAAAAATGTGTCTGGAGGGTCCAAAAATCAAAGAAATCACTCTCGGAACTTGGTCACTATTCATGGTTGGAAAATACTATTCACCACCGGAAAATACTATTTATCGCTAGAAAATACTATTCACCGTCAAATAGCTGAAAAATTGCATATTCTAACGTTTATCTAACTCTTGAATCTATCTACGGTGTTAGATTTTTAATTTGAGATCTCTAAGTAAGAGTTTCAGAGTTTACCTTTTTCTGAGATTTTTTACTTCCGATCTGCGGCGATTCAACGCCTGATTTGAGAAATTGTTCGGTCAAAATCATAGTACTCTCTGTCTTGAATCTATTGGTACCATTAATTTTGAGATCAAAGGCCTGTAGACACTCCAGATCTTTTAAAAAAATATGGAGGTACTATTCACTATTCACACTTTTCATCTTCTCTACAAATTCTCTGTTCGTCTCCCACCCTCCCGTTTCCTCTTTTATTTTTTTTATAATAATAATAATTATTATTTAATAATTAAATAGTTAGATTTATTTTATTTTATTTCATATATATTCATATAAATACCGTTTTTCATCTTAAAATATCCCAAATATTTCTAAAAATTTACATTCTCATAAAAATCTAGTTGAACTCTTAAATCATGATTTTTCTTGATAAAAATATTAATAAAAAAAATCAAAAAATAAATATCTTTATGCATAATAAAAGAAAGAATATTTCTAAAAATACAACAAAAATTTATTAGAGGCCAATATAATTATTTTAAACAAAACAATAATTATTTTAAACAAAAATATATTTACTTCCAACAAAAAATGCATAGTCATTTATAAAAAATCATACTTGTTTATAATAAAATATTATTTAAAAATAAAAATTTGGGATATTACATTCTTCCCCCCTTAAGAAATTCGGTCCTCCAATTTCAACAAATTCTACCACATGTATGAAATGAAATCAAGATATAATTCGGAATTACCAACCTTATTACTCATATAATTGGGGATATCTTTTCTGTATATCATCTTTATTTTTTAATATGTCTCTTTACTTGAGTGATTTTGCGATATAACTTAACCATATGTTTTTCTTTCATCCATTAGTTCTTTACTTGTCGATCAACAATAGACATCGATTTTACCCATAGTTAAATCAAATTCTTGTCCAATTGAATTCCCTGAAATTAGGTAAAATAAGAAAAATCTAATAAGTACTTCCTTAGCATTGATGTAAGAAAGACTGTATCCATATTACTTAATTCTGATAGCAAAGTTAGGAAATATACTACTATGCCTATTTTGTTCAAGTTTTCAAAACAGTCTATATACTAGAGCTTTCAAACCTTATTACCTCTTTCATTGGTGAGTCCTTCAAGAATATGTGGTCACCAACTAATAATTTCTAGTGCTCAATATTCATGGTCCTTATAGACTTACCAGTATTGAGTTGCTTGTATTTCTTTTCTAATCAATTTCACTTTATGCAAAATACTCAACATATTATATATATACATATAAGGAACTCTTAAATCATTGTATATCTCATTCCGTTATATCCTCAAGCTCACATGCATATATCTATAAGTCGATATTAGGAAACACACACATAAAAGAACATATTCACACCCATATTGGGTAACTATCTTTTCTTATTCCATACTTTTATCAAGTCATCTTTAATTCTCACATGTCAACATCATCCCATGAATATTATCATCTTAATCCATCATCTATTTTTTTAATTCTAAAATCCATTAATCAATATGTTAAACATACGTAGCAATAAATCCACCAAACCTTTTATAGCGTTTATGTATCATTGGCACATATCTAACAATTACAACTTACTTTATCACAGTAACTCTATACCCTCTTATTAACACCAATAAACTCATTATCAAAAATTTCAAGCCTTTCTTCTATCATATCTAAAATCACTTCATTTTAGCTTATATCAATCCCGTTTAATTCATCCAACCACTTCAAGTAGATTTTTTCCAACAATTACTCATATATGAATTCTCAATTTCAACATAATTCACATCTTAGATACTAGACTCAATTTAGCATAATATAAACCTTTCATACAAATATCTTAATCACTTACATTATTTTTGGACATGATTTTGAAAATATTCTCTATATTTCCAAATTAAGAGTTCAAAGATTAATTTAAATCTTACTTCCTATATTTTATTCCCCAAAAACTTCAACACTACTAATTCTCTTGATTACATTCGTCAAAACACCATAAGGCCATCATCTGTCTATTCCTTTCAAACTTTTCATTACTTTAACCTACTAACAACTTGGACACCATAATAATTGAGTTTCAAAGAAAATAAATTAACTTTTCTTGTAATGAGGGAAAAGAACTTACATTTAATGCCAAACATTAATAAGGAAAAATGTAGTAGAATAGACGAAAAACATAATAGAAAACGGTGCCAAAATAGAAAGTCAAAATTTTGGACAAAGCATTGAAAGAAAATTAAAATTGGTGGCCGTAATTCTTGAAAATTTGTAAACAAAATCTAGCTATTATTTTGGCAAAAATCGGTGGCCACAAATTTTGAATATATGTGCCAAAATCTACTTTAAAGCTATTGATATTCGGTGGGAAAAAAACATTTCTGAGCTTATAAAAGTCTGTGAAAATCAAAGAATACGTAGTTAACTGGTAGGATGCAGTTGATTGCTTCAAAAAAAATGTAATCAATCAACTGTAAAATAACCAGTTCAAATTAAAATTTCTCAAAATAACTAGTCGACTTAATAATATCGATAGTTGACTAGCAAGAACATTGAGAAAACAAACTAAATCATTTGATTGTCCCTCTTCAACAACTAACTTGTTTGCATTTTTACTATATTTTTTTTTACAATTACACCTATCACTTACAACTTCCCTACAAGAATCAAGACATCAATGCTTCATCAAGGACAACAAGGAAAAAGACAAATTTCTAGTGATATCTTAACCTTATTCTCTTTATATGCCTAATATGAGCGACTATCACAACTACTGTACATATACACGCTTGCTGTCATTTTTGAAAATTTCACCTTCAATTTAACTTATATTCACCAATCACTCACATAGCCGTTCTAATTATATTTATCATATTTCTATATCTAAAGTATGCCCTTATTTGAGTTCTATAAATACACACATTAGTATCTTTATCTTCTCATACTCAAAGTTTAGGTGCGTGCAGTTATGGAGGGAATTGCATTCCGTCAATTTCAAAATATTTGTGTTTTTTGTGGTTCCAGTTCTGGAAAATATGGAGAGTATGTGAAAGCTACACAAAACGTGGCTATGGTACTGGTTAGGAGAAAAATTCATTTAGTTTATGGTGGAAGTAACCGTAGGTTAATGGGGTGTGTGTCTACAGCTGTACATGTAGGAGAATGTCAAGTTCTAAGTATTATTCCTACAGCTTTAGCTGCATCCAACATCATAAGAAAGACAATTGGGGAATAATTTAGGGTTGCTTTCATGCATGAGCGCATGGCTAGAATGATGAGTAATGCTGATGCCTTCATTACCTTACCAGGAGGTTTTGGTACTTTAGAAGAGATTTTTTAAATAGTCTCTTAGGCACAACTAAATATGCATCACAAACCGATAGGTTTGTTAAATGTTAACCATTTCTTTGATGGTCTATTGTCTTTTCTTGATCATGCTGTGAAACAAAGGTTTATTTCACACTCAGCACGACAAATTCTCATCTCAGCTTCAAATGCTGAGGAGTTGATTGATGCTTTACAAGTATATGTTCATATACTTGATTCAATTATGGCTCAAATAGAATGAACGACAGACAACTACAGGAAGCAAAAATTGGATTTGGATCTTCATATTTAAATGTAGTAAAATATAGCCATTTCTGTACCACTTTTACTTTCTTAGGGTCGACTTGGATACCATCCTTACTAGCCACATAACTTAAGAAAGTAATATTACTAAATCAGAATTTGTATTTTGAAAACTTAGCATATAGCTGATACTCCCTTGGAGTTTGTAAAACTATCTTTAAATGTTGCTTATGATCCTCTGAACTCTTGGAATATTCTAGTATATCATCAATAAATATAATAACAAATTGATCCAAAGATGATTTAATTATTATTCATTAAATCTATGAATGCAGTTTGGGCATTTGTCAATTCAAATGAAATCACTAAAAACTCAGTGTCCATGCCTAATCCTAAAAGAAATTTTTTGGAATATCCTCTTCCCTTATCCTCAATTGATGATATCCAGATATCAAATCAATTCAACTTTTTAAAAAATGTTGAGCACCTTGTAACTGGTCAAATAGATTATCTATACGAGGTAATAGGTTTTTATTCCACACTGTTACCTTATTCAACTGTCTATAATCTATGCATAGTCATAGGGATCCATCTTTTTTTTTTCACAGATAGAATTGGAGCACTTCAAGTAAAATTACTAGGGCATTTAAATCTCTTATCTAACATGTCTTGTAACTATTTCTTTTTCAGTTCCTTAAATTCAGTGGGTGCTATTTTATATGGAAATATAGATACTGGTTAGGTTCTAGGAAATAAATCAATATCAAATTCTATTTATCGTTTTAGAATAATTCTAGAAATTTCTCAGGAAATACATTAGAAAATTATCTAACCACTAAAACTTGATTTACACTAGTATACTTTATATCAACATCTCTCACCACTGCCCAATATTCTTGGCACCTTTTTGTAATGATTTATAGGCTGCTAAAGCAGACATTAAATTACTAGATACTTTGCTACGGTCTCTTTGTATTAAGAAAGAAAATTCTTCAAAAATATTGAATTTAATCAACTTAAAATGACATTTCAAAATGGCATGGCATCATACCAACCAATCCATTATCAATATCACATCAAAGTCTACCATTTTTGGACAACTGAGGTAAAATGGATGTCACATTCAGAAACCATCATATTTGGTATCTGTCTCAATTCTATAAATTTCTTGGCACACCAATCCTTTTCACTTCCAAGTAGAAATTGACCCATAATTTTTTTTTAGATGCCATAATATTCAATCTATCTTATACTAGAAACTTTATCAATTTGGAATAGAAAGGACTTTGAAACCCTATAGAATCCCTCAGCAGTACCTGAAGTATAAATATGTCCGGCTCATATCGATACTAAAGGTCCTACTAAAGAATCCTTTGCTCTGATAGCCACAGGGACACCTACTCCTCTGATACCAACTTGTCACGCTCTTAATTTTAGGGCATGTGAAACACGTATATCATGAACATATATTTTCCATAATCATGAATATTCCAATGATTTATCATGAAAACAGATACATATAGGTTTTTTCATACATATACCATATACAGACAAAGTCCATAAACATCAGAGTAACAGCAAAAGCAGGGATCCTGCCTGTGGCATATAGAGCATACTCTAGAGTACAAGTACAATATAAATCAAATTTACGAGCCTTAGAAACAAAGTTGGCTCACCCAGAGATTATGTCGTCTAGCTGGTCAACTATTTGAAGGAAAATGATCAAACTCTATATCCTTATCTGAAAAACATATAAATATCGTGTAGTGAGTTTGACAACTCAATGAGCAGATAAGACCTTCTATAACCTCTTAGGTTAGCATATGGATGAACTCATACTTTAAAATTTATCATATAAAAAGTACAGTTCGAAAGTACATCTATATGGAACCTGTATTTCAAATATCCTCATTTCACAATATAGCCCAATATTCAAAACCAAATACAGTATAATATGATTATAAAACAAATACTGTTATGCAATAAAATATTACACATGCTTTAGGAGGTTTCCATATTAGAACCAATAAATAAACCCTAGCACACAGCAAGGGAGGGTAAATCACATATCAATAATAGGAGGCATCCCGCTTTCCCCGATAACAATAACTCTCGTGTGTTGGCCATCACACGAGGCTAACACTACCCCTGCTAGTTGAGGTGTCAAGGTGCACCAAAGCTAACATTCCCTGCTGTTAGCAAACAGTGATTCCAATAGGATTCCTCCACAAATACCATATTTGCACATATGCCATATCGTTAAAAATAGAGGTTTCAGTATTAATTAATAATTTTCAGTTTTAGTACAATTCTTCTGTTAAAAACTTTCCAATTAGGGTTTATCACATATACATGTCATTTTCCAAGGCAATCATATAACTTTACAAATCAATGCAACGTGCACAATATATTTTCTTTACCATACGACGAGAAATACATTTAAAATCACATATTCAATGAGTTCAAAAATCCAATTTTAAAACCATACTATTCTTGAACTATATACTCGATAGTAAATAAATCCAGATAATTTAATCCATTTCATATACATATGAAAGTATACATAACTTGTATACATAATCAATTATACAATTAAAGTTCAATAAGAGCATAGGGCAAGTCATAGAAAGAACTATCTACTCACAGGGTAAAGGCTTTAGATTTGATAGCTCCAAAATGCACTTTTTCAATCCACATTTGACTAAATACACTTCAAAAATGTGTCCGGAGGGTCCAAAAATCAAGGAAAAGACTTTGAAAACTTGGTCACTATTAATGGCCGGAAAACATTATTCACCACCGGAAAGTATTATTCATCGCCGGAAAATACTATTCATCAATAACAAAAAGTTGTTAGATAGTTAAAAAATTTCATATCCTAAGGTTTATCTAGCTCCTAAATCCATCTATAGTGTCAGATTTTTAATTTGAGGTCTCTAAGTTAGAGTTTCAGAGTTTATCTTTTTTTGAGATTTTCTACTTCCGATCTGCGGCGATTTAACGGCTGATTTGAGAAATTGTTCGGCTAAAATCGTAGTACTCTCCATCCTAAATCCATTGGTTCCATTAGTTTTGAAATCAGAGACCTGTAGACACTCCATATCTTAAAAAAAAAATATGAAGATGCTATTTACTATTCACACTATTCACTTCTTTGCAAATTCTCTGTTCGTCTCCCACCTTCCCGTTTCCTCTTTTATTTTATTTTATTTATAATAATAATAATAATTATTATTTAATAATTAAATATTTAGATTTATTTTCATTTTATTTCATATATAATCATATAAATACAATTTTCATCCTAAAACATCCCAAAGATTTCTAAAAATTTACATTCTCATAAAACTTTAGTTGAACTCTTAAATCATGATTTTCTTGATATAAATATTAATAAAAAAAATCACAAAATAAATATCTTTATGCATAATAAAAGAAAAAATATTTTTAAAAATACAACAAAAATTTATTAGAGGCCAATATAATTATTTTAAGCAAAACAATAACTATTTTAAACAAAAATATATTTACTTCCAGCAAAACATGCACAGTCATTTAAAAAAAATCATACTTGTTTATAATAAAATATTATTTAAAAATAAAAATTTGGGATATTACAATTAGTCAGTTGAAAATTAATAGAGATGAAGGCGAGAGGAAGAGTGATAGTGAGCAAAGTCTGTGTTTCTTATTCTGGAGTATTCTGTGGTACATTATTATGCTTATAGAGGGATGAATTTATAGAATTTGTATAGAAATACATGACCACTGAAATGCTGCCACGGGCATAATAGAATCTAACAAGAATAGCACACCAAATGCACCTGGGCACCATATTTGCTAAGATACAAACACACATGGTATATGGACATATACCAGCATATAAATAATAATATAGTAATCATAATTATGTCTTAACATCACCCCTCAAACGAGAGGGTGAGCAACACACTCAGAGTTTGTCTCTTAATGACCAAAATTGAGAGTGGCTTAAAGCTTTTGTGAGACAATCTACAACTTGATCCACAGAAGGGACATATCAAATAGACCATTGATTGGCCAAGACCATATCTTGAACAAAATGCACATCTATCTCTATATGTTTAGTTTAGGCGTGCATTATGGGATCAGAAGCTAATGCTTTGGCACTTGTGTTATCACACCAGGTAATGGGAACACTTTATAAGGGAAGCCAATTTCTAATAGAAGTGACAGAAGCCATGAAATTTTTGCTACTAAATCAGCAAAGGACCTGTACTTGATTCAGTATTGGATCTAGCAGTTGCCTATTGCTTGCAAGAGGACCAGGAGATTAATGTATCTCCAAAGAAGACACGGAATCCACCAACAGACTTGTGATCATCAGGACATGATGCCCAATTTGCATTAGAATAGCCAACAAGGTCTAGAGAGTTATAGGGTTTGATACATAAGCCAAACCTTGTTGTTCCTTTTAGATATCTCAATACTCTCTTGGTAGCTTACCAGTGAACTGAGGTAGGTTTGCTCAAAAACTGACTCAGTTTATTGACTATGAAGCTAATGTTAAGGTGTGTGTTTATTAGATACTGTAAGGCTCCTATGAGCCTATGATACTGACTTGGATCCTTCAGTGGATCACCATCAAAGTTTGAGTGTCTTCCCTGTGGAACAGGAGAGGGTGCAGTGGAATCATTGACTGTGTTAAACCTTTCTAGGATATCATAGATGTATTTTCTTGTTTGATAAATAGCTCAGTATTGTTTCAATAAGCTTTAAATCCTAGAAAATAGTGAATGGGTCTAAGATCTTTGAGTGAAAAGAAACCATTCAGTTTTGAGATAAAATTGTTTATTGTTGTCATATTACTGCCAATGACCAGGATATTATCTACATAGACTAAAGCGAGGATGACTGTATCTTTCCCGTGATATATAAGCAGTGAAAAATCTCCCTTTGTGTTGAAAAGGTTCCACTTGAGTAGGGTATCTCTCAGTTTTTCGAACCTAGCTCTTGAAGCTTGTTTAAGCCTATAAATGGCTTTCACCAATTTGCAAACATGTTGAGGTTTTTTTGGGTCTATAAGTCTAGCGGGTTGCTTCATAATAACATTTTCTTACAGCATACCATTTAGAAATGTGTTTTTGATATCTAGTTTTCTGATCTCTTAATTGAATGAGACAGCTAAGGTTAAGATTAACTTGATAGTGGTTGCCTTGACAATAGGGCTGAAGGTTTCATTAAAGTCTGTTCTTGGTGTTTGCTGGAAGCCTTTAGGAACAAGCCTCGCCTTATTTCTAGAGAGTGATCCATTAGAATTATATTTAGTTTTGAAAACCCATTTACAGTCAACCCATTTAATTTTGTTTCTAAAGCTTCCTCCACACTTGTTAATTCTTTGTTTTCAAGTTTTTGAGCTAAGCCAATGAAAGGTGTTTTATACTTGAAGATGCCACTTTTACTTCGAGTAGTCATTTGATGAGTATTTGATTGACCCAAAACATCTTGTTTATAATGATCAGTGCTGCTATTAGTGGAGAAAGATTACTAAGTGCAATCAATAGCTTTACCTTTTGTATTTGTTATATGAGGCAGTACTACTTCAAGAGGAATTGTCTTGAGTTTGGGTTTAGTGGTACTATTTGACTATGATGAGCTTTCTGAGTTCTTTAAGTTAGATTTGGTGTGACCTGGATGAACAAATGTGTTGAATGACATAGGAGCAGTTCCATTGTTAGTAGATTGTTTTGTATTTAGAAGTCCATGAGCAAAGGGAAATTCATGCTCATTAAACACTACATGATGAGATATTATGATTTTGCTAGTGGGAGTAAGACATTTGTAACCCTTATGTGCTCTACTATAGCCTACAAACACACATTTCTATGTATGGAAGTGGATTTTGTGTTCATTGTAAGGTTGAAGACACAGATAACATGCACTTCCAAATGCTCTAAGAAATTTGTAATTTGTTTTTTTTCTATACAACATCAAATTTGGTGAGGATCCCTTCAAAACCTATGTGGGCATTCTATTAATCAAATAAACTGCAGTGTGAAAGGCTTCAAGCCAGTAGTGTAGAGGCATATATGATTGAGCTAGGAGAGTCAATACACTCTTGACTATGTGTCTATGTTTGCGTTCTGCTCTTCCATTTTGTGTTGAGGTATGTGGGCATTTAATGCTAGAGTCTTGCAGAAGAGAGACAAAGCTATGATACTCTCCTCCCCAATCACTCTATATAGTTTTAATTCTTCTGTTAAGCATATTTTCAACTAGTTTCTTAAACTGAATAAATGCACCTAGTACTTCTCTCTTAGTTTTTAGGGGGTATAGCCATGTGTATATGGTAAAATCATCAACAAAGTGTATGTAATATCTATGCCCACTTGTAGATCTAATAAGAGTGCCCCCCCCAAAGGTGTGTATGAATGAGTTCTAAAGGTACAGTGGCTGGTGATTCAGAAGTGTGGAAGGGTAGTGAATGATATTTTTCCATTTGACATGCTTCACAAAAAAAATTACTTTCATTTATATTAACTGAAAAATTACACTCTTTTAGTCAATGTAAGATTAGATGGATGTCCTAGCTTTTGATGCCAAAGTTATTTTTCTATTAGAAACACTGAAGAGTCATGATTGGATGATAATCCTGACGCTAGAGATGGATGCTCAATCTTATACAGACCATCTTTAAGATTCCCTTTGAACAAAGTCCTCCCTGTTTGTTTATCATTCACAAAACACCTAGCAGAGTCAAATTCAATAAGTACATTGTTATCACTGACTAGTATGTACATACTCATAAAAAATTTTAGTTACTTTTAGTGCAAAAAAAATATATCTTACTTTTAATGAGCCAACAGAGTTAGAACACTTAAGTACTAGATTAAAGAATTGGAGTTATCTCACCATTTCCTACTATCAAATTAGTCTTACCATGACTGTTTGCTAGAGGTGGTGCTTTTGGAGCCCCTAACTCCCAAGCAAGAAAATATTTTTGCCCCCAACTATCATTGGTTAAAAAAAAAGAGAGGTTCTCTCTTACATAATATGTTCATTATTATCCATAACACGTCACTAAATTTGTCTATATTAAATCAATGGTGAAAAAAATGAGGTGTAAAGAAAGTGTGAAAATAACTCCTGCATTCTAGGGATTTGGATCCTCATGTGTCATGTTAATCATGTGAGTAAAGATCATGGACAAGTACATTTTGTTATTATCCTTTTGTAATTATTAGTTCTATATAATTATTATTTTTACATGACCAATATATCATATAAAAATATTTAAATTCGGTTTCAAATGGAAAAAGGTGTAAAATAAATGATATTTTTTATGCCTTGATCGGTGATGTTAAAATAATCTATCTCTATTGTCTTTCTAAAAGAGAAATACTCTTAAAGAAGCCAAGAATATAACCCTATATTATCAAATCTGAATAGTTTTATGGCTTTAGCGCATATCATAATAGGATCCAAGGGTGTGTTTAGCGGAGAATGCTAAAATGAAAGGTAATTACAAATTATATATGCATGGGACAAAAAGGAAGGTAATTACCAACTTAATTACAAGTGAAGTAGCAGTAACTTTCCCTAATTTTTGAATTAAATTTATAATAAAAATATACGCATTACCGAAAATAATAAATATAATTGATATTAATAACTTTTAAAAATGTTGGTAGGATAAGTACACTTGGAAACCTAAAATTTTATGGGTATATTTGTAATTAATTGTTGCCCACGTTTTGTGAATAATTGAATACCATGAAAATTTAAATTTTTAGGAAAATTTGAACATGTATATCAAATATGATAATCCTTTTTTCTTATATAAAGTTTCCTAGAAAATCTGAAACAATCCCTATCTCATGCTTTTTATAGGGATTCCACCGGATTCAAAAGGTTAACTGGCTATACACACCCCTAATTATCTCCTTAAAATAGTAGAACAAATGTGCCCATCTCATTCTTCTTGAGGTTCTCCTTTTTCCCATGCTTTTGTTTGATGTTTTTCAGGTAACCATATCGCGATAAATCACAGTACTGTAGTTGTTATTGCTCCCTGGGGCTTTGGTTCCGTTTCGTGACTTCTAAAAAAAAGGAAAAGAAAAACTCATTTCTCCCAACTCATTTCTTTTACTGTCTTACTATATTTACTACGCATTAAAAATCAAATAATTATTGTCAACAAAAAAGTAATTTTTGTCAAACGCCATAGAAATAATTAGTACCGTTGTAGTATTGAAAAACACAATAATAGCTATTCCATTTGTATATGTCAAAAATTGGAATTTATTTATTAATTTGTTTAATAGTACTATTTTTATTATTATCATAGGAGAGCTAGAAATATTTTTGTAGGGTAAAAGTATATTCGAAGAAGTCACTAATTATTTGTGAGGATGTTTTGTAGCGGGAGATTTTACAAATTAATTCAAACCTTCTGTAACGTGAAGTACCAAAAAAAGGAAAGCTATAAATTAATTAAATGGTCATTTTTCCCAGATACATTTATTGCATTTTGAATTATTAGTGTAAATATAGAAATGTAAATCTTAAATGGAAAGAATGGGATATTTCCAATTTTCAGCACTACCCATTATATAAAAAGCACGTTCAGAAGAGAAAATGGTATGTGATAGGAGGCAGAACACTTTTCTTTGAATCGAAATGAGGAACTGCAATTGCAATAACAACAAAACCATAGCAACAATGCTTATGGTGTTGCTGCTTCTATCCACTATTCTGATATTTCCTTACTACATGAAGCCGGAGCCTCCAAGTTTTTTGCTTTGGTGGTTTTGTTTTATCCCTATCTTTACCTTCCTTTATGCCCTTTTCCTTTCAATTTTTTTTTGGTGAAGGTACTCTAGCACAAGGCTTTGCAACCGGTGATTTTCTCTGTAAAAGGAGGTTCGGTAACTTTCAAGAGGTAGTAGTTAAGTGGTTTTGCTTTCTGTTGTGGAGAAAATGGATATTCAGTAGAAAGAATGAAGTGAAAAGAAAATGTAGGACTCCTTTTCTCCTGATGATTTGTTTCCCCAATTGACAAAATATTTTAGAGAGGGATTTGTGGTGGAATTAATACTAAAATTGTTCTTCATTTTTGTTTCATGCTCATATTTTGTGGGTGTGTGTCCTTTTCTCCTGATGATTTGTTTCCTCAATTGATAACATTTTCGAGAGGGATTTATGGTGGAATTAATACTAATATTGTTCTTCATTTTTGTTTCATGCTCATTTTGTGGGTTTTTGGGTGGGTGGGTGTGTGTGTGACTTATGAATTCTTGAGAAGAGAGGAGTCGTGGTGGTCCCTCCCTGACTGCTTAAATCCCACGAGTGAATAGAATGTTTGATCTACATTGGATCTCACCTAAATTAAACCATCCCATTTATCTCAGATGTAGCTCCCTTCTTTTATATATATATATATATATATACACACACACACACACGTAGAAACTGTCCCATTCTTAGTTGTGATAATCAGACTTCGAATTTCATATTGATAAAGTTTTGGAAAAAAATCGATTAAATAAATTTCGTTCTATTTCAACCAATCTGTTCAAAATACCAAGAAAACTTGATTAAGAATTACTAAGAAACTGGGGATGGGATAATAAAAGATAAGAAGTTTTTAGATCAGTAAGTATTTCATGAGATGACAGAAATTTAAACCCATTTGTTTCAGTAAGTAACTGATTTGCTGCTATATTAACCGTTGAGATTTTTCTCAGTGCTTTTGGATTGGGTGAACCGAGTGTGAGAGGAAAGAGAAAGAAAGAAAAGTATAGCTACCTTCCTTGTATAATTTAGGAATCAATTATTATGTTCTCCTTTTTGGTATTCTATTTATTTTTTCTCATATTTCTACAAATTTTAGAAGCTATTTATCTTTTTTTTTTAATTTCCGTTTTACTGTCTATTTTATCTTGTGTCTGAATTTTGAATTTTAAAAATTTATATAAAGTCACTGTCTCTTATTTAATTATTGAAAAATATTTGAGTAATATAAATTTTTTTTGAAGAAAATAATTTAGGACAATGATAAAAAATTTCAAGTCTTACAACTCTTTTGAAAAGGATTAAATGAAGTTAACCAATTTGACTTTATTTGATAGTTTATTTTTTTAAAAAAATTGTAGCCATATCATTATTTAATATTGTTGACTGACAAATAATAAATGTCGATACAAACTTCACTTGTTCACTCTGATTTTTAATGTTAATTGCAATTTTTATCTTAAATTAAAAATCATTATAATGTCTCTCAAATTTATATATCTCATTGCAATTTGCTCTCTCCATCAAAATTCGCTGTCAAATCTAACGTTTCACCATTCAATTCACTCAAAAAATATCAAAAATTTCCCTCTCCTACCCAATTTTTATTTTCTCCAAAATCAATTTGTCTTGACCTGAGAAAATCCCCCTAACCTGCGACATTAATTGTTGTTATGAACTTTAATCATTGGGCATGGTTCTTAAAATGAACAATTCACTACCTAATCTTCTTTCATTCATTCACATATGGATAGAGCACCCATACTTGGCTATGAGTTTGACTACGTACTGTGAGGGATTCAATATTCACTCCCTAACCCAAGACAATGTTGCTTTATGGCTTGCATCATATAGTAGGGGTACATCATTCAAATTCAGTCAGGTCAAACCATAAATACAACCCAACAGAATAAAATTTGGGTTGAAAAACTGACACCCGTCATTGACTGAAGTTTTGTATTACTCAAAACATTTGGGTTATATCAAGTTGATCAAGTTGATTCGAGTTTGAGGAAGAAATTAGATAATGTTAAAGTGGAGAAAAAAAACTTTTATATGTTGAGTTGGTTGGGCTGATCGAGTTGAGTTTAAACAGATTCTAAAAAATTGCACTTAACCCACCCATGTGGACTTATTTTTTAGTAAAACACAATTTGTTTAAACTCATTAATTTGAATTGATCCGATCGATGCAATTTTTTTCAACAGATTAGATCAGGTTTGAATGAATTGTCAGGTTATGTACACCCCTATCATGTAATGTGTCCACCTTCCAAGAAGATTAGGGAGTGAATTGTTTACTTTAAGAACCATGCCAATGATTAAAGTCCGAGCCAATGCTAGCATTCAAATAACTCAAAGAAAATATTTCCTGACAATACCAAATCTCATATAAAAAAAAGTGTTGAACAGTTCTCTAGAAAAAGTACAAGTCAAATGCAAAATTTTTGGGTGACCATCTGTTCTTTCGATGAGTCTAAGTGGGAGAGATATGCAGAGAGATAGGAAGGAAGCTATGGGAGAGCAAAAGTTTAGAGATTCTGGAATTGTCAAATTCTGATCCATTACGTCTTGTCATGTACAATTAAGAAACGGGAAAGAGAACTAAATAGGTAGTGAGAAATCTTGAAACTTGCAGAAAGAGTTGAACTAATGGCGGATTATTAACTTGGGTGACAATGGATTTTGAAAGGGAAAGGGAAATAATTGAATGGGGAAAAATTGAATCTGGAAGAAAGGAGATGAATGGAAAAGTAAGTACCACTAAGTATGCCTTCCACCAAGAATCACATCCAGTAAGAGCAAACACATAATATTGAAACCATTTTGATATTTTGGTAGTTTAGAAACAAACCATTTCAAGTAATGACGCTGGCTCGGTGAATTCCAATGAGGGTATTTTGGAAAATAACTTGTAAACAAATGACATTTTTATAGTGGGAATAGATTATAGATTGATATTGATGTGTACAATAATACTCACGGTATTTTTCCCTCTCTCTCTCTCTCTCTCTCTCTCTATGTGTGTGTGTGTGTGTGTGTGTATTCAAATTCACTGCATGCAATCTTGTGTTTAATGTTCATTGTCCTCTAATTATACAAGAACCATGAGTATGAAAACTGTAGCAATTAGTTTTGAGTTTGACTAGTGATTAAGAAGTGTAAGGAAAAATTCAAAACAATACAGAGATGGAGTCAGAAAGTAAGTTTTAAAATGTATGAAAATCACACTATCCTTTAAAGTGATATTTACCTCCACTAGTTGGTGCAGGGTTAAGGAAAGTAACTCTTAGAATTGATCCAAAGCATTTGGAGAATTCCACTAAGCAATTGTGAAATTATCTGCTCATGAACAACTTTAAAGAGAAATAGAGAAGTGTATGCAAGGAGAAGAAATTGTTGTGTCATATGATCCTAGTTGAGAACATATATTTATAATAATATTTTTGAACCAACTTGCGTTTTCAATGATAGCTAACCAACACAATTTGACAAATCATTGTGTATGTTTTAAATCTTCTTAAGTGACATGTTGATCATGTGATATAAAGTCGTATAAGTTTTACTTTGTCTACTCATAATTTTGCGATGTATACATAGGTTACACAATTTCCTCTTTTTTTCAGGAAAAATTAGGGCACATATAGGTTGTTCCTAGCTCTAACCTCCAAGGAAGAGTGAACTGATGATTTTGTGTCGTCTCGGTTCAATCTCGCTATTTTTTTATAAAGAAAAGTTCATTCAAATCAAAATCTAATGGCACTTATAATATATATTAAATGTCATAGGGAAGAATATTTATACTTCTTCTCACTGAATAATCCACTATAAAAGTTTTACTTCACTCCAAACAAAAAAAGCTATTTAGCAGCCGTCACATAGTAGTAGTTGATTAAATGCATGTGACGGAAAATTTTGATTGTGGTTTTAAAACCATTGCTAAATGCCTTAAAAAATGCCTTTAAATTCTGTTTTTCTTGTAGTGCCCAAGCATCTAAATCAACATGGACTATTGATGATTGAACTGACAAAGTCTCTATATCTTTCAAATATTGATAATTTCACGAATCAAGTTAGCACATTTTTTTGGGGGAAAAACTTAAAGGTGTATATACGATGTTCTAAGGCAAGACGAACCTAAGACTTTATCTTGATGCAGATAAATCTTAGTTGTTGAGAAAAATTAATTACACAATGATAAGTGGATTTTATATTCATAAATTAATTGTTTTTAGTTTAGAATTATGTGAGTTTTTGAGTAATTTATATTAGATTTATGTAGGATTGTGTGTTTATTTAGTAGATAGAAAGAAGACGAAGAATTGAGGTAAAATTGAAGAAAATAAAGAAAAATTAATAAGAATTGTGTATTTTAGACAACTTCGATATTACTTTATTAATTTGGCCATAAATATCTCACATAAGCTCCGATTGAAATGATTCAAATGCCTGTGGAAAGCTAAGAAAAAGATCTATTACTTTTATGTTGTGAATTTTGAAATATGTGGTGTCAAGGGGGTAGGATATTTTTGTTACGATCCGAAGATGATAATACAATTTTTAAAAAATAAAATAATAAAAAAAATATAAGAGTTTGAGTTGGATTGAAAAGCCTTTTAAAAATAGAGTTTAAGAAGGATTCAAAGATCTATTTCAACTTTAAAAAGAACCTTTGGGCTATGAATTTAGAAAGCAGGAGAGGAACTTAGACTCTTTCTAGACGACAGCTTTAATTCCATCTTTATCTGAGTTTTTTTTTTCTTCTTCTTCTATGTTTTCTTTTACGTTTTAATTTATTTTCTAGGACTACAGTGTAGCCTAATTATGGAATTTTGTATTGTCTATTCAATTTAATCAATAAATTATTTTTCTTAAATTGAGTTTTCTACATTATTTTTAATGTTTCTAATTGTTTGATCACCAGTTAGATGATCTGTTAATCATAATATGATCGAGAAGAGATTTATATGTCTAATTCATTGTATAGATAACAATAGATTGCACGTAAGATAGATATATACTTACATGGCTTGTTCAATCTCAATTGAGAATCATAGAATTTAATGAATATTTACTTGTTATAATTCACATGGAGACACAATGGCTTAACATTTAAAAAGTTTGTTTATTAGACCTTGAGAGAGGATAGTGGATAATTTAAGGTATCTCAACTGGTAATTAGAATTATAATTTCTAGATTAAATAGATAGATAAATACAAAGTGAATTAATTATGGTGAAGTTGAAATCTCTAGAATTCCAATCAATTTTAATTAGTTACTATTACTTTCAAATTTTGTAGTTTTATTTTATTTTATTTTCTCATTCTTAATTAATTTAATATTCAAATTATTCAATTGGGATAAAGATAATTTTAGTGCAATAATTAATAACATTAATCCTCGTGAAATTGACCCTTTTACACTCACCTATAGATATTTTTATTACTTAACAATGAAAGTGTACACTTGCACTTAGACACATATCTAATTCATGCATATCAAGTTTTTAACACAGTTGCTGGAGATTATTTTGTTTATTAATATTGTTAGTAAATAGTCATAATCCTAGTTGAATTTTATTTTTATTTATCAACTGTGCTTTTTGATTCAAAATTTCAGGTAATATCTCAAGAGAACAAATATGCTGTTAAATAGAATACAAAAAATATGAATAGATGGAATCATTGGATACTCCAATATTATGCTCTGTCCACAAATTATTGAGCGTATTATAATTATGAATACTATGTTGGTAATTCATATGCTCCATTCTAAACAGAGCTTGTAGTAACTGTAAAATTTAACAAAAATTCTAATTAAAGAAAATTTGGAATAAAAGAGAGAATTTCGAAAATAGGGATAAGAACTATAGAAAATATATATATTTACTACATGGGTTAAAGAAGTACAAAGAAAATATGAAAATTTACGTTTTGGCGTGTAATTTTTATTTTTAAATGATAATATTTTGCTATAAGCAAATATATTTTTATTTGTTTAAAAATGATTATGTTTTGCTAAAAGTAAATATAATTTTAATTAAAATAAGTATTGTTTTACTTAAAATAATTATATTGGCCTCTAATGAATTTTTGTTGTATTTTTAGAAATATTTTTTCTTTTAATATGTAAAAAGATATTTATTTTGAGATTTGTTTATTACAATTTTTATCAAGAAAAATCATGATTTAAGAGTTTAACTAAATGTTTATGAGAATGTAAACTTTTAGAAATTTTTGAGATATTTTAAGATAAAAAACAGAATTTATATGAATTTATATAAAAGAAAATCCTACTATTCAATTATTAAATAATAATTATTATTATTATAAAAAAAAAGGAAAGGAGAAACCGGGGGAGACAATACAACGGAGACGGGAGAAAATCGAGAAAGAGGAATAGTGAGTGAATAGTAACCTTCAACTTTCTCTCTATATCTGGAGTACCTAAAACTGAAGGTGTTACTAGATTCAGGACGAAGAATACTACGGTTTTAACCGATCAATTTTTCAAATCAGCCGTTGAATTGTCATATATCTGAAGTAGAAAATATCAGAAAAAGATAAATTCTGAAACTTTTACTTAGAGACCTCTAATTGAAATTCTGACACTATAGTAGATTCAGGAGTTAGATAAACCTTAGGATATGTATATTTTAGGGCTGCCCAATCTGGAACCCTTACCTTGTGAGTAGATGATTCTTCTATGACTTGCCTTTACTATTTTTGAACTTTAAATTGATAAATGAGTATGATTGCAAGTTATTTATACTTTTATATGTTTCTGAAATGGTTTAAAATATCTGAAACGATTGCAATATGATTATCTAAAATGATTGCATTATGATATCTGGTTCAAGAAGAGTGACTTTTGAAATGAGTTTTAAAACACATTGAACATGTGAGTTTTAAATGTATTTCTCATTATATGGCAAAAGAAATATGTTATGCATATGATATTGTTTTATACAGAGATATGTTTGCCTCGGATATGGGTATGTATACATGATTCCCTTGATTGGAAAATTTTGACAGATGAATATACTAAGACTGAAAGTCTATATTATATTGAGAATTTTGATTATATGGCATTTGTGCATATGATATTTTCTGTGGAGGAATCCTGTTGGAAACACTGTCTGTTAACAACAGGTCATGTTAACCCTGGTGCACCTTGATTGCTTCAGCTAGTAGGGGTGGTACTAGCCTCGTGTGAGGGCCAACACACAGGAGATGATATATGATGGAGAGAGGAATGCCTCCTATATGGGCGAGATGCCAGTTATATGCGTTATGATTTGCCTTCCCTTACTGTGTGCTTGAGAAATACCCATATAGAGTCCCTTCGCGTATCCTCTTGAATGGTAGTAGAGCAAACCTTAAAGTTGGGTGTGAATTTTATGAATAAATGATTGAACTTTGTACTAAATCTTTCGATTCTCCTAATGCATGCACTATTTATTGTGTTCAAGCAAGTTGTGCGATTTGTGTGATTGCATATTTCAATAAATTTGAGTGACTTGTTGGAGTAGATAACATTAAAAGCCTATGATTTAATTCATTTTAATTTAAAATTTAAAAAATGGATAAAAATTATATTTTTGTTTGAATTTAATTCTCTTGTAATTTATATTTTTACTTGAAAATCTTGAAAATATTTGAGGACCTAAACCTTGAGTATTTGACTTATTTAACACTTGGAGAAGGTTCATGTGTTTCAAATATTATATATGATATCATAAGATTCTATGACTTTTTTTTATTATTACTTGAGGCAAAATCTTAGACTAACACCTCATCTAGAAGATGATTTAGGCTTTTTTGGATTGTTTGAACCTTTCAAGTCTACCCATAAATTATTATGTCCTTAGTCCCCCTATTTTGAGCATAATTAAATCCTTTTATTTGAAATCCATATTATTAACTAAGACAAAAAATGAAAATACCCCTTTTTTTTTACCATTTTCACTCATATACATGATTATTATTAAAAATTATGTTAAGAGCTATATTGTTAAAGGATGAAAGTACGGAGCATGAAATTTGTAATAACCGTAAAATTTAACAAAAATTCTAATTAAAGAAAATTTGGAATAAAAGAGAGAATTTTGAAAATGAGGATAAGAACCATAGAAAATATGTATATTTACTACATGGGTTAAAGAAGTACAAAAAAATATGAGAATTTACGTTTTGGGGCATAATTTTTATTTTTTAAATAATAATATTTTGCTATAAACAAATATATTTTTATTTGCTTAAAAATAATTATGTCTTACTAAAAGTAAGTAGACTTTTAATTAAAATAGTTATTGTTTTGATTAAAATAATTATATTAGTCTCTAATAAATTTTTGTTTTATTTTTAGAAATATTCTTTCTTTTAATATGTATAAAGATATTTATTTTGAGATTTTTTTTATTACGATTTTTATCAAGAAAAATCATGATTTAAGAGTTTAACTAAAGGTTTATGAAAATATAAATTTTTAGAAATTTTTGGAATATTTTAGGATGAAAAACAGAATTTATATGAATATATAAAAAATAAAATCCTATTATTCCAGTATTAAATAATAATAATAATAATTATTATTATTATAAATAAATAAAAAGAGAGGGTGAGATGCAGCCGTTCACGGGTCAAAAATTTTATATATGAATAGTGAGAGTGAATAGTATGAATAGTAACCTTCAATTTTCTCTCTAAGATCTGGAGTGCCTATTAGCTTTCGATCTAAAAACTGAGGGTACTACTGGATTTAGAACAGAGAATACTACGGTTTTGACTGATCAATTTTTCAAATCAACCGTTGAATCGCCGTAAATCTAAAATAGAAAATCTCAGAAAAAGGTAAACTCTGAAACTCTTACTTATAGATCTCTAATTGAAAATCTGACACTGTAGATAGATTCAGGAGTTAGATAAACCTTTAGATATGAATATTTTCGATCAAATGACAGTTTTTTGTTCGTCGTGAATAGTGAATTCCGGCGGGTGAATAGTATTTTTCAGTGGTGAAAGTGATTTCAGCCGGTATGAATAGTATTTCCCGATCGTGAATAGTGACCAAGCTCTCGGAGTCATTTTTTAGGTTTTTGACCCCCCAGATACATTTTTGAGGTCTATTTGATCAAATTGAGATTGAAAAAGTGCATTTTAGGGCTATCTAATCTGGGGCTCTTATCTTGTGAGTAGATGATTCTTTTTATGACTTGCTTTTACTCTTCTTGAGCTTTAAATTGATAAATGAGTATGTGTACAAGATATTTAGACTTTGATATATTCCTGAAATAGTTTAGAATATCTGAAACAGTTGCAATATGATATCTAATTTAAGAAGAGTATGAATTTTGAAATGAATTTTGAAACACATTGAACATGTGATTTTAAATGTATATCTCATTATATGGCAAAGAAAATATATTATGCATATGATATTGATTTACACAGTGATATGTTTATCTCGGATATGGGCATGTTTACGTGATTCCCCTGATTAGGAAGTTTTGACAGAGAAATATACTGAGAATGAAAATGCTGCATTATAATAGTATCTCTGTTTTGATTATTATGGAATATATGAGATTATGGTTTTATTTAGGAATCCTATTAGAAACACTGTCTGCTAACAGCAGGTCATGTTAGCCTTAGTGTACTTTGATTACCTCAGCTAACAGGGGGTGATGCTAGCCTCGTGTGACGGCCAACACATGGGAGATGATATGTGATGGAGAGCAGAATGGCTCCTATATGGGCGAGATGCCAGTTATATGAGATGTGATTTGCCTTCTCTTGCTATGTGCTTGGGAAATACCCATATAGAGTCCCTTCGCGTGTCCTCTAGAATGGTAGTAGGGCAAACCTCAGCGGGATGCTGAGTTTAGACAAATCCTATACCACCAAAGTACGAAAAGGGGTTAAACTCTGATATGATGGTTCTAATATAGGATCCTCCAAATGTTTTCATAAGAATTATATTGATGCATAACATGATTTTATTATCATTCTTACAGCATTACTTATGAATTGAATATGAATATGAATTTGAACAGAGATTATTTGAAATGCGGGTCCCATATGAATATACCTCTGAATTGTATTTTCAATGTGACAAGTTTTTAAAATAAAGAGTAAATTTATATGTTGACCTAAGAGGTCATAGGAGGTGTTATCTTCTCACCGAGTTGTAAAACTTACTACACGTGGTTTATATGCTTTTCAGATAAAGACCCGGAGTTTGGTCCTGCAGCTTCTTGATCGACTAGGTGTCGTACTTATGTGGTGAGCCTAAATTGTTTTTGGGCTTTTAGTGTTTAAAATTGTATTACAATAATACTCTAATGTTGCTCTGAACACCACAGGCAAGATCTTTGCTTCCGTTGTAATATTGTTAAGTGTAGCATTGGCATGTATAATTTGTTATGTTGGGAACTTGCAAACGTATGATATTATTATGATATGTCATCATATGAAGTTGATTGCACATAGATAAAAATAAAGTTATCGAACAGTAGTGTTATTCTCGTTCCTAAAAGTAAGGGCGTGACAAAATTAAAAAATGAAGGAAGTTAAAAAAAATTTGCAAAAGAAAAAGAAATATGTGAATGTGGAGAAAAGGAGAAAAAGCTTTAGAAAATATATGAAGGAAAAAAAGTGAAAAAAATAATGAAGTAATAGAATAAAAAAGGGAGCTGAAAAATAAGTTTGAAGGAAAATCCCTGAAAATTCTAGAAGCTTTATAAAATAATTTAAATAATAATGTGTATTTTTGTGATTTGAACCTAGTTTAATATCCTTGATCCTACCCTAAACCCAAGACAAATTAAAAGTTTAAAGCCTCTTTATTGATCATAAGTGTGATGCTTAACCTCCATTAGTGGAGAGTGACATGAAAAATAAGTGTATAGAACTCCTAAAACTTCAATTATCTGGAGATCTGCCCTTAAAGTATTGGGTTACAAAAACTCATCTGAGTGCAAGAGCTTAGGTATCAGAAGGTTATTCATATACACACTCAAGATTCAAAAGGGTTAAACATAAGTTATATTTGAGTTGATTTATATATGATTATAATTTTTGAAATTTTTCTTGAGTTACAGATTTGCTAAAATCTCTGAGGTAAAAATTTAGTAATTCAAAATAATGTGGCACTCAATGCATAGTTTTGAATTTTTTTTCTAGTTTTATTGTTTTGCTTGAGGATAAGTAAAAAGCTAAATTTGAGAGTATTTGATAAGTGTGTTTTATACTTATAAATTAATTATCTATAGCTTAGAATGTTGTGAGTTTTTGAGAAATTTATGTGTGATTGTCCATTTATTTTGTAGATAGAAAGAAGATGAAGAATTTTGGGAAAATTGGAGAAAATAAAGAAAAAGAGTAAGAATTGCAAAAATTATAGACAACTTCGATGCTACTTCTTTAATTTGGGCTCTGATCGAGATAATTCAAGTGGCTATAGAAAGTTAAGAAAAATATTTACAACTTTTAGGTGAGTTTTGATAGATTTGGCATCGAGAAGCTAGATATCGGCATTGTAATCCAAAGATGATAATGCAATTTAAAAAAATAGATAGAATTTGAGTTGGATTGAAAAATCTTGTAGAGTTAAATTAAAAGACCTTTTGACATCTTTAAAAAGACCATTGGGTCTGCAAATTTAGAGGAGGAGGAGAGGAGTTTATGCTCTCTCTGGGTAGCAACTTTAACTACATTTTCATATAAGATTTTTTCTTCTTCTTCTTCTTCTTATATGTTTTCCTTTATGTTCTAGTGTATTTTCTAGGGCTACCATGTAGCCTAATTATAAATTTGTTTATTGTCCATTCAATTTAATCAATGAATTATATTTTTTATATTGAGTTTTCTACGCTATTCTTAATGCTTCTAATTACTTGATCACCAGTTAGATTATCTATTAATCATAATGTGATTAAGAGAAAATTATGTGTCTATTTTATTGTGTAGTTAACCAAAAATTGCATGTAAGATAGAGATATACTTACATAATCTATGCAGTTTTAATTGAGAACCATATATTTTAATGAATTTTTTATTATTATAATTCATATAGATATATAGTGGGTTAACATTCGAAATGTGTGTATGTTAGATCTCAAGAGAGGTTAGTAGATAATTTAAGGTATCTCGATTGACAATTATGATTATAATTTCTAAAGCTAAAAACTTGATATGGACGAATTATATATTCTTTTAAGTTCAAGCCGTATGACGTATATTATCGGTGTAAAGTAATAAAAATATGTGAGTATAGAGTATCGATCCTACAAGAATTGATGTTATTAAAAACACCATTAATTTAATCTTTATTCCAATTAAATACATTGAATATTAAATTGATGAAGAATGAGAAAATAAAATAAACTACAAAATTTGAAAGTAAGAGTAACTCAAAATTGATTGGGATTATGGGGATTCTGATTTCACCGTAATTAATCAACTTTTCATTTATCTGTCTCTTTAATCTATAAATTATAATCTTAATTGCCAATCAATATACTCTAAATTATCCATTAGCCTCTCTTGAGGTCTAAGAGAAACACTTTTCAAATGTTAACCCATTATGTATCTATATGAATTATAACAAGTAAAGATTCATTAAGATATATGATATTCAATTAAAACTACACAAATCATATAAGTATATCTCTATTTTACATGTAATCTATAGTTAACTACACAATGAAATAGACACATAAATCACCTCACAGTCTCATTATGATTAACATATCATTTAACTAGTGATCAAGTAATTAGAAGCATTAAGAACAATATAAAAGACACAATTTAAAAAAATTACTCATTGGTTAAATTGAATAGACAATATAAAGGTTCATAATTAGACTATATCATATACACTAGAATATGAAAGAAAACATAAAAGAACAAGAAGAGTAAAACTTAGATGATGATAGTATTGAAGCAGCTATTTAGAGAGAGCTTAAGCTCCTCTCCTCCTTCTCTAAATTTGTAGCCCCAAGGATCCTTTTAAAGGTGCCAAAAGATCTTTCACTTTAACCCAAACTTTTTTAAAATAAAAAATCTTTTAGTCCAACTCAAACTCTATCTTATTTTTATTATTATTTTATTTTTCAAAAATTACATTATTGTCTTGGGATTGCGATGCCAATATTTAGCTTCTCAATGCCAAATATATCAAAACTCAAAACATAAACAGTATAGATATTTTTCTTAACTTTCCATAGCTACTTGAATTTTCTCGATTGAAGTTCAGATGAGAGAGTTATGCATAAATTAAGAAAATAACATCGAAGCTGTCTATAATTCTTGCAATTCTTACTCTTTTTTCTTTATTTTCTCCAATTTTCTCTTAATTATTTATCTTCTTTTTATCTACAAAATAAACACACAATCACACATAAATCTAACATAAATTACTGAAAAACTCATAAAATTCTAAGTTAAAAATAATTAATTTATGAGTTTAAAACCCACTCATCCACAATTTTTTGCATTGAAAGGGGTATTTGGAGGATGAATTTATTGATGTTATGCGCAGCCTACAATGGTGCTACCAAGAAAAATTTCCATAGCTACTTAAATCATTTCTATTGAAACTCAAATGAGAGAGTTATGCATAAATTAGGGAAGCAACATCGAAATTGTCTATAATTCTTGCAATTCTTACTCTTTTTTCTTTATTTTCTCTAATTTCCCTCAATTCTTTATCTTCTTTTTATTTACAAAATAAACACACAATCACACATAAATTACTCAAAAACTCACAAAATTTTAAGTTAAAATAATTAATTTTTGAGTTTAAAGCCCACTCATCTCACAATTTCTTTTGCATTGAAAGGGGTGATTTAGAGGATGAATATATTGATGTTATGTGCAGCCTACAATGGTGCTACCAAGAAAAATAGGGATATGGAGGATTACTGTCACGGCCCCAAATGATGGAACACATGACCGGCACGACATAAGGGTTTCCCCCTAGCCGCAAGCCTAACACATAGCATGCACAACCATCCAGCACACAATCCAGAGTACATAATAAATATAACTGGCCACATATGCCACATCCAATATTAGAAAATACTGTATATATGTATATATATATATATCTCATGATATCTCATGAATCCAACATTTTGATTCAACTTGGCCCATGGCCTCATAATATTCATGTGATTCAACTTGGCCCAAGGCCTCATAATACCAACATTATTGTAAAATATAAAACCATTTTTTTCAAACAACACATCAAAATACGCAAGAAGCGAGGATCCTGCCTGTATGTTCATGGAGATACTCTAGACATAACTAAACTAAACAAACAGTACAAAAGAGCCTTGCCCAAACTGGGGCTCACCAACACTATCTTCAGCCTCCTACGAAGCTGTAGCTGGATCAAAGTCTCTTTGACTATCTGTGGGGAGGAAACAAAAGAGGGGTGAGATTACCACATCTCAGTGAATGAGTAAATCATACTATAACTGAAACAGGGCAAACCAAGCACGAGTGTTTCGCAATGGGTTTAATAATTGAAATATTAAGCATTAAACCATAATTTATTGAAAGAATGCTAAACAGTTCAAATGTATGTTCAAAAGATAAAACAGGATTAAATCAATAACCGTAAGCAAATCAATTATGCATGGTAAGTAATAAATGAAGATATTTATGCAATAACAATGATGAATGAGCTTGTTTAGAAATATTTAATCTTTAAGAAAAATGCATCAGTTTATTGGAGGTCTTTCCTAACAGATCTATCATCTTCCCCAAGCACACAGCAAGGGTAGGGTAATCACTGTAGGCGTAGACATAAGTCCACCCTAAATTTTATGTCTTAGGCAGTCATATGCCCGTCACAATATCCTAGGCCGAAGCCGTAACATGATCAAGGTGCACCAGGACTAGCACTACCTGCGGCTAGCTAACAGTGATCTAAAAGGGTCCCTCCAATAGAAAACATTTGAAATATGCTATTCAGAGAGTTTAAAGTAAAACATTTCAATAACTTTACAATAAAGCTATAATTCTCCATCTAGCTCTTTTCATGCATAAAACTCTATTCTAAAATATATCTCATCCATGAATTCCCATGGAGACCTTTACAATCATAAATTTTCCCTTTTAAACATAGATCGTCCATAGACGTCACATAGATGCTCATCATGCATTAAATCATTTCATGGCTAACTTAGTTCATTTCTATGACTAAGTTCGCATTTCTATAAATCTAGCTCAAATGGAGAATTAATAGTCTAGATGCTTGCCCTGCATACCTAGGGTTCAACTAGGATTGAAATTTACAATTTCTAACATGGTTGGAACATATTGGTTTTCAAAGCGGTAAAACAATTTAACATACATTCCAACTAGTTAAAATCATACGAGAGAATTATAAATCAAATTCCTAAAACATTCGCTATAGTATGAAAAACCCACTCACCTTACTAGGAGTCCAACAACGAGAATTTCACCTCGTGATGGCTCAACAACCTAGAAAACATAGCCATAACATGAAAATTAGAAAACTCTAAAAGTCACTATTCACGCCGGAAAACACTATTCACTCGCCGGAACACTATTCATGCCGAAACCTAAAAATCATATATGTTGTATAGAAACTAATTCTAAGACTATCTATGGAAAGAAATTCGGTAAAACGGAGCCTAAAACGCAATTAAACGGAGTTTTACCTTGGAGGTTACTATTCATGCGATTTTCCGGTGACAATTCGGCGACTTTCCGGCAAAATTGATCGGTGGGATTTGTAGCTCTTCTTCCCACGAGTCCAACGGTACCTTACTTGCTCAAATCGGACGTCTGGATGATGAGATATCTTAGAGAGAAGTTTGAGAAAAATTTTAGAGAGAGAGAGAAAGCTTCAGAAATGGAGAAAATGAAGGAAAAAGGAGGGGGGACCGCCAAAAATAACTACCAGACGAATCTCGCCGCCGGCGAGCTCATTCTCGCCGCGGCGAGCCGCGATTTTCGCCGCCGGCGAACTTATATTCGCCGCGGCGAGATTCGAAACCAGAAACTCAGCTCTCGGGAAAAATACCACATCATTCTCGCCGCGGCGAACTATTCTCGCCGCGGCGAACTCCATTTCGCCGAATTTGACAAAATGTCCAACATGAAAGTTGTAGCCCTTTCTCTTAGCTTTCCATAGCCACTTGAATCACCTAATTTGGAGTTCATATGAAGGAGTTATGCTTAAAATAGGGAGCAAAGGTCCAGACCACACTACACTTCGGTTTTTGCCTCGTCTCACTATGATATTCACGGAATTTGCAAAAGTTCCCAACATTAAAGTTGTAGATATATGTCTTATCTTTCATTAGAAATTAGAATTACTTAATTTAGATTTAATATGAGAGAGTTATAATTATATGAGTGACGAAAGGTCAGAAGAAAAGGTCGAAAACGCTCTAAAATTTTACATTGTTCTCAACTTTCTTTGTTTCAAATTATTTATACATAACCTTCAAAGGTTTTATTAGTTGAGGGTTATTACATTCTCCCCTCCTTATAAAAATTCGGTCCCCGAATTTTACAAGAACCAACAACATAAAAACATAAAACTACTCTTGGAACAGCTGTGGATACTTCTCTCTCATGACGTCCTCTACTTCCCACGTAGCTTCCTCTTTGGAATGATTCTACCAGATCACCTTCACTGTAGGTATATCCTTAGACCTCAACTTTTTTACTTTTCTATCAACAATGGCCACGGGTTTCTCTTTGTAGGCCAACTTGTCATCCAAAAGGATTTCCTGCGGTTGAATCACATGAGATGGGTCGGGTAAATACTTTCTCAACATCGAGACATGAAAGACTGGATGCACTTCGCTCAATCCAGGTGGTAGGGCTAGGCGGTATGCCACTGCTCCGACCCTATCCAGAACTTCAAAAGGTCCAATATACCTCGGGCTTAACTTCCCTTTCTTACCAAACCGCATTATTCCCTTCATGGGTGAAACTCTGAGAAACACGTGATCGCCTAGAGAAAACTCCAACTCCCGACGTCTATGGTCCACATAAGACTTCTGACGACTTTGTGCAGTTAAAAGCCGTTCCCTTATCAGCTTAACCTTCTCTATGGCATCTTGCACCAAGTCTGGCCCTAGCAGCTTGGCTTCTCCAACTTCAAACCATCCAACGGGAGATCGGCATCTTCTCCCATAAAGAGCTTCAAAAGGTGCCATCTGAATACTGGCTTGATAACTGTTGTTGTATGCAAACTCAGCTAATGGCAGGTATCCTTCCCAACTGCCACCAAAATCCAATATACATGCTCTAAGCATATCCTCCAGAATCTGAATCGTGCGTTCTGACTGGCCATCTATTTGGGGATGAAAAGCGGTGCTTAGATCCAACCTCGTTCCCAAAGCTTCTTGAAAAGCTTTCCAAAACCTTGCTGTAAACTATGGACCTCGGTCAGATATGATGGATACAGGGACTCCATGCAATCTGACGATCTCACGCAGATACAGGCTTGCATACTGAGCCACACTAGAGGTAGTCTTCACCGATAAAAAGTGGGATGACTTGGTCATTCGATCCACTATCACCCATACTGAGTCATAACCCTTAGGGGTCCTCGGTAACCCTGTAACGAAGTCCATAGTAATCCTTTCCCACTTCCACTCCGGTATCTCAATCTGCTGGTGCAAACCGGCAGGCTTCTGGTGTTCAGCTTTCACCTGCTGACAAACCAAGCATTGAGCCACAAAATCTGCTACATCCTTCTTCATCCCATTCCACCAATACAATTCCTTGAGGTCACTGTACATCTTATTTGTTCCTGGGTGGATAGTATAGGCTGATTGATGTGCCTCCTCCAAAATCTGTTTCCTCAAAAGAGTGATTTTTTTCCATATCACCTTTACTGTAAATATTTTTTTTTTAACTGTAACGTCTTTACTTGTCTGTCCATACTGGTTGTTCCTCTTAGGTTAAATCTTTCTGTAACTGAATCTATGGACACTGTATAACAAGTGTAGAATTAGGTAACTATTTCCGTAGTATAGACACATGAAAAACTGGATAAACATTATCCAATGCAGGTGGTAAAACCAAACAATAAGCCACTGAACAGATCCTATCAATAATTCAAATAATTCTATATACCGAGAGGGTAACTTCCCTTTTTATTTTCAAAACCTCATTACCTCTTCTATGGGTGAGTTCCTCAAGAATATATATAGTCACCAACTCATACTTTCTTGTGCTCAACATTCATAATCCTTATAAAATTTTGACTTGTATTGAGTTTCCCGTATATTCTTTTTAACCAAATTCACTTAATCAATAACATCTTATAATAAATCTAACTCCACTGAGTCATTTAACAGAACATTTTTAACACCTCTTACATAAGGCTTACTTCTTCTAATATCCTTTTATTATAAACAAATTCTGTTAAGAAATCTCTTACCTATCTCAAAAACATATGCTTGAAGCATGCTCTCCAAACTAGCATCATCAATTTAGATAATTCATATGCTATTTATTGCATGTTATTCCAAATTAGATTTCCAAAGTTTAACTTTTCTCAATTCACTCACATATTAAGAAACCTATGATGTTCATGTAAAACTTCAAATGATGCCATTGTATAGTGGCATGATAATTACTACTATGAGCAAGTTCAACTAAGGACAATTAATTTCTCCAAACTTTCACCACAATAATATAAAGATACTTAAAGCATAACTTCTAATGTATAAACACATTATTTAAATTTAGTATCAGTCATACTATAATCTAGGGGTGGACAAAACCGAACAAAACCGAACAAAACCGACCGAACCAAACCGAACCATCAAAAAACCGAACAAAACCGATCTTGAGCGGTTTGGATTGGTTCTATTTTAGAGAAAACCGAACGGTTTGGTTCGGTTTGCGGTTGGAAAAAATTTTTAACCAAACCGGACCGAACCGACCGCCATGTTATGTAAATTCTAAATTTATCTCTGGGCCATGTGAAGCCCAGCCCGATTTATTGAGGCCCAGAATGTAAAATGGGCCAAAAAAACCTGAAATGGGCCAAAAAAATCTGAAATAGGCCAAAAAAACTTGAAATAGGCCAAAAAAACGAAATGGACCAAAAAAAATTTGCTGAAATAAAAAAAAATTATTAAAATAGACAAAAAATTTTTTTTATTAAAATGGGTTTCCAAAACCGCCAAACCGAACCAAACCGAACCGCTTTTGAGTGGTTCGGTTTGGTTTGGTTTTTAAATTTTAAACAAACCGATTAGGTCCAATTTTTTTTAAGTTTTGTATGAGCGGTTCGGTTTGGTTAAGCCTCCAAAACCGAACCGAACCGCACCGCGAACACCCCTACTATAATCTAACAAAGATCCTTAGACTTCCTGAATAACTTTCTTGAGATAATATATTAAATTCGTACTTACCAACATACCAGCTAATGAAAATTTTCACTTGTATCTTCTTTTTACCATTATACTAGTAAAAAAAAAAAAAATTTAATCTCAGTATATCCTTATTACCTCGGGTAATCCATATTCACAATCTATGGCTTCTTCTGAAATCTCTTTTTTCAACAATTATTCATACGTGAATTTCCAATCTCAACATAATTCACATCTTAAATACTAAATTCAATTTAGCATAATATAAACCTTTAACACAAATATCTTGATTACTTACATTATTTTCGGACATGATTCTCAAAATATTCTCCATATTTCCAAATTAAAGATCAATTTAAATCCTACTTTCTATATTTTATCTCTCAAGAATTTCAGTACCACTAATTCACTTTATTTCATACCTCAAAGCACCATAAGGCCATCATTTTTTTTATTCCTTTCATATAAAAATTGTTATATAGTTCGGTGTCCAAACTCACTATTTTAAGTTATATTCTTCCAAGATTCATTCATTAGTCACTTCTAACCAATTGAAATCACAAATTTCCTACTTTTGTCTTATCTATCTTCCAGTAAACCCAATATGTTCACATCCTCATCTTATAACATTTTCCCACCACTATCCAATCCTTAAGCAATCCTAACATATATTACTTTCACTATTCATATCATGTCTGCCTCTTATCCATTTCAATTCACTTTTCACACATTCATATATTCTCATGACATACTATCCAAATATCAAACATCACCCAAGTCTCAATCTTGACAAACGAAATAGTCATTTACTCACTCACCTATTAGAAAACTTACGGTATTTTATGTAAAACTTCTGCCCAAAACTTCTTAAAATGCTATCTAAAAATAATCTGTGAACTATAGTTCTCGATCAGATATGATCGATATCAATACCTTATGAAGTCTTACTATCTTATTCAAAAACAAATTTGAACCTATCAATAATCACTCATTTTTATTCAGGTATCTCCATCTGATATTATAATCTTGCAAGTCTTTGATGTTCTACTTTTACCTGTTAACAAGTTAATCATCGAGATACAAAATCAACTATATCTTTCCTCATACTGTCACACCAATGAATTTCTTTTAGATCTTTATACATTTTAGTTACCTCAGGATAAATTGTATATATGGATCTATGGGCTTCCTCTAAAATTTCTTCCTTAAGTTCTTCTTTATTAAATACACACAATCGCTTGCCCAATCTCAGAATTCCTTCAGAGTCTACATTAAATTCAATATCACTGCCATTCTTGACCTCTTCAATTTTCTTACATAAATAGGCATCATCGTCCTGTGCCTTTTTCACCTACTCAACTAAAGATGATTGAAACTGTATGAATTTTACATGTATCACTATACAGATAATGCTTCCGAGCTTTGAGAGTAAAACTACTGCTGTTATTTCTAAATCATAAGTCTAACAAATTTTTTTTTGCTCATGTGACTTAAGCTGTCTAGATACATATGCAATGACTCGACCATATTGCATCAACATATTCCGTAATCCCATTCTCTATGTATCACAAGATACCGTATATCCTTCAGTGCTTAAAGAAGTAGACAGTACTGGCACCGTAATCTAACATTTCTTAGTTTCTAACAATTTCTTTCACATTCACCTTACTAGTCAAATTTTATTGCTTCCTTTATCAACCTCGTGAAAGGAGAAACAATTTTTTTTTTAAATGTTGAGCACCTTGTAGCTAGTCAAACATATCATCTATATGAGGTAATGAGTATTTATTCGACACTGTCACTTTATTCAATTGATCCATCTATGTATAGTCATAGTGATCCATCTTTCTTTTTCACAAATAGAACTAGAGCACTTCAAGTAAAAATTCTAGGGCTTTTAAATCCCTTGTCTAACATGTCTTGTAACTACTTCTTTTTCAGTTCTTTAAGTTCAGTGGGTGCCATTCTATATGAAAATATAGACGCTGGCCAGGAAATAAATCAATACCAAATTCCATTTATTATTTCGGGGTAATCCTGGCAATTCCTCAAGAATTATATCAGAAAATTCTCTAATCACTGGAACTTGATTTACAGGGGTATACTTTATATCAGCATCTCTCACCACTGCCAACTATCCTTGGCACCTTTTTGTAATCACTTATGGACTGCTAAAGCAGAGATTAGGTTACTGGGTATCTCACTAAGATTTCTTTGTATCAAGAGAAAAATATTCTCCAAGAATATTGAATTTAATCACCTTCTAGTGACATTTCAAAATGACATGACATAATGCCAACTAATTCATTCTCAATATCACATCACACTCTACCATATCTAGACAACCGAGTACAACAGATGTCACATTCAGAAACCATCATACCAGAGTTTGACGTCTTCCGTACCTTGGTGGTATAGGATTCGCCTAAACTTAGCATTCCGCTGAGGTTTGCCCTACTACCATTCAAGAGGACACGCGAAGATGCTCTGTATGGGTTTTTTTCCAAGCAGATAGCAAGGGAAAGCAAATAACATCTCATATAACTGGCATCTCGCTATAAAACAGAGATAGCCCAACCGTTACTTAACCATGCCAACATAGCATACTATAAACTGACTTACTTAAACAAAAAGACAACATCCTATCGAACCCCTTTAGCAGCACCGTGAGTATAAGCATGTCCGGATTCATACCCATACTCAAAGTCCTACCTAAAGGTCCGTTACTCCATGAACACAGGGAAACCTAATGCTCTGATACCACTCTGTCACGGCCCCAAATGATGGAACACATGACCGGCACGACATAAGGGTTTCCCCCTAGCCGCAAGCCTAACACATAGCATGCACAACCATCCAGCACACAATCCAGAGTACATAATAAATATAACTGGCCACATATGCCACATCCAATATTAGAAAATACTGTATATATGTATATATATATATATCTCATGATATCTCATGAATCCAACATTTTGATTCAACTTGGCCCATGGCCTCATAATATTCATGTGATTCAACTTGGCCCAAGGCCTCATAATACCAACATTATTGTAAAATATAAAACCATTTTTTTCAAACAACACATCAAAATACGCAAGAAGCGAGGATCCTGCCTGTATGTTCATGGAGATACTCTAGACATAACTAAACTAAACAAACAGTACAAAAGAGCCTTGCCCAAACTGGGGCTCACCAACACTATCTTCAGCCTCCTACAAAGCTGTAGCTGGATCAAAGTCTCTTTGACTATCTGTGGGGAGGAAACAAAAGAGGGGTGAGATTACCACATCTCAGTGAATGAGTAAATCATACTATAACTGAAACAGGGCAAACCAAGCACGAGTGTTTCGCAATGGGTTTAATAATTGAAATATTAAGCATTAAACCATAATTTATTGAAAGAATGCTAAACAGTTCAAATGTATGTTCAAAAGATAAAACAGGATTAAATCAATAACCGTAAGCAAATCAATTATGCATGGTAAGTAATAAATGAAGATATTTATGCAATAACAATGATGAATGAGCTTGTTTAGAAATATTTAATCTTTAAGAAAAATGCATCAGTTTATTGGAGGTCTTTCCTAACAGATCTATCATCTTCCCCAAGCACACAGCAAGGGTAGGGTAATCACTGTAGGCGTAGACATAAGTCCACCCTAAATTTTATGTCTTAGGCAGTCATATGCCCGTCACAATATCCTAGGCCGAAGCCGTAACATGATCAAGGTGCACCAGGACTAGCACTACCTGCGGCTAGCTAACAGTGATCTAAAAGGGTCCCTCCAATAGAAAACATTTGAAATATGCTATTCAGAGAGTTTAAAGTAAAACATTTCAATAACTTTACAATAAAGCTATAATTCTCCATCTAGCTCTTTTCATGCATAAAACTCTATTCTAAAATATATCTCATCCATGAATTCCCATGGAGACCTTTACAATCATAAATTTTCCCTTTTAAACATAGATCGTCCATAGACGTCACATAGATGCTCATCATGCATTAAATCATTTCATGGCTAACTTAGTTCATTTCTATGACTAAGTTCGCATTTCTATAAATCTAGCTCAAATGGAGAATTAATAGTCTAGATGCTTGCCCTGCATACCTAGGGTTCAACTAGGATTGAAATTTACAATTTCTAACATGGTTGGAACATATTGGTTTTCAAAGCGGTAAAACAATTTAACATACATTCCAACTAGTTAAAATCATACGAGAGAATTATAAATCAAATTCCTAAAACATTCGCTATAGTATGAAAAACCCACTCACCTTACTAGGAGTCCAACAACGAGAATTTCACCTCGTGATGGCTCAACAACCTAGAAAACATAGCCATAACATGAAAATTAGAAAACTCTAAAAGTCACTATTCACGCCGGAAAACACTATTCACTCGCCGGAACACTATTCATGCCGAAACCTAAAAATCATATATGTTGTATAGAAACTAATTCTAAGACTATCTATGGAAAGAAATTCGGTAAAACGGAGCCTAAAACGCAATTAAACGGAGTTTTACCTTGGAGGTTACTATTCATGCGATTTTCCGGCGACAATTCGGCGACTTTCCGGCAAAATTGATCTGTGGGATTTGTAGCTCTTCTTCCCACGAGTCCAACGGTACCTTACTTGCTCAAATCGGACGTCTGGATGATGAGATATCTTAGAGAGAAGTTTGAGAAAAATTTTAGAGAGAGAGAGAAAGCTTCAGAAATGGAGAAAATGAAGGAAAAAGGAGGGGGGACCGCCAAAAATAACTACCAGACGAATCTCGCCGCCGGCGAGCTCATTCTCGCCGCGGCGAGCCGCGATTTTCGCCGCCGGCGAACTTATATTCGCCGCGGCGAGATTCGAAACCAGAAACTCAGCTCTCGGGAAAAATACCACATCATTCTCGCCGCGGCGAACTATTCTCGCCGCGGCGAACTCCATTTCGCCGAATTTGACAAAATGTCCAACATGAAAGTTGTAGCCCTTTCTCTTAGCTTTCCATAGCCACTTGAATCACCTAATTTGGAGTTCATATGAAGGAGTTATTCTTAAAATAGGGAGCAAAGGTCCAGACCACACTACACTTCGGTTTTTGCCTCGTCTCACTATGATATTCACGGAATTTGCAAAAGTTCCCAACATTAAAGTTGTAGATATATGTCTTATCTTTCATTAGAAATTAGAATTACTTAATTTAGATTTAATATGAGAGAGTTATAATTATATGAGTGACGAAAGGTCAGAAGAAAAGGTCGAAAACGCTCTAAAATTTTACATTGTTCTCAACTTTCTTTGTTTCAAATTATTTATACATAACCTTCAAAGGTTTTATTAGTTGAGGGTTATTACAATTACTGTTTGTCAATTGATGACATCGCAAATTTTTTATGAAACTTAATTGAGTGTTTGACTCTTTTCTTAATTGAGTTAAAGAATTAGAGGAGCTCTTAGGAAAAATGTTTGCTTTTGAAAGGGGGGATAGAGAGAGAGAGAGAGAGAGTAAATATTGTTGATAGTAAGCCAAAAAGGAATATAAGCTAATTAGTAAACTTATAGTTATAATTATGTACAATTCGGTGAAAGAATAATGATATATTCAAAGTTCATTGCTACCATTTGTTTATATTAAATCAATGGTGAAAAAATGAGGTGCAAAGGAAGTGTGAGAATTCTTTTATTTTTATAAGTGAGCTAGGTGTGTCCAGATCATATTAAAAAACTATATTTTAAAAATTTTGGATAATTTCATGTGTCTTGTTGATCATGTAAGTAGAGATCATAGATACAATTTTGTTGTCCTTTTGTAATTATTTATTTTGTGTAATTAATTTTTCTCACATGATTATCATGTCACGTGAGAAAATTTATATATATTTTCAAATAAAATAATATGCTAATTAAATTAACGATATGTTCCACTGATGCCCTTACAAGTACTATTAACGATATGTTTTGTGTAAAAATAACTTCATTTTTTGTGTGGTGTATTGGTTTTAAAGAATTTGAATTCTTTCATATGTTATTGATAATGTGAACAGAGATAACGGATGCAGTTTTTTTTATAACTATTTGTTTTGTGTGATTAATTCTTCTCACATAACCAACATGTCATTTAAGAAGATTTTAAATTCAGTTTCAAATGAAGAAATATGGTAAATAGATTATATGTTCAACCGACACCGCAATTAGTAATCTCAGTATAACCTGTTATTGAATATTTATTTATAAAAAAGGTTTACTTATAAAAGCAAATATTAGAATCCTATAGTATCAACTCTAAATAGCTTTATTAATGGGTGTCATTTATCAATTGTCATGGAGAAAAGGGTATTGCTTTAGTTAAATTTCTATACGTCTAACTTAATATAGTAATATATCATACTTTCGTCTTAATTCTCATTCGATCTTACACTTATTTTTGCTCACTCAGCCCTAATTTACCATGAATTTTTTTCTTCAATTATATTGTTGAACCTAAAGTCATTTAAATTTTGGAGAACTCAGGTAATACCTCACCACCTGAGTCAGCCCTAATTTACATGTGTTGTCCACTTTTTTTGGACGTCTCATGCAAACTTTTTTTCCCCTCAATTTTTGTTGGAAAAATAACATTTATTCACTCTGATGTATACTACCAATTACTGTGTCTCCTTAATTTAATAATTATTGTAATATTCTCCATAATATCTATGACTCTATTGTAAATATCACTTCCAACGACATAAATAAATTTCACTCATCTTTTTCCTTTCTAATAATCTTGGTCCAATTGTTCTTTAGTCCTCTTAACTTTTCAATTTCATTTTGGTCCTTTAGGTAAAAATAGTTTCTTTAAAATTTCTTAACTTTAAAAAAATCACCACTTATATCTTAAACCAAGATTGAAATGGAAAAAAAGAAGAAAAAGAAAGAGAAAGAGAATTACTTCTAAATCAAAAAGTCTAAAATTTTAAAAATTTAGACCTCCAAACTCCAAATAGTAAATCTTAAAACTCAAAATGTCAAAACTCAAAACCTCAAAACCTAAAATTTAAATTTTAAATTCCAAACCTCAAAATTTCAAACATCAAAGATCTAAACCCCAATCCTTAAAACCCTAAACCCCAACCTTCAAATACCAAAACCCCATAACCCCAAATCCCAAATCTCTAAACTCTAAAACTTGAACTTCAAACCAAAATCCCAAAAACCTCAAACCTCCAAGCTGCAGAATCCAAAAACACCAAATTCCAAAACTCAAACCTAAACTCCAAATCTCAAACACTAAAACTCTAAACCACCAAAATCTAAACTCCAAATTCCAAATACCGAAAATCCAAACCCCAAACCTAAAAAACTCCAAATGCCAAATCCCAAACCTGTAAAACCTAAATGCCAAACACCGAAAACCAAAAACCCTAAAACTCAAACACCAAAATCATAAAACTCCAAACTTCAAATCTCAAACATCCAAACTTGACCCCAAAATAGAAAGGCCAAAACACCAAAGCTCAAACCACAAACACCAAAATCTTATACTCTAAACCCCAAAAGTTCAAACTCTAAACCCTAAAATTACAAACCCCAAACCCCAAAACCCCACACCCCAAACCTTAAAACACAAAAATCTAAACCCCAAACTTCAAATCTCAAACTCTACATGTTAAGGTTTGTGGCTTTATTTTTTAGGGTTAAATATTTAGGGTTTAGTGTTTATGGTTTGATTTTTAGGATTTAGGGATGTGGGCTTTAGGGTTTAAAGTTTAGCACTTTGGGTTTTGAGATTGGGTTTGTAGTTTGAGATTTGGGGCTTTAGGGTTTGATGTTTGGGGTTTAGAGTTGGGGTTAAAGGTTTGAATTTTGGGAGTTTAAAGCTTGAGGTTTGGAGTTTAGAGTTTGGGTTTTAAGGGGTAAGAGTTTGTAATTTCCGATTTAGGGTTTAGGGTTTGAGATTTGACATTTTGGGTTTGGGTTTTTGGGGTATGGGGTTTAGGATTTTAGGTTTTGGAGTTTGTGGTTTGAATATTAGGTTTTTGGATTCGAAGTTTAAGGTTTGGGGTTTAGCGTGTGAGATGCTGTGATTTGGGGTTTTAAAGTTTGTAGTTTGGAGTTTAGAGTTTAGGGATTTAGAGATTGAAATTTTTGAGTTTAGCATTTGGGGTTTAGAGTTAAGGGTATTGGAGTTTAGAGTTTAATGTAAGGTGTTGTGGGGGTTTCTAGTGTTTGGGTTAATTTGGGCTAGGGTTTTGGATTTTTGACATTTGAAATTTGGAGTTGAGGTTTTATGGTTGGAGTTTTAGAATTTAGGGTTTAGGGTTTAGAGTGTTAGGGTTTGACATTTAGGTTTTAGACTTTAGAATTTAAATTTTAGAGTTTAGGATTTTATGATTTCAGGTTTTTGAGTTTATGATTTAGGGTCTAGGGTTTTGATTTTTATGATTTTAGGTTTTCTAGTTTAAGGTTTATGGTTTTAAGGTTTAAGGTTTAAGATGATTTGTTTTATATGAATTATAGTTTAGGATATAAGTAATGAGTTTTTAAAATTAAAGAACTTTTGGAAAACAATTTTTAACTAAGGACCAAAATGAAATTGAAAAATAAATTATGGAAGCAAAAATCAATTTGGTTAATATTGTTTACATGGAAGAATAAGAGAAGGGGTATTTATGTCATTGTAGGTGATATTTGCAATTGATTCATTGATTAGGGATGATATTGTAATGAGTAATAGATTAGAGACATTACAATTGGTAGTATAGATGAAAATATGTAATTGTTATTTCCTTAATTTTTTTAAAACCAAACATAACATTTTAACTTGAACTCTAAATCAAAACCCTAATCTTTTTTTTTCCTCTCTTTTTGAATTTCTTTTTTCTAAATCCTAAATCAATATTTGTAAATCTAAAAAATTCCATACTCCTAATAAATTAAAATTCCCGAACCTCAAGCAAAATCTAGCCCCTTTTTTTTTCCAAAATCCTAAACCAATATTTGTGTATCTAATAAATCCCAAACTTCTAAGTTATTATTTGAAATTCCCAAGCTTCAAACCAAAACCTTAACCACTTTTCTTTTCCTTTTCTATTTTTTCCTAAAACCTAAACCAACATTTGTTATTTACATTTTGACCCCTAATTAAAGTTTTAAGAAATTACATCTTGACTCCAAAACCTTAAGTCCTCATATTTTTCATATAAATCTTCATAACTAGGTGATAAATAAGTAAAATTCTTCTCTAACCTTTAGTATTTATTTATTTAGTTTATGATTTTTCTTTAATTTAGGGTCATTACATAAAGGATTGCAAGGCATGGAAGAAATTTGACATGATGAATCCCTAGTTCACCTCTGATCCTTGGAATGTATGTTTGAGGCCGTGCACTGATGGTTTCAATTTGTATGACAACTTAAGTACAAATTATAGTATATAGCCAGTGGTACTGATGCTTTACGATCTCCCTCCTTGATGTGTATTAAATAGAGTTCCTTCATTCTCTCAATGATAATTCCAAGTAGAAAGGCACTAAGAAATGATATAGATATGTATTTGCAACTGCTAATAGAAGAGCTAAAAGATTTATAGTTTTTTGGCATAGAAAAGTTTGATTATGTTTGCAATGCAATGTTCAATATGTGTGTAACATTGATGTGGACTATCAATTATTTTTTAGGCCTTGAAAACTTATCAGGGTGGAATACGTTAGCTTGTCCATATTGTAGCTTTGACTTTAATCTTGTGCGCCTTCCTCATAGTCAGAAGTAGTGTTTCATGGACCACCATTGTTGCCTAAATCCAGGGCATAAATTTAGATTGGCACGTAGTAGGTTTGATGGATGGGAGGAAAAAAGAAATCCCCTTGAAGTTAAACTAGTTCAAATATTTTAAGAGAAGTTGAGGATGTTAATGTCATATTTGGTAAAAATGTAGAAGTTAAAGACCGAGAACATACACTTTGAAGAGGTGGCAAGGCTGATGCTAACACTCAACAATGGAGTAAAAGGAGTATATTTTTCTAGCTTCTTTATTGAGTGAACCATTTGTTACGCCATAATCTTGACCTTAAGCATATTGAAAAAAATGTGTGTAATAATATGCTTTACACTTTGCTTAATGATCCTAGATGATCGAAAGAAAATTTAAATGCATGAAAAAACTTGTAGGAAATCGGTGTCACGCCTAATTTGTGGCCCAATGATAATGGTAAATATCTTTCAGCTTTGTTCATTATGAGAAATGCAAGTAAAGATATTTTTCTCAGACATGAGTCACATGTTCTTATAGAGCAAATCTACCTTTGGCCATAAGGAATATATTTCCTAATCAAGTGTTTACAGTTTTGATCAAGCTATGTTCATTCTTTAGAAAAATATGTAATAAAGTATTAAATGTGATCGAAGTTGATTAGCTATAGAATAGAGTTGTTTTGACACTGTGCCATCTAGAAATGCTATTTCCTCCTTCATTGTTTATAGTTATGGTTTACTTGACTGTTCATTTGGTTGAGGAATGTCACACCCCTAATTTAAAGAAACGTGATTAGCTTGAATAGCTAACAATCATTATCCAAGCATATTCCATACTATCTTTTAACACACTATATAGCATATTTAACGAAAACAAAAACATATACATTTTAGTTCTGCTATGTATAAACAATATATATAGACCTAGTTTAGATGTTAATATTACAACAGAAGTAAAGATCCTACTTATGACACTCGAAGCATACTCTAGAGTACAAAATATAGTACAAACCAGAAGCTATGAGCCCTTAGAGTAAAATGGTCTCACCTAGAGGGCATACAGTTTAGTCGTCTACTAAACTGCAGAGGGAGGACCAGACTTTGTGTGATACCTTGTAATTTTTAAATAATAATGTTTTCCTATAAACAAATATATTTTTATTTTAAATGATTATGTTTTGCTAAAAGCAAATACGCTTTTAAATAAAATGATTTTTTTTTGCTTAAAATAATTATATTTAGATTTAAATAATGTAATAGCCGTAAATTTAACGTAAATTTTCAATTAAACAAAATTTGGAATAAAAGAGGTAATTTTGAAAATGGGGATTTCAATTAAAGAAAATTTGGAATTAAAGAGAGGATTTCGAAAATGGAGTTAGAACCCAGTGAAAAGAAGTTATTATTTACATGGATTAAAGAATTATAAAAGAAATGTGAGGAATTTATGTTTCGGGGCAAAAATGTAATTTCTTAAAAGTTTCGGGGTTAAAATGTAAATAAGAAAATTTTGCAAGGACCTCCCTCAAAAAGTGAAATTTTGCAGAAAGGTCCCCCAGGATATTTTAAGGGCCTCAACCAATCCGGAAGGTGGTCATTGACAGATTTTTCCATCTCTCTTCAAAAAATTCTTCTCGAAAACCCTCTAACTTCTCTATAAGATTTCTTCGCCTACGGACCTCGGATTTCGACAACACCACCACCAACGGACTCAAGATGAAGAGTTCTTCAAATCCATCCGATTGGTTTCTGGAGAATTGGCCAGAAAATTGAAGGGAAAATCCGCCAAAAAGGTAACCCCCGAAACTCCTATTTTTAGTTCTCAAACGCAAAAACTAACACCGTAGATCGATCCAGAAGGCACCGAAACCCTTGGATCTCAAATTTCAGGCTGATCCACCACCGCACGCGCCCCCACACGCCGCATCTCTCTCAGCGAGTGAAGCCCATGCACAGCTCCTTGGGCGGCGCGTGTAATGTGTGGCAGCCGGACCTCCTTGCGCTGACCTACGTTGACTGAGCTCCCAGAGGCCAAATTTCACAAATCCGGAGTCATTTTTAAGGTTTTCGGACGTTCCGGACTCAATTTTGGGGTTTATTTTGCTGAATTCGGATCATAAACTAGGATTTTAAGGGTGCCCAACTTTGTACTTCAAAATGGTGAGTAGATAATTCTTCCTATAGCTTGTTTTTACTCTTCTTGAACTTTTCATTGATAAATGAGTATGATTACATGTTATTTATCTGTTCATATATTTCTGAAATGGTTTGAAATATTTGAAATGGTCGAGAAATGATATCTAGTTCAAGAAGAGTATGATTTTTGAAAGAGATTTTGAAATGCTTTGAGTATGCTATTTCTAAATGCATTTCGCCTTACATGGCAAAGAAAATATGATATGCATATGACATTGATTTTATAATGTTATGTTTGCCTCGGATATGGGCATGATTATATGATTTCTCTGATTGAAAAATTTATGATAAAAGATTTTGTATTGAGACTGAAAGCTTTGTTTTGAAAGTGATAAGTTGCTGAATACGATTGTATGGCAAGTTATATGATAATTATGCATTGCATTTGAAGGATATGCACTATTATACATGTTTATATATATATATGCATTGATGAGTAATAACGGTATTATATGGCTTGAGACAGTATTGTGAAGGTGGTATTAGTGGTAATGTGAGGAGGTAGTAGGGTGATGAACTCACATTCCCTAATTACCTATTGTGATGATGACAGTGGTAATGTGAGGAGGCAGAAGGATGATGAACTCACATTCTCTGTTGATCTATTGAAGTTGTAGTCAGTGGTAATGTGTGGAGGCAGTAGGGTGATGAACTCACATTCCCTGATGATTGTGGCTATGGTATTGTGAGGAGGCAGAAGGGTGATGAACTCACAATCCATGTTTAGCTATTGAGTATATTGAAGTTGTGGCATACTTGAACATTATATAAAAGAATTGATTTTTTTATTGCATGTCAAATTTGATTTAAGATCAATTTGTATCATATGTGGGTACAAGAATTGAGAATATTTTGAAAATGCGAGTCCCATAAGGATGTACTTCTGAACGGTAGATTTTAATATGATAAATTTTTAAAATAAGAGTACATACTTATGTTGATCTGAGAGGTTATAGGAGGTATTAACTGCTCATTGAGTTGTAAAACTCACTATACGTAGTTGATATATTTTTTAGATAAAGACCCAGAATTTGGTCCTGCGGCTACTTGATCGATTGGGTGTCATATTTAAGTGGTGAGCCTAAATTGTTTCTAAGCTCTTAGTATGTAAACTTGTAATATATTTGTACTTTAGAGTTGCTTTGAACGTCACGGGCAGGATCCTTGTTTTCGCTGTAATAAGTGTAGACCTGGCTTGTATAATTAGTTATACTGAAAATGTGTAAATGTATGATATTATCCTGTTATGACATATTATGTGGTCGATTGTAATTAGTATTGCAAATTTGTAAATATATGGTAATACTCGGATATGTTATATTGTGAAATTATTTACATGTACATAATGGTAAAGTTTATCGGATAAGAGAGATTTTCGCATCCCTAAAGTAGGGGTGTGACAAGTTGGTATCAGAGCATTAGGTTTCTCTGTGAGAATCAGAGCCAAGGATTCTTTAGTAGGACCTTTAGTATCGATATGAACTGAATTTAGGTGCTGCTGAGGGAATCTATAGGATATTCACTTCCTTTCCAAGTGTCTTTAAATTCCTTGAGTAAAGTTTGAATACATAGTATAGTATCTTAAAGAGGTGTTTTATTCTGTATAGTTAATGATGCCGCCAAGAACTAGAGCGGTCATTAGAGTAGAAGCTGTAGATCGTGCACCCTCTACAGTAGAGTCTGCACAATCTACAATACTAGTACAAAGAGGCCGTGGTAGAGGCCGTGGTAGAGGCCGACCTAAAGGAAAGGGTAGAGGTAGAGGATGTGCACGGGGTCTGAGAACTCCAAGACAAGATGAACAGACTCCTGTACCTGATAGAGTTCCTGAGGAAAGAGTAGAAACCCCTCAGGAGCCACCTGATAGAAACGCTGATATGATTGCTGGTATACATAGAAGTTTAGAAACATTGGCTGGATTTATAGTGGAACAGGGTAGAAGGGAAGGCCAGCCAACAGAACATGCTCCTGAAGTGCAAGAACTGGGAAGAACAGTTGACCAAGAGGACAAGCTTAGAGGGATTGAGGTGTCATTACCGCAATTCCTTAAGTTAAAATCTCTGACTTTTTCTGGGTCAGATGTTCAGGAAGACCCACAGATATTTATTGATGCTGTGGAACGAGTTTTTAGAGCCCTGGGGTGCTCTAGTAGAACATCTGTTGAATTGGTGTCTTTTCAACTATCTGATGTGGCCCAAGTTTGGTTTGAGACACTTGTACAAGGACGGGCAGTTGTTTTACCATCAATGTTGTGGGACGAATTTAAGGAAGCATTCATGAATCGCTTTCTACCAACGAGTGAAAGAGACAAGAGGGCCAGAGAGTTTGAGGAATTGAAACAAACACCAAACATGTTCGTTTCTGAATATGACATCCGTTTTACCCGGTTGTCTAGATATGCATCCTATTTGGTCCCTACTGAAAATGATAGAATTAAGAGGTTTATTTTGAGATTTATATGCCCATTGTTTAAGTCGGTGGGTCCTCAGATGGATCATTTTTCAACTTATTCAACAGTTGTGAACTGTGCTAGAATGATGGAAACACGAGAGCAAGCTGACATAGAAGGTCTTAAGAGAAGGAAAAGAGATCGAGATAGTAATGCCCTGACTAAATATAATCCTACTATCAGTAGGTAAAGATTTCAAAATCCACAGCGTTTTACTCAAACAGGAGCTGGTAGTTCTAACCAGCCATCAGTTAATATTAATAAGCAGAGAATGTTCCAAAGAGATATGAGACCCCCAAGACTCAAGATCAATTCCACCATGTCCAAATTGTGGTAGGTCCCATACTGGACAGTGTCGCAGAGAAACTGGTGCATGTTTTAAGTGTGGACAAATGGGTCATCTGATGCGAAATTGTCCACAACTGCGAAGTTTTAGTCAAGTATCAGTGCAACCAGCTTCATCCCCTGCATCTGTTCCAGAAGGGTGATGAACTCACATTCCCTGTTGATCTATTGAAGTTGTAGTCAATGGTAATGTGAGGAGGCAGTAGGGTGATGAACTTACATTCCCTGATGATTGTGGCTATGGTATTGTGAGGAGGCAGAAGGGTGATGAACTCACAATTCATGTTTAGCTATTGAGTATATTGAAGTTGTGGCATACTTGAACATTATATAAAAGAATTGATTTTTTTTATTGCATGTCAAATTTGATTTAAGATCAATTTGTATCATATGTGGGTACAAGAATTGAGAATATTTTGAAAATACGGGTCCTACAAGGATGTACTTCTGAACGGTAGATTTTAATATGATAAATTTTTAAAATAAGAGTACATCTTTATGTTGATCTGAGAGGTTATAGGAGGTATTAACTGCTCACTGAGTTGTAAAACTCACTACACGTGGTTGATATATTTTTCAGATAAAGACCCAGAATTTGGTCCTGCGGCTACTTGATCGATTGGGTGTCATATTTCAGTGGTGAGCCTAAATTGTTTCTAGGCTCTTAGTATGTAAACTTGTAATATATTTGTACTCTAGAGTTGCTCTGAACTTCACGGGCAAGATCCTTGTTTCCGTTGTAATAAGTGTAGACCTGGCTTGTATAATTAGCTATACTGAAAATGTGTAAATGTATGATATTATCATGTTATGACATATTATGTGGTCGATTGTAATTAGTATTGCAAATTTGTAAATATATGGTAATACTCGGATATGTTATATTGTGAAATTAGTTACATGTACATAATGGTAAAGTTTATCGGATAAGAGAGATTTTCGCATCCCTAAAGTAGGGGTGTGACAAATAAATTTTTATTTTTATAAACTTTTTTCCTTTAATATGCATGAAGTTATTGTATATTATGATTTGTTTTATTAAAATTTTTATCAAGAAAATCATGATTTAAGAGGTCAACTAAAGTTTTGCAAGAATATAATTTTTTAGAAATTTTTGGGATACTTTTGAATGAAAAATAATATTATTATGTATATAATAAAAAAATAACTTTCAAATATTCAATAATTAAATAATATTAAGTAAAAAAAAGAAAAAAAAAGGAGAGAGATGCAAGCGTGAAGAAGAGAAATTTGCGAAATTTTCGTAGGCGAGTGAATAGTGTAAATAGTATTTTTATCTCTTCTATGTTCTCTCTTTAGATCTGGAGTGCCTATAGGCTTCTTATATCAAAATTAAGGATACCACTGGATTCAAGACGGAGAGTACTACGATATTGGCTGAACAATTTTTCAAATCGACTAAAGAATCGCCACAGATTATAAGTAAAAAAATCTTAGAAAAAAGTAAACTCTGAAACTCCTATTTAGATACCTCAAATTGAAAATCTAACAACGTAGATAGATTCAAGAGATAGATAAACTATAGGATATGAAGTTTCACAATCATCTGACAATTTTTGGTGTCATGAACAATAATTCCGACTGGTGTGAATAGTTATTTCAATTGATGTGAACAATATTTTTTGGTCATGAATAGTGACTATTGGTTGACCAGCGTAGACCAAACTCCTGGAAGCCGAATTCTATGATTTTAGAGTCATTTTTTAGGTTTTTGGGCCCTTCGAATTCGATTTTGAGATATTTTTAGTCAAATTTGGATTGAAAAAGTACATTTTAAGATTGTCCAACCTGAAACCTTACCCTGTGAGTAGATAATTCTTCCTATGACTTACCTTATACTCTTCTTGAACTTTAAATGTATTATTGAATATGTTTACAAATTATTTATACTTTTATAGTTCAAGAAGGGTATGGTTTTTGAAAATAGATTTTTGAACTTATTGAATATGTGATTTTAAATGTATTTCTCATCATATGGTAAAGAAAACATATTGTGCACGTGGCATTGATTTGTAAACCTATAAGATTGCCTTTGAAAAATGCATGTATATGTGATAACCCAGATTGGAAAGTTTCTAACAGAGGAATTGTATTGAAACGAAAATTTCTAAATTTTACTGAAACCTTTTTTTTGAACGATATGGCATATGTGAAAATATGATTTTTGTGGAGGAATTTTATTGGAAACACTGTTTGATAACAGCAGATAATGTTAGCCCTAGTGCACCTTAACACCTCAACTAGTAGGGGTGGTGCTAGTCTCGTGTGACGGCCAACATACGATATATGATATTAGAACAAATATGATCGTTTATCCATTATCAACTAGTAAGAAAATATGATCGTTTATCCATTATCAAATTATGAAAATATTAGAACGACATTATATGCTGCACTACTATCATTGTTAAATTTTAAGAAGAGTATAAAATAAGTCATAGCAAGCTTTATCTACTCACAAAGTAAGGGTTTCAAATTGGAAAACCCCAAAATACATGTTTCCAAGTATAATCTGGCCAAATAAACCTTAAAATTGAGTCTGAAGGGTCTAAAAACCTTGAAAATAATGCTGAAATCATGAAATTTGGCCTACAGGAGCTTGGTCAACATAAGTTAATGCAATAATGCATCGAGATGCACTACATGCACCACCTGTAGGGCTGCACGTGAGCTTCACGTGCCGAGGAGAAAGGAAGCATGTGGGGGTATGTGAAGGATTTGTGGATGTGATTTAACCCTAAAATTTGTGATCCCAAGGTTTTGCTATCTCCTGAATCCATCTATAGTGTTAGTTTTTCATTTTGATAACTCTAAATAGGAGTTTCAAAACTCACTTCTAAGGGGGTGCTTTTCCTCCATTTTTCGGCATATTCTCGGTCAATTTTTGAGAAACCAATCTAATAGATTTGTAGATCTTGGCGTTCTGAATTCATTGGTGGTGGTGGTGTCAAAATCTAAAGTCTAGAAGTGCTAAAATTCTAGAAAGAGAAAATAGAGACTTCTTGCACACCTCTTTCTGCAGCTGTTGACATAAAATCATTTGGGGGATCAAATAGCAAAATTTTAATCATTGAGGGATGCGCTTAAAATTTTTGTTACTTACATTGACCGCTAAACTTTTAAGAAATTATATTACAAGTACATCTTCATGTGCTCACCAATTGCAAAGAAGCAGACCTTTTCCTTCGTGAGTAAATTATGTTTACTAATTACATTTAATTAATAATGCAGCTATCTATTTATCTTTTCTTAATGTGTCATAGGGAATTTAGAGACTTTGTGTGACATAGTTTAAGAAGTCGAATATGATCCTCCACTTAGATAAAAAAGTTAACAGGGATTTGATCTATTGGTTCTTTCGTCATGTAAGTACATGTCTAGCGATAGTATATGTATTGATCATACAAACACTTTCATTGTAAAAAAAAAGATTTTTAGTAGCGACAAACAAAACTATCACTGAAAATCCCATTTAGTGACTATCTAAAATGATTGTCACTAAAAATATTTTTTTCAATGGCGACCTAAAGTGGTGGCCACTTAGGGTTCGTTTGGAGAGCAGGATATGATATGATATGATAGGATAGCAGGATATGATAGGATATGATAACAGCAGGATAGCTCCTATCCTATCATGTGTTTGGAATAAATCAGATAATGATAAGATAGAATAAAAATAAAATAAAATGACAAAACTACCCTTATAATAAAATTGCATATATACTTATTTAAAATTAATTTTAATATAATTATTTTGATTACTTTATACATTGATATATATATATATATATATATATATATATATATATATATATATATATAATTAATAAAATAATATCCATAATATAAGTGAAAATTTATTTGTTTTTATTTTTTATTTATCTCTCTACCGACTTGTCGAGAAACTTTCTTTTCTTTTTTTTATTTTTATTTTTTTATAAAAAAATGTAATTTTATTTTCAATACATTTAATAAAATAACATACAAAATTAAATTCAAAACAAAAAAGAAATGCACAATAAAGAGTTCGAATAAGCCAAAATAAACAAAATTAATTTAATATTAGGTTATAATTAAAATAAGCAATACTTACAAAATTACAATCAAAGTATAAATATCAAATCAACCTAATAACAAGATCATAAAAAAAAAATTCCCCTGATAAATTCTTATTGTCCTAAAAATATATTCTTATTACATGCATTAAAAAACAAATACCTTAAAAATAAATGTATACTCATACAACTAAAACCAAATACTCTGACAGATTTCCCTCTACCAGCTAGATCAAGCCATACATATACTCATACTCAAATGCCCTGGCAAATTTTCAAACGCCAAAAAGATATGCAACCGATGTGGCACCGATAGTATTTTTCTACTGCAGCAAAACACCCTTGATCATAGTTGAGAGATCAAGAGAGTGTTCCCACAATTTGCATCCTGAAAGCAAACATCAAAGCTTATTTCCTTGAGCACACAAGTTACATAGTTGAGACTTCATCATAGATAGCTCCCCTACACCCATAACACATCCTCTGAAGTAATCTATCCTAAATTCATCATATAGATTATGTGCACGTCGTATACGACATATCCACCATGAGTATCCTTCTTTTTCCATGGCTTTCCAATCATACAGAGGGCTTTTTTTTTTAATCAGAACATAGAAACATGAAAATAAAAACAAGAAATCAGTAATTAATAATGAAACAGGAGGCCAATTACAATGAAACAAGAAATTTATTGACTGCTATTCATCAAATAACTAAAAAAGCAATTCAAATCAGAAACTCCAAAAATTTATATTCTACGAGTGCCCTAATTTTCCAAATTACATAGAAAAAAATATTACAGCAATAGCATTACAAGAAAAGAGCCTCCAATGAATTTTGACAAAACTTGCAAAAAAGCCTTGAAAACAAAGAATGTATATAACAATCTACAAGGTGACCACATGATGGAGCAGCGGCTCCTTTCTTCAGTTGGCTATGAGTTTACTTGTTTGAATCTTTGTGCCTCAGATGGGTCGTATGTAAATTCTGAAGTATCAAGACCATACTGGATAAAGAACAGTACTATTGTTAGAAGTATCCACAATACAAATGACGAACAATGGTATCATCACTACACAATATAATGATAATGTATATCCATCTAATCATTCCTAATGCAATAACCAGAGAGGACCAGAACATACTTCACAGGGTAACATTAAAAGGATGTTATTGGTATCCATTCAAACACATTATGATCAAAGCAAGTCTAAGGAAGAAACAAAAAAATGCATGAAATAACAACATTTCATAACCTGACATTGCTGGTGTAACAACCCTATTAGCTATTACCATAGAAGTACCAGCAAGCACTAATACCAATAAAATCTTCTTTAGAGTCAGTGAAGTATCCAGTCTTTCCTTGATTTTTAACGACCTTTCAAGCTCAGGGGATGGAACCTTTAGCCTAAAGCTTGATATGCGGTTATCTGATGGCAACTAATTGGGGAGAAGACTCACCTTATCATGACGACGAATCAAGGAGTACAAGGCAAAAGTACCACCTGCAGTGGTTTGAAAATAAATATGATATTCAAGACAGACCATCAAGAGAAAGAGAGAATGACATAGAAAACTAAAGGATCAATTTATAATATCAAATAAACCTTCACTATCATCATTGGCCCACAAAACAACCAGGACATACTTCACTAGGGAAATCAAGATTAATATGTACAGTACAAGAGATAATGCTCCAAGAATGTCTTCATTTCCATTAATAGGGGCCTTTCTAAACATAACATTGAAGGTATACAATGGACTAGTCTCAACATCACCAAAGACAACACCAAGGGTCTAAAAAGCCAATGCTATTTTCTTTCTCACACTAACATCCTGTAATAGAATATAATGAAGACAACAAGTACAAAGAGGTTACTTGTAGATTGTTCCAATTGAGCATACAGAGCACAATCCATATACAAAGAGAACATAATTATTTACATCAGTGAACTATATCCCAAAATTCATAGAATCTAGGAACTTTATAAAAAAAGTAAACAACTCCCAAATGCCAAAACGCCAAAGCTTTTTAGATATTGAACAAAAAATGCACTTCCAGAACTCATGAACAAATAACAATCATGTCACAGCCCCAAATGATGGAACACATGGTCGGCACAGCATAAGGGTTTCCCCCTAGCCGCAAGCCTAATGCATAGCACATACGAACATCCAGCACACAATCCAGAGTACATAATAAATATAACTGGCCACATATGCCACATCCAATATAAGAAAATACTGTATATATATATATATATCTCATGAATCCAACATTATGATTCAACTTGGCCCATGACCTCATAATACAAACATCATTGTAAAACATAAAACCGTTTTTCAAAACACACATCAAAATACGCAAGAAGCGAGGATCCTGTTTGTAAGTTCATGGAGGTATACTAAACATAAACTAACTAGACAAACAGTACACAAAAGATCTTTACCCAAACTGGGGCTCACCAACGCTATATTCAGCCTCCTACGAAGTTGTAGCTAGATCAAAGTCTCTTTGACTATCTGTGGGGAGGAAACAGAAGAGGGATGAGATTACATCTCAGTGAATGGATAAATCATACTATAACTGAAACAGGGCAAACCAAGCACGAGTGTTTCGCAATGGGTTTAATAATTGAAATCCAAGTGTAAAGGTAATAATAGAAACATTTAAGCATTTAACCATAACTTATTGAAAGAAAAGCTAAACAGTTCAAATGTATATTCAAAAGATAAATCTGGATTTAAATCAGTAACCATAAAGCAAATCAATTATGCATGGTAAGTAATAAATGCAGTTATTTATGCAATAACAATGATGAATGAGCTTGTTTAGAAATATTTAATCTTTAAGAAAAATGCATCAGTTTATTGAAGTTCTTTCCTGACAGATCATCATCTTCCCCAAACATTTGAAAATATGCTATTCAAAGAGTTTAAAGTAAAATATTTCAATAACATTACAATAAAGCTATAATTCTCCATCTAGCTCTTTTCATGCATAAAATTCCGTTCTAAAATATGTTTCATCCGTGTATTCCCATGGAGACCTTTATCATCATAAACTTTCCCTTTAAACATATCGTCCGTAGACGTCGCATAGATGTTCGCATGCATCAAATCATTTCACGGCTAACTTAGTTCATTTCTATGACTAAGTTCGCATTTCTATAAATCTAGCTCAAATGGAGAATTATCAGTCTAGATGTTTGCCCTGCATACCTAGGATTCAACTAGGATTGAAATTTATAATTTCTAACATGGTTGGAACATATTGGTTTTCAAAGCGGTAAAACAAATTAGCATACATTCCAACTAGTTAAAATCATACGAGAGAGTTCTAAACTGAATTCGTAAAACATGCGCTATAGTATAAAAACCCACTCACCGTACTAGAAGTCCAACAACGAGAATTTCAACTCGTGATGGTTCAACAACCTAGAAAACATAGACATAACATGAGAATTTGATCAACTCTAAACGTCACTATTCATGCCGGCCGGAAACACTGTTCACGTCGGCCAGAAAACTAACCCTAAACCTATAAACCTTATATTCTAGCATAGAAGCTAATTCTAAGACTATCTATGGAAAGAATTTCGGAAGAACGAAGCTTAAAACGCGATTGGACAGAGTTTTACCTTGGAGGTTACTGTTCATGTGATTTTTCGGCGACATTCCGATAGTTTTCCAGTGAAACTAATCGGTGGAGTTTGTAACTCTCCTTCCCACGAGTCCAACAGTACCTTGCTTGCTCAAATTGGACGTCCAGATGATGAGATATCTTAGAGAGAAGATGGAGAAAATTTTAGAGAGAGAAAGCTAGGGTTCAGCTATGGAGAAATGTAGGAAAAGAGGGAGAAGGCTGCAGAAATATGCAGAAATAGCCCGAAGCACGGCCTGGCCGTGTCCTGGAGCACGACCGTGATTCGGGGATACAGTGCACAGTTTTATTTGCCGAATTTGCCACAACGTCCAACATGTAGCCCTTTCTCTTAGCTTTCATTAGCCACTTGCATCACCTAATTTAGAGTTCATATAAAGGATTTATGAACAAAATAGTGAGCAAAGGTCCAGACCACACTACGCTTTGGTTTTTGCCTCTTATCACTATAATATTCACAGAATTAGAAAATGTTCTCAACATCAAAGTTGTATACATATGTCTTATCTTTAAACAGAAATTGGAAGCACTTAATTTGGATTTCATATGAGAGATTTATACTTATATGAGTGAAGGAAGGTCAGAAGAAAGGTCAGAAACGCTCTAAAATTTTACGTTGTTCTCAACTTCCTTGTTTCAAATGATTTATACTTAACCTTCAAAGGTTTGGATTATTAAATTCTCCCTTCCTTATAAAAATTCGGTCTCCGGATTTTACAAAAACCAACAACATGAAAACATAAGACTACTCTTGGAACAGCTGTGGATACTTCTCTCTCATAACGTCTTCTACTTCCCACGTAGTTTCCTCTTTGGAATGATTATGCCAGATCACCTTCACTGTAGGGATATCCTTAGACCTCAACTTTATCACTTGTCTATCAACAATGGTCACGGGTTTCTCTTCGTAGGCCAACTTGTCATCCAAAAAGATTTCTTGTGGTTGAATTACATGAGATGGGTCGGGTAGATACTTCCTCAACATCGAGACATGGAAGACTGGATGCACTTCACTCAATCCAGGTGGTAGGGCTAGGCGGTATGCCACTTTTCTTATCCTATCCAGAACTTCAAAGGGTCCAATATACCTCGGGCTTAACTTCCCTTTCTTACCAAACCGCATGATTCCCTTCATGGGTGAAACTCTGAGGAACACGTGATCGCCTAGAGAAAACTTCAACTCCCGACGCCTATGGTCTACATAAGCCCTCTGACAACTTTGTGTAGTTAAAAGCTATTCCCTTATCAGCTTGACCTTCTCTATGGCATCTTGCACCAAGTCTGGCCCTAGCAGCTTGGCTTCTCCAACTTCAAACCATCCAACGAGAGATCGGCATCTTCTCCCATAAAGAGCTCCAAAATGTTCCATTTGAATACTGGCTTGATAACTGTTGTTGTATGCAAACTCAGCTAATGGTAGGTATCCTTCCCAACTGCCACCAAAGTCCAAAATACATACTCTAAGCATATCCTCTAGAATTTGAATCGTGTGTTCTGACTGGCCATATGTTTGGGGATGAAAAGCGGTGCTTAGATCCAACCTCGTCCCCAAAGCTTCTTGAAAAGCTTTTCAAAACCTTGCCGTAAACTGTGGACCTCGATCAGATATGATGGATATAGGGACTCCATTCAATCTGACGACTCAGATATAGGCTTGCATACTGAGCCGCATTAAAGGTAGTCTTCACTGGTAAGAAGTGGGATGACTTGGTCATTCGATCCACTATCACCCATACTGAGTCATAACCCTTAGGGGTCCTTGGTAACCCTGTAACGAAGTTCATAGTGATCCTTTCCCACTCCTACTCCGGTATCTTAATCAGTTGGTGCAAACCGCCAGGCTTCTGGTGTTCAGCTTTCACTTGCTGACAAATCAAGCACTGAGCCACAAGATCTGCTACATCCTTCTTCATCCCATTCCACCAATACAAGTCCTTGAGGTCACTGTACATCTTATTTGTTCCTGGGTGGATAGTATTGGCTGATTGACGTGCCTCCTCCAAAATATGCTTCCTCAAGCTATCCACATCGGGTACACACAAGCACTTTCCACATCTTAACACTCCTTTAGTATCCACGCTGAATTCAGAAGTCTGATTATTCCTAACTTCATCCTTGAGCTTACACAGCTTAGCATCCTTGTCCTGATCTGCCTTAATCTCTTCAACCAGCAGAGAGTGTAGTTGCATGTAGGCTAACAACACACCTAACTCCTTCACTTCAAAGCGCATCCCCTTACCTTCTAGCCGATGAATATCCCTTATCAACGGCCTCCGGAGTAGGTTGATATGGGCTAGACTCCCCATTGACTTTCTGCTCAAAGCATCTGCTACCACATTGGCCTTGCTTGGGTGGTACAAGATGGTGCAATCATAGTCCTTTACTAACTCAATCCACATCCTCTGTCTCAAGTTAAGATCCCTTTATTGAAAGATGTATTTGAGGCTCTTGTGGTCTGTGTAAATCTCACAGGGTTCATCATAGACATAGTGCCTCCAAATCTTCAAGGCAAAGACCACTGGCGCCATCTCCAGATCATGTGTAGAATAGTTCTGTTTGTGCTTCTTGAGTTGCCTAGATGCATAGGCTACAACATGACCATTCTGCATTAACACACAACCCAAGCCCACCCTTGAGGCATCACAGTACACTGAGTATCCTCCAATGCCCGTTGGGATAGTTAGAACTGGGGTTGTGGTTAGACACTTCTTCAAGATTTGAAAACTTTCTTCGCATGCATCCGACCACTCAAACTTAACTCCCTTCCTAGTCATTTGGGTCAATGGAGCAGAAATCCTGGAGAAATCCTTGATGAACCTCCAGTAATACCCTGCTAGACCCAAGAAACTTCGGATCTCCGTTACACTAGTGGGGCGAGGCCACTGCTGTACTGCCTCTACCTTCTCGGGGTCTACTTGAATGCCGTCCTTTGTGACTACATGCCCTAGAAACATAACGTTGTCCAACCAGAACTCACACTTATAGAGCTTGGCATACAACTGCTGATCCCTCAAGATCTGTAGAATGACCCGTAGGTGCTGTTCATGCTCCTCATGGTCTTTAGAATAAACCAAGATGTCATCAATGAACACAATGACAAACTGATCCAAGAATGGCTTGAACACCCTGTTCATCAAGTCTATAAAAGCAGCTGGTGCGTTAGTTAGTCCAAAAGACATAACCAAAAACTCATAATGGCCATAACGGGTCCTAAAAGCTGTCTTGGAAATATCCTCCTTCCTGATTTTCAACTGATGGTACCCTGACCTCAGATCAATCTTGGAGAAACATTTTGCTCCTTGAAGTTGATTGAATAGATCATCAATCCTGGGTAAAGGGTAGTTGTCGCGCACCGTTAGCTTATCCAGTTGCCGATAGTCAATGTAAAGACGCAAAGACCCGTCTTTCTTCTTCACAAAAAGGACCGGAGCACCCCATGGAGAAGTGCTCGGCCTAATGAAGCCTTTATCCAACAAATCCTGTAACTGACTCTTTATCTCCTTAAGCTCTGTGGGTGCCATCCTGTAAGGCGGTATAGAAATTGGTCGAGCCTCTGGAATAAGGTCGATACCAAACTCTATCTCCCGATCAGGAGGTAATCCTGGCAACTCCTCTGGAAAGACATCCAGAAATTCTCTTACCACTACCATCTTTTCTACATTAGGCACCTTCCCATCCACATCTCTAACATACGCCAAGTATCCCTGGCATCCCTTCTTCAACATCCTTTGAGCACCCAAGACTGAAATCAGGTTACTTGGAGCTTTACTTCGGTCACACTAGAATCGAAAAAGAACTTCACTTGGAAAGTTGAACTTGATTGCCTTCCCATAGCAATCCAAGGTAGCATAGCATGATGCCAACCAATCCATTCCTAAGATTACGTCAAAGTCGATCATGTCCAGGATGATCAAATTAGCAGATGTCTCCCTATCACCCACTGACACTTTACATGACTTGCATACATGCTCTACTAGCAAAAAATCACCGACTGGGGTGGTTACAAAGAAAGGGGTATCCATCCTAATCGGATCTTTACCCAAGCTCTTAGCAAAATTAGGAGAAACATAGGAATATGTAGATCCGGGGTTAAACAAAACATATGCTTCATGTAGGCAAACCAAAAGAGTACCTGTCATGACCGCATTTGAAGCCTGTGCATCCTGCCTGGTGAGAGCAAAAATCCTCGGTTGACCTCGGCCTGCTTGGCTTTGACCTTGGCCCATCATGCCTCTACCAGTACCTCTGCTACTTGCTTGGCCCGGTATGGTCCTCATAGGCTGAGCTGCCACTGGGGTTGATAGCAAAGCCGGTCGAGTTGACCCTTGGCTTGAGCCATACAACTGGAGACACTCCCTCTTCATGTGTCCAGGTTGGTTGCACTGATAGCAAACACCCACCTCCCTGCGGCACTGACCAAAGTGATGGTTGCCACAAGTAGGGCATTATGGCCTATTTTACTGAATGACCCTTGGTCTTGGTTGACCTGTATACCTGGTGTTCCCTTGGCTAGGACCTAGCCTACCACTCGCATCTGATCTCTGGTTGGGGTTCCCAACATTTTGTGGTGCTGGGCGCTGCTGGCCCTGAAATCGTGGTCCTTGAAAATGAGAACTTTACCCTCCTTTGGAGCTCCCGTCCCTATCCCTCTTTCTCAGCTTGGCATTCTCGACATCGGCCAAATGCCTAGTCTCCATCATTCTTGCACAGTCCACAACTTCTGCATAGTGGGGGAATTGCTTCATCTGGGGTGCCACTGATTTAAACAATGCTGGCATCAACCCCTGGATAAACTTCTTGATCATGGCCCTTTCAGTAGGGACTATGTGTGGTGCATACGGCAACAGCTGTGTGAAGCGGTAATCATACTCCGTGACTGACATACCAGGAGTCTGCTTCAACTCCATAAATTCCTGACACTTGGCATCTCGGATACTCTTAGGCACAAACCTCTCCATGAAAACTTCCTTGAACTCTGGCCATCCCAAAGGTGGCGCTGTAGCTCCCCATCATGGTCTTAAACCATACCTGCGCTACACCAGACAACTGGAAGGATGCCAACTCTACTAATCGGGTCTTTGGATACTTAAGCACCTCACAGTTCTTTTCAATGTCCTCTATAAACTCTTGGGGATCTTCACTAGCCAACAACCCCTTGAAGGTTGGCGGTTTCAGCTTTAGGAACTTAGATAGTTCCACTTCCTTCTTGACGGGTCTCACATGCCGCTCCACGGGCATAACTGGCTTTGGAACAGAGGTAGCTGTTTCGGGCTGTTGTGGGTCCCTTCCACTTTGCCCATCCCTTCTTTCAGCTAGATTTTCTATCGCCCGCTGCATTCCCTGCATGGTTGCCAGCATATGGGCTATCGCATCATCTCGGGGGTGAGAAGACATTCCCCCCGCCCTAGGAGTCTCAGTTTGCTCATTGCTCAACTCAGCTTGTTCGGCTGCTTCAGCAGCCCTTACACCCCTGCCACTGCCTCTTGCACTAGCTCTAGGTCGGCCTCTGCCACGACCTCTACCTCGGCCTCTAGGCACGGGTACTGCGGATTGAGCAGACTCTTTAGCCATCTGCTCTTGAGCCGCGGGTTGCCTAACCTTTGATCTCGTTCTCGGTGGCATCTCACTATAAAACAGAGATAGCCCACCCGTCACTTAACCATGCCAACATAGCATACTATAAACTGACTTACTTGAATAAAAGACAACATCCTATCGAACCCCTTTAGTAGCACCGTGAGTATAAGCATGTCCGGATTCACACCCATACTCAAAGTCGTACCTAAAGGTCCGTTACTCCTTGAACACAAGAAAACCAAAATCTCTGATATCACTTTGTCACGGCCCCAAATGTTGGAACACATGATCGGCACAGCATAAGGGTTTCCCCCTAACCGCAAGCCTAACGCATAACACATACGAACATCCAGCACACAATCTAGAGTACATAATAAATATAACTGGTCACATATGCCACATCCAATATAAGAAAATACTGTATATATATATATATATATATATATATATATATATATATATATATATATATATATATATATCTCATGAATCCAGCATTCTGATTCAACTTGGCCCATGGCCTCATAATACAAACATCGTTGTAAAACATAAAACCGTTTTTCAAACAACACATCAAAATACGCAAGAAGCGAGGATCCTGCCTGTAAGTTCATGGAGGTACACTAGACATAAACTAACTAGACAAACAGTACACAAAAGATCCTTGCCCAAACTGGGGCTCACCAACGCTATATTCAGCCTCCTACGAAGCTGTAGCTGGATCAAAGTCTCTTTGACTATCTGTGGGGAGGAAACAGAAGAGAGGTGAGATCACATCTCAGTTAATGGATAAATCATACTATAACTGAAACAGGGCAAACCAAGCACGAGTGTTTCGCAATGGATTTAATAATTGAAATCCAAGTGTAAAGGTAATAATAGAAACATTTAAGCATTTAACCATAATTTATTGAAAGAAAAGCTAAACAGTTCAAATGTATATTCAAAAGATAAATCTGGATTTAAATCAGTAACCGTAAAGCAAATCAATTATGCATGGTAAGTAATAAATGCAATTATTTATGCAATAACAATGATGAATGAGCTTGTTTAGAAATATTTAATCTTTAAGAAAAATTTATCAGTTTATTGGAGTTCTTTCTTGACAGATCATCATCTTCTCCAAGCACATAGCAAGGGAGGGGTAATCACTGTTGGCGTAGACATAAGTCTACCCTAAATTCCCCTAAGCATACTGCAAGGGTATGGAAATAACTGTAGGCGTAGACATAAGTCCACCCTAAATCCCTGTGTCTTAGGCAGTCATATGCCCGTCACAGTATCTTAAGCCGAAGCCTTCGCATGAAATCCTGTGTCTTAGGCAATCATATGCCCGTCACAGTATCCTAGGCCGAAGCCTTCGCATGACCATGGTGCACCAGGGCTAGCACTCCTTGCGCCTAGCTAATAGTGATATAAAAGGGTTCCTCCAATGGAAAACATTTGAAAATATTCTATTCAAAGAGTTTAAAGTAAAACATTTCAATAACATTACAATAAAGCTATAATTCTCCATCTAGCTCTTTTCATACATAAAATTATGTTCTAAAATATGTTTCATCCATGTATTCCCATGGAGACCTTTATCATCATAAACGTTTCCTTTAAACATATCGTCCGTAGACGTCGCATAGATGTTCGCATGCATCAAATCATTTCATGGCTAACTTAGTTCATTTCTATGACTAAGTTCGCATTTCTATAAATCTAGCTCAAATGGAGAATTATCAGTCTAGATGTTTGCCTTGCATACCTAGGGTTCAACTAGGATTGAAATTTATAATTTCTAACATGGTTGGAACATATTGGTTTTCAAAGCGGTAAAACAATTTAGCATACATTCCAACTAGTTAAAATCATACGAGAGAGTTATAAACCAAATTCGTAAAACATGCGTTATAGTATGAAAAACCCACTCACCGTACTAGGAGTCCAACAATGAGAATTTCACCTCGTGATGGTTCAACAACCTAGAAAACATAGACATAACATGAGAATTTGATAAACTCTAAACGTCACTATTCACGTCGGCCGGAAACACTGTTCACGCCGGCCAAAAAACTAATCCTAAACCTATAAACCTTATATTCTAGCATAGAAGCTAATTCTAAGACTATCTATGGAAAGAATTTCGGAAGAACGAAGCTTAAAATGCGATTGGATAAAGTTTTGCCTTGGAGGTTACTGTTCATGAGATTTTCCAGCGACATTTCGACGGTTTTCCAATGAAACTGATCGGTGGGGTTTGTAGCTCTCCTTCCCACGATTCCAACGGAACCTTGCTTGCTCAAATCAGACGTCTAGATGATGAGATATCTTAGAGAGAAAATGGAGAAAATTTTAGAGAGAGAAAGCTAGGGTTCAGCTATGGAGAAATGTAGGAAAAGAGGGAGAAGGCTGCATAAATATGCAGAAACAGCCCGAAGCACGGCCTGGCCGTGTCCTGGAGCACGGCCGTGATTCAGGGCTACAATGCACCCTTTTATTGGCCGAATTTTCCACAACGTCCAACATGAAAGTTGTACCCTTTCTCTTAGCTTTCATTAGCCACTTGAATCACTTAATTTGGAGTTCATATGAAGGAGTTATGAACAAAATAGTGAGCAAAGGTCCAGACCACACTACGCTTTGGTTTTTGCCTCTTATCACTATCATATTCACAGAAATAGAAAACGTTCCCAACATAAAAGTTGTAGATATATTTCTTATCTTTCAACAGAAATTGGAATCACTTAATTTGGATTTCATATTAGAGATTTATAGTTATATGAGTGAAGGAAGGTCAGAAGAAAGGTCAGAAACGCTCTAAAATTTTACGTTGTTCTCAACTTCCTTGTTTCAAATGATTTATACTTAACCTTCAAAAGTTTGGGTTATTACAAATCATTAGTTCAGAGTGATAGTGAGAGAGATAGAGAGAGTAAACACAAAACTTTCAAGTTGATCTAAATATGTTTCCAATAGAAACTCAACCTATTATCACAAACTCCATAAAACTGAAGCATGATGCCCATAAGATTGGCTAACCTCAAATTTGAAATTAAATTGGCCACTTCCACTAAGTCTGTAATTGGCATCACTTACTCTCTTTCACTAAGAAATAACTTTCTACTGCAAAACTCCACAACAATTTCCCGAAAGGGCAGCATACTAACAAATTACAACACAATGCAAATCATAGGCAGATATGTAAACCAAGCAGAGAGAGAATCAAGCAACTTTGAGTTCTCGGGAGAGGGAAACATATACAAACAGAGAGAGAAACAAATACAGGCAAATCGATGGAGAGCACATTCAAATTTCTGAAGCCATTACAAATAACATCCAAATTTTTGAAGCAGGCAGGGGTTCTCGGGGGGATGAGCATTTGGAAAAAACAGGGGTAAATAGGGGGAAATGCATAGTGAGCAAGAGTTGCTTACCTCGGGACGACGAAGGAGGAAGAAGGATGAGGGTTTTCGGGATGAAGAAAGACATCATTCTCTACAGCGAGGAGGAAGCACGTTCTGGGCAATTTTGGGTTGTCAGATTCAAGAGGATGAGAGCGTTTTCTTGGCAATTTTCGATTCTTGGGGTGAAGAAGGAGGTCAAGGGTGAAGAGGAAAGAGCGTCTTCTGGGCGATTTCGGCTTCTCTGGGTCAGGAAGGAGCTCGAGGGTGAAGGGAGGAGCTCGCTAAGGTGAAGATGATGGAGAGCATTTTTTGACCCAAAGGATGAGCTCATGAAGGTTGAGAGAACGAAGGTTAAGAGAGCTTGAGGTGAGGGTGAGAGAGATTCGGTGAGGGGGAGAGAGCACGAGGTGAGGGGGAAGGGAGGGCTCGGGTGAGGGGGAGAGAGGTCGAGGGTAAGATAGGCAAGATAACTCGTGGGTGAAGATCTCTGTATCCGGTCACTATCCTCAGCATATAGACAGGATAACAATTTGCACTAGAAGAGCAGGATAGGATATCTTCATAATTATATTATCCTATCCGGTTGGGGCTCCAAACTTGAGATAGCAATAGGATAGGATAGCTTATCCTATCCTGTTGCTCTTATCTAGTTCCCTAAACGTGCCCGTAAAGTACATCTTTTAATGGCAACTTTGATGGAAAGCCACTAAAGTGTATTTATAATTAATTTTTTTACACTTTTAAACTTAAAAAATTTTAGTTTCCTAATTTTTTACCCTTTCTGTTAAAATCACCATTCCCTATGTACAACTCCATTTTCCCCAAATTTTCACCTTCAATCTCTCACTTCTTTGTTTCCATCGCTCATCATTGTTGTTGTTCATTATCGATGTTTGCACTGGTGGTTGTTTATCGTCATGTGCATCTTGGTTCTCAGAGGTACCATTTTCTCTTTCTAACATCTCTCTCTTCGATTGTTGGAGTAGCAAGAAAAATAGGGTTATGAACGGGTGTGCTTAGCAGGGAGAAAATGGGCGAATGGATAGGTATTAAGGTCTGTTCACTATCGTGTCCCCACTGGTGGTTGTTCATTGCTTGCATTTAGAAGATAAGCCAAAAGCAAGGCCATCGTTTTGAAAAGAAATAGAACCAGAGTTCTTCGTTGCTCATATATGCTCTAGCTTTGATTTTGATTTTAATATGTCATCTTTCATTGTTTATCTATTATTCTTCTTAAATACTTCTTTACCTGTTCGGTTTTGGTGGTAATAACCTTGGTTTTGGTGGCAATTATGTGATGCACATATTCTGTTTGATCTTATGCTTGCATAGGAGGGGATAAGATTTATTAAAGAAACAGAGAGAGTTAAGTACACTAATATTCTGATATAGGATATATAATTTCTCAATATAAGCTAAAATTATTTAGAGCTTCAATCCAAACAACTTATTGTTCCTATGCAAATCAATTATGGTCAAATTAGGCAACTAAGGCAATCAAAAGCAAACTTATTATTCTTTATCTTTTCTGGGAAAGATATTAAAATATATGGAATTACCTCCAACACTGGAGCATATTGATTACTTCTTTCACTTCCATTGAACTCCTCCAATAATCAAAATCTAAACATTCTACAAGTTTTGAACAGCCAGCAAGATTTAGTTTTTCAAGGTAACTTAAACCAAATAAGCTATTAGGGACACTGACAAGTCTTATGCAGTTTCTCAAATTCAATAATTTGAGCTTTGGAAGAATTCCAATAGATGAATCAAGGTGCAATAATCCAGTACATCCTTCAAGGTCTAGTCTGTGAAGGTTTGGGACCCCTCCAAAATTCAGCGTCTATGAAGGAGCAAGAAAATTTAAGTTCATTTGATTGGACACATATAGAATGAAAATTATCATCATAGTAGTCCAAAATTAGAACAAGTTGAAAAAGATATTAGCAATCATGCTTTTGTTTGTATGGTTCATCCTTCTTTATTTTCATTTATATATTAAAAAGAATAGATAAAAGAACATCAATGTACCTTTATGCCTTCCCATATATAGTTGTGTGATACTACTATTAGGGGCGATCAATTGAATAAGTGCATGTGGCTCAAAACTTGATAGTAAACACGTTAGAGAATATTGACAAAATATGAGCAATCTAAGACTCCACAATTTTGATATAGCCTTAGCCCAAAATAGATTCTCTTGCAGGTTGTTTGCATTCAAGACTATGGCTTCAACCCCATCTGTTCTCTAAGAATGAATGCATTATAAAGTAAAAGAAAAAAAAATGGGATTACTTAAGTTTTGTGGAATTTGTTTGCCAATGAAAGAATAAATGCATCAAAACATTTTTGTGACTAGCATCTGTCTCTCCCTTTCCCATGCAATATATTTATTCAGTATTGATAATTGGATGGTCACTCAACATGAAAAGGTAATGAAAAAATTTTCTCTTGCGATGTTGATTCCCATATTGGTGTGATTTAAGTCTAGGCATTCACAACTTTGCCACAGGGATTGACCCAAATTGGGGGCTTATTCCATTGTATAACTTGCTCCAAATATATTTCACTGTATTTTGCAAGTAAGTGATTTCCTATGACAGAATGTTGGGCTACTTTATATTGCTGAAATTTAATAGTAATGTGGATTTTCATGTATTTTGTTTGCAGCAAGGCCACAGGCTACTTTCTTTGAGTCTGCATGTTTTATTGCTAGCCAAAATTTTGCAAATTGGCTCATTGGTAATAATGTAGAGAGAAACACCGTTTATGAATTTCTAATTTATGTTAACTGCTACTTGCCAACTTATCATCAGAATGCTGAAACTAAGGACTAGGCCCCCTTAATTATAAAAAAATATTATTTATTGTATGATATAAATGATCTAGCATTAGTATATTTCACTTTTGTTTTACATTAATCAGTTAAGATTGAGTAAATTTTTTATAAAAACTTGACTTTCAACTATTTGAGTATAGGTTTTGGGATTGAAAAAAAATCCTAAAGTATAAAATAAGAGAAAGTATCTAGTTCACTGGCAATGGGATAAATTTTACACAATCAGAAAATCAAAAAATTGTAATGCATTTTTAATTCAGTTAAATTTTTTTATATAAACGAATATTTGCGTAAAATTTGATCCTAGGCTTGTCTTGCTTTTTACTATGTATTAAACAATGCTTTTAGGAAAGAGGAGCATTTCTTTTCCATAGTATTTGATGGCATATATTGGCGCCTGGGTTGGGCTGAGCGAAGGTGAGACCCGGAAATGGAAATATTCAAATATGGACCTTACTATAGATTGAAGGAGGCATAGTGCTGAAACAATCACGTGTCTATGACGTGTGAAATAATGGAAATGGGTACTATTATACTATCCTTGCCATTTAGTTTGAACAAGAGTAAAAGCTCTAAAGAAAAAGAAAGGTGAAGCAGGAGAACTAGAAAGAGTTAAAGGAAATCACAGAAATAGAGTTCGAGCATTGTCCCCACTTTCTGATCATATTATAACCCCCTTGAGTCTTAATTTGATTGTGAACAGAGCATTAATTTCTCTCTATCTTCCTAGTCAAATAAGGGTCACAAGCATTAATTTCTAACTTATCATCAAAATGCATCATAATTGCTGACTGTTACTTGTATGGGTTCACATGTTTAAAAGTTGAAGCTTTTATCTTACAACATGAAGATGTATTTTGCAATTCATGATTGCTTATAGCAAACTGCCATTGATTATTATTTCAAAATTTGTAAGCTTATAGTGATTAATTTATTGATCTACTTGTAATCTTTTCAAATGATTTTTTGTCACATCAACAATTGACCTTATCTTATTTAAAGCTTCTATCAGAAATTATATTTGATGACATATGCTAGTTCTTCTAAAAGTGCGCCTAAAGATAAGAAGGTAAAAACTTTAACAATTTTAATTTTATTATATTGTGGTGAATTTTCAAAACCTAATTCTATAATTTTATTGGTTATAAGCTTTTGTTATAAATCTTTATAGGTATGTGATGACTGGTTAATTGCCTCAAAAAAAGCAATAATGTTATTATATATGGGTCTTAACCAAAGACGTCAAGCTAACTCGTTTGCAAAATTTAAATAGTTAGTGATAGATGCGTTTACAAAGAATTTTCATCATGCTAAAATTAGCTGATTTTATTTATAATAAGTTATTTTTTTAAATATAACTAATTATACTACATTGAATATTTGTGATTGAATTAATTGTAATTGAATATAAGATTAAATAAAAATAATTTTCTTTTTATTATGATTTTAACTAATTTATTAATTACATCCTTTATTTTTTAATTATTTTTTAGATCAATATTTAAAAATTTTAACAATAAAAAATTAATATAAAAAGAAAAAAAATTACACATTAACCCTTCAGTGGCGACTAAAGTCGCCAATAAAAGCGATTACATAGGCATTTTTATGTTTTGGTAGTGACAAAAGTCACAACTAAAAATACCTTTTTTTGGCAACGAAGGTATTATGTACGAAAGTGATATGTTACAAAATAAAATTTAGAAATGTTTTTTTATATAGGGAAGTAACTTTATGTTTGTCTCAGTAATAATTTTTATTAGTTTCATATTTTTTTTTTAAGTGAACTAATTATAACTGTTCCTTTTTAATTAATTTTGATCTCATATTTTTTTTAACAGGAGTGTTTAAGATAAAGAGATTGAGTTCTTTGAGTATAGGCCAGATGCGTGAATCTAGCTCGAACAGTCTTCTGCCTTGCCTGGTAGTCAATGAGGGTGGACAGCTTCAGGCTGTTGATACACTTGATTATGAGGCTGCCCCATCCATGATACCTCCTCATGTTGAGGATGTCCTATCCACGTTCCCCCCTCTAGATGCCCAAAAATCTGATAAGGAGTTCAATGTCAATTATCTTTTTGTTGAGTAGGATAAGCCCTCTTAGTTGGCGCAATAGGAACATGCCAGATGAAGGAGGAGCTAGTTGGTTGATATTATTGGTAAGTATCTTAGCTATCTTAATGTAAAAGATGTTTAATCTCATTTAGTGTATTAATTTTTTTTCTTTGTAGATGGGAACGGCTAGGTGATGTGCACCCATTTGACATTACCCAATGTTTGGGCCTTTCTCCATGGACAGAGGGTCATTGTATGGTTCAATGACACAAATCAATCAATTGGCGATAGGGGTGGTTTGTTGGGTGCCTAGAACTTAGGGATGATTTTTGAATCTTTCCTATTTCTTATAGAAATTAGAGAAGCATTATGGGAGACTACAATGAGAACATGTTTAGGGACACTACATAGGTACTAACACATTTTTTTTAAAATGAATTAATTAGTTTATTTATTAATAAATTTACTTTTTATTATAGGAAAAATTTGTAGTGTAAAAGTAGCACAGGAAAATTATTTTTCAGTCATTTGAGTAGAAGTGGCAAGTTGCACGGTATAACCTGTATAGGTTAAATGATGATGGGACTAAGACTAAAGTCATTACCTAGGACCAGTGGACATTTTTTGTAAACTATCAACTTGAGACGAAGTCTAAGGTAAATATTTATGGTTGTTAATTAATGTGTATTAATTTATTATTAGTTTTATATATTAATATGTTTCTTTCATTAACTAGAATGTGGCTCAGAAGAATAAATAGAACAAAAAACGTCAAATGATGTCACATACTAGTGGATCAAAAAGTATTGCACAAAAGAAGGCTAAGATGGTAAGTTAGCATTTGTTAATCTATCTTAAGTTTAATTTATATTAAATATGTGTTAAATTATTTTTAAAATTTTTAAGAAGTTGAGGTTAAGGCTCGAGTGACACGTGGAGATGTATGGATCACAGCCCATAAAAGGGCTAGTGGATCATACATTAATGACAGAGCTAGAGTTTTCGATGTAAGTGATGGCATTTTTAACAATACATTTTACTATCTAATTTGGTTATAATAGTATATTTTTAACCAAAAAAATTTTATATTCACATTTGTAAGAAAAAATTGCATCAATTCAGTTTAAGGACTCTTCTTCGTAAGAGCTTTTTACTAATGATTCATTGGCTAGAGCTCTAGAAATTAAAGATTAGTCAGGCTAAGTTTGAGAATTTGGATTATGTTGTAAGTGAAATTTTACTCAAGGAGAAAATAAAATGTAGAGACACTTAGAAAGGAATAACACATAGAGAGAAAAACAAATTTCTTATTCAATTGTTTCATAGAAGCCTCTATTTATAGGCATACAATCATAAATGTAGATAACCCAAAAGTCAAAGAGAATGAATGAGATTCAATGGTTTTAAGAGTTGGAAAAATAAAGGGACACTCATAATAATGAATGAATTTATAATATTTATTATTTTGGAAATTGAGAAACTAAATGGGTATCCACAATAACAGATGACTTCATAACACTCCTGGATGTATATTTTACAAGGAATATGCTTTATTAAAACCTTACTAGAAAAAAACCAATGGAAAAAGACCCTAGTGAAGGAAACAGAGTATATCATTCTTTGTATACTCCCCCTATTCACAATATCATTGAAGATATCTGAGTTGACACATCTTAATTTTATATACTAGTCTTTCAAATATTGAAGTAGGTAAAGCTTTGGTGAATAAATCTACTAAATTATCACTTGAACGAATTTGTTGTACGTCAATATCACCGTTCTTTTGAAATTCATGAGTAAAAAAAAACTTCGGTGAGATATGTTTTGTTTTATCTCCTTTAATATATCCTTCATTCAATTGAGATATACATGTAGTATTATCTTCATATAGTATAGTTGGAACCTCCTTCTTAGAAAATAGTCCACATGTCTCTCGGATTTGTTGAGTCATAGATCTCAACCAAATACATTCACGACTCGCTTCATGAACTACTATAATCTCTGCATGATTTGAAGAAGTAGCAGCAAGAATTTTTTTTTTATAGAACGTTATGATATAGCTGTATCACCACATGTAAATAAATAGCTTGTTTGAGATCGAGCCTTATGTAGATAAGATAAATATCCAGCATCTGCATAATCAATTAGTTGTGGTCTAGATCCATTTTCATATAACAATCCCATATCAATAGTATCTCAGAGATATTGAAAGACATGTTTAATTCCATTTCAATGTCTTTGTGCTGGACAAGAGCTAAATCTAGCTAACATGCTGATAGAAAAAGCTATATTAGGCTTTGTATTGTTAGCAAGATACATCAGTACACCAATTGCACTGAGATATGGTACTTCAGGACTAAGAACTTTTTCATTATCATCTTGAGGTCGAAAAACATCTTGTTTCACATTAAGTGAGCGAACGACCATTGATGTACTTAATGGATGTGCTTTGTCCATGTAAATATTTTTAAGGACTTTCTCTGTATAAGTTGATTGATGAATAAAAATTTCATTTCTCAAATGCTCAAATTGTAAGCCAAGACAAATTTTTTTTTCAAAATCTTTCATTTCAAACACTATTGCCTTTATAATCTCTTCAGGAGTTTTAATAATATTTAAATTATCAACATACACCATAATAATAGCAAATCCTGAATTTGCTTTCTTTATAAAAACACAAGGACATATATGATCATTCTTATAACCATCTTTTAACAATTATTCACTAAGACGGTTATACCACATTCGCCCATACTGTTTTAATTCATATAAAGATATTTGTAATTTAATTGAATAAAGTTTTCAGGATTTTGAATTATATGCTTCAAGCATCTTAAATCCTTATAGAATTTTCATATATATGTCACTATCAAGTGAGCCATATAAATAGGCTGTAACAACATCCATAAGATGCATATCAATTTTTTCATGTACTGCCAGACTAATGAGATAACAAAATGTAATTGCATCTACTACAGGAGAGTATGTGAAATTATAATCAATTCTAGGTCTTTGTAAAAAAATTTGTGCAACAAGTCGTGCTTTATACCTCACAATTTCATTTTTCTCATTTCTTTTACGTACAAATACCCATTTGTACCCAATGGGTATTACACCTTCAGGTGTTTGAACTATAGATCAAAATACCTCACGGTGTTTAAGTGAATTCAATTCTACTTAAATTGCGTCTTTTCATTTTGGCCAATTACATCTACGTCGACACTCATCAACAAATATAGATTCATAATCATCGTTATCATTTAAAATATTAAGCACTACTGCATACACAAAAATTTTGTTGACAATTGTTTCTTTTCGATTTAATCGTTTCCTTGTAGATACATATTGATATCTCTTCATTTTTATCAATTTCAGGTACCTGAACTTTTTCTGGAAGTACTTTGTTTGTTATGTCTTTAGTCTCTTCAAGAGCATCTATTTCTTTAATGGGCTGATCTTGAATAATTGTTTCTTTTCTTTTACGGGGTTTTTTTCTTTTGAGCTAATTGGTCTACCACGCTTTTGACGTGCTTTAGACTTACTAGCAATTTTACTAACAGATTGTCCTTCAGGGACATCTATCCGTACAAGAGTATTTACAGCTGGTATATGTGACTTGGTCACTCTCTTTAGGTCAGTAAATATATCTAGCAGTTGATTTGCTATACTTTATAAATGAATTATCTTTTGAACTTCAAATTCATGTTGTCTTGTACAAGGATCAAGATATGACGAAGTATTCCATGTAATTTTTTTGACTAGCTATTTTTTATTTTCTCTCCCTAATATTGGAAAGATTAGTTCATCAAAATGACAATTGACAAAACATGTCATAAATACATCTCCTGTCATTGGCTCAAGATATCTTATAATAGAAGGAGAATCATATCCAGTATATATTCCTAATCTCCTTTGAGGACCAATCTTAGTGCGTTGTGGTGGAGCTATTGGAACATATAATACACACCCAAAAATTTTGATATGGGAAATACTTGGCTCATGACCATAAACCAATTGTAAAGGAGAATATTTATAATAATTTGTTGGTCTGATACGTACTAGTGTTGCTGTATGTAAAATTGCATGTCTCCAAACTGAGACAAGGAGCTTTGTTCGTATAAGTAAGGGTCTAGCTATTAATTGAAGTTTCTTAATAAATGATTCAGCTAAACCATTTTGTGTATGAACATAAGCTACAATATGTTTAACATTTATGCCAATTGACATATAATAGTCATTGAAAGCTTATGAAAAAAATTCACCAGCATTATTAAGGTGAATAGATTTAATTGTATAATATAGAAATTATGCTCTTAATCGAATTATTTGAGCAAATAATCTTGCACACATTAGATTGCGGGTCGATAGTAAGAACACATGAGACCATCGATTGGATGTGTCTATTAATACAATAAAATATCTAAATGGCCCACATGTAGGATGAATAGGTCCACATATATCACCATGTATACGTTCCAAAAATGTTGGAAATTTAGTTCTAACTTTAGCTAATAATGGCTTAATAATCAATTTTCCTTGAGAACAAGCAGCACATAAGAATTCCTTATGTTGAAAAATCTTCAAGTTTTTCAATGGGTGCCCATGTGAATTTTCAATAATTTTTTGTATCATTATTTATCTAGGATGTCCCAACCGGTCATGCCAAATAGTGAAAGTTTTTGAATCAATAAACTTTTGGTTTATTGTAGCATGTATCTCAATTGTACTAATTCTTGTATAGTATAATCCAAAAGAAAAAATATGTAATCTTTCTAATGCATTTTTCTTACCTAAAACAATGCTTGTAATATGAATGTATTCATTATTTTTCTCAGTTACAATGAATATCTTTGTAACTCAACAAATTTCTTTGAGATTTAGAATAGAACAAAGCATTGTTTATGATAAATTTTGTTTCTTTTGGTAGTATGATTATAGCTTTTCCAGAACCTTTTATTAGCTTTGCACTACCAGAAATTGTAGTAACATAAGTTTCACCCATTTTTATTAGAGAAAAATATTTTTTGTCTTTAAGGATAGTGTGAGTTGTTATGCTATCTACAAAACATATATCTTTATCCATATTTTCTTCAATTAAATAAATGAAGAAATGTAAGAAATATTACAAAGTAATCAAAGAAACATTAGATATAAATAGAAATCATACTTAAAAATTTTATATAAAGTTTAAAATCTTACATTAACTAAATTTGCAATCATATAAGTAATTCAAAATAAAATAAGTAAACTTACAAGTAATTTCAAAATAAAACAAGTAAATTTATTTTAGAGATTCCTCGTCACCAACAATACAAATATTTTTTTTTAGATTAGCAAAGAAATCTGACACATCTAAGTGTAGCATTTGTAGGATCATTGGCAAAGTCATAATATAGATTAACAAAATTTGTCTCAACGACTTTTTCTTTTTGTTTTATTGATGCTTGATAAAGATTAACAAAATGTTTATCCGTACGACAAGTACGTGACTAATGTCCATTCATACTGCAACGATAATATGAACTTTCCGTATGTTTCTTTTTTCCACTTGTGTCTTCTTGTTTTTCTTCTTTCTTATTCTACTTTTGGTGGTAAGGAACATACTTATGAGAATAGTCATTATTTCTTCCTCAGCCACATCCACAGTGTCGGCCACAACCACGTCTTCGTCCCTTATTAATTATAGTCGCATTCATTTCAGGGAATAGAACAAAACCAGTTGGACAAACTTCATGATTTTTCATTAATAACTCATTATTTTGTTCAGTCACAAGAAGGTATAAAATCACTTGTGAGTATTTTTCAAATCTTTTTTTTCGATACTGCTACTGCAGGAGCACATTCGAAGAATCAAAGGTAGAGAAAGTTTTCTCTAACATATCCTTATCGAAAATTTCTTTTCTGCATAATTTTAATTGAGAGATAATATGAAACATTGCGGAGTTATATTCATTGACTATTTTAAAATCTTGCAATCGTAAATGAATCCGGTCATAACGAGCTTTTGGAAGAATAACAGTTTTTTGGTGGTCATACCTTTCTTTTAAATTTTTCAAAAAAACAAGTGGATATTTCACAGTAAAGTATTCAAATTTTAGTCTTTTCGTTAAGATGGTGATGAAGAAAGATCATCGCCTTAGCGCGATTTTTCAATGATTCATCATTTCTTTCTTTAATGGTGTTTCCAAGACCCATTGCATCAAGATGAATTTTAGCATCTAGTATCTAAGATAAATAGTTCTTGCCCGAAATATCAAGAGTCACAAACTCAAGTTTTGTAAGATTTGACATGATTTTAAAATTAAATAAAACAAAACCAGTTACAAATTTTCAAGTAAGTTATGAAAATCTTACCAACACAATCTCTTCCTTGTGATTTGAAAACTAATAGCTAAGAGCAAATTCGTGCTGATAACGTGTTGTAAGTGAAATTTTACTTAAGGAGAAAATAGAATATAGAGACACTTAAAATGGAATAACACATAGAGAGAAAAACATATTTCTTATTCAATTACTTCATAGAAGCCTCTATTTATAGGCATACAATCATAAATGTAGATAACTCAAAAACCAAAGAGAATGAATGAGATTCAATAATTTTAAGAGTTGAAAAAATAAAAGGACACTCATAATAATTAATGGATTTATAATATTCATTATTTTGAGAGTTAAGAAACTAAATGGACATCTACAATAATAGATGACTTCATAACAGATTGGGTTTTTCTTCAACCTAATTCTTTGGATGTAGTTCTGGTGGGTCAAGTTCACAATTCGCCTCTTCTTATCACGAGTTGCAAAGGTGATAGAGAAACAGGAAGCCGAATGAGCATCATGTGAGGCAGAAATAGTTGCAAGACAACGGCAAATGTAAGTAGCTATGACTTTTCTATTCCAAAACTATCAAGGTCAATTGTTACTTGAACTTACATTTTCGTCAAATCCCAATCTAAGGGTAAGTTTCTAAAATCTTAATTGTATTATAAAGATAAATATTCTTGCTATTTATTTTACTAATTACTAATAATATATTTTTTCTAGGCACCAAGTGATCAAAGTAGCGAACACCAGCTTCCTCTAGACCCTCAAAGTTAATTTATGCTTTCAGTATATATTTTATGTAATCAACACAAAATATTTATTGTAATTCCAATTTTAATTGAATATAAATTTTTATTGCATAATTTGACTTCTACTTCTTTTTTTTTTTTAATATTTGTAACCAAAAAATTTTAATAAAACAAATTAAAAAAATTATTTGTCAATTTAACGATGGTTTTGAACAAATCGTCATTAAAAATAAAAATCGTCTTAACGATGGTTATGTAATAACTGTCTACATAACCATTGTTAAGACAACATTTTGTGACGTTTACAAACCGTCACAAATTAATGTTTAAGGACACTTGAAAGACTGTCATTGTCACGCCCCTAATTTTAGGGCACGTGAAACACGTATATCATGAACATATATTTTCCACAAACATGAATATCTAAATCCTTTATCAAGGAAACAGATACATATAGGTTTTCCCATACAGATACCATATACAAATCAAGTACATAGACATCAGAGTACAACAGAAGCAGGGATCCTGCCTGTGGCGTTCAGAGCAACTCTAGAGTACAAATGTTTTACAAATATAAAACATTGAGAGCCTGGAAACAATGTAGGCTCACCACTGGAGTACGACCCCTAGTCGATCACGTGGCTGTTGGACTAAACTCTATGTCTTTATCTGAAAAATAGATCCACATCGTGTAATGAGTTTTACAACTCAGTGAGCAGATAATACCTCCTATGACCTCTTAGGTCAACATATGGATGTACTCATATAATAAAAATTTATGTTATCAAAATTTACATTTCAGAAGTACATCCACATAGGACCAGTATTTTCAAATATTCTCTGTTCCAAAAATCATAATCAGGTCTTTCAAACCGTATGCGGTACTGTATAAACAATGCTCATATCAAGTTCAAAATCATATTCAATACTGTAAAATCATTAATCAAATTATGTTATGCATCAAAACATTTCTCATAAAACTTATTCGGAGGATCCTATATCAGAACCACCATACCAGAGTTTGACCCCTTCCGTACTTTGGTGGTATAGGATTTGCCTAAACTCAGCATCCCGCTGAGGTTTGCCCTACTACCATTCAAGAGAACACGCGAAGGGACTCTGTATGGGTCTTTCCCAAGCACACAGTAAGGGAAGGCAAAATAACATCTCATATAACTGGCATCTCGCCCATATATAGGAGGCATTCCGCTCTCCTTCACATATAATCTCCCATGTGTTGGCCCTCACACGAGGCTAGCACCACCTTCCCTGCTAGCTGAGGCAATCAAGGTGCGCACCAGGGCTAACAATACCTACTGTTAGCAGACAGTGTTTCCAATAGGATTCCTCCATAGAAAATATCATATGCACATATACCATATAATTCAGTATAAACTTTTCAATATAATACAGACTTTCAGTCTCAGTATATTCCTCTGTCAAAACTTCCCAATCAGGGGAAATATATAATCATGCCCACATCCGAGGCAAACATATTACTGTATAAATCAATGTCATGTGCATAACATATTTCATTTGCCATATAATGACAAATACATGTAAAAATCACATGTTCAAATATTTCAAAATTCATCTGTTGTAAGTTACCCATTCAGGGTTTATCACATATATATGTCCTTTCTCGAGGCAATCATATATCTTTATAAATCAATGCCACGTGTATAAATATTCACTTTATCATTTAATAAGAAATACATGTAAAATCAGTTATTTTATGGATTCAGAAATCCAGTTTCAAAACTATACTATTCTTGAACTATATTTCAAAATGTAAACAATTCAGATATCTTTAATGTATTTCAGAAACATATCAACATGTGAATATCTCATAAACATAATCATATACATATTCAAGTATCAAGAAGAGTATAGGCAAGTCATAGAAAGAATCATCTACTCACAGGGTAAGGGCTCCGAATTGGATAGCCCTAAAATACTATTTTCTAGTCTGAATTTGACCAAATAAGCTTCAAAAACGTGTCTGAAGGGTCCAAAAACCTTGAAAATGACTCCGGGAGCTTGGTTACTGTTCAATGCCAGAAACACTATTCATCCACCACTATTCATCCTGGAAATACTATTCATCCACACTATTCATGTCGAAAAATACTATTCATCCGCCACATAAAAGTTACCAAATCGCCGAAACGAATTCATATCCTAATGTTTATCAAGCTTCTGAACTCATCTACGGTGTTAGATTTCTAATTTGATATCTCTAAGTAAGAGTTTCAGAAGTTACCTTTTACCGTGATTTTCTACTTTAGATTTACGGTGATTCAACGGTGGATTTGAAAAACTGATCAGTCAAAACTGAAGTATTCTTCGTCCTGAATCCAGAAATACCCTCAGTTTTTAGATCGGAAGTCTATAGGAACTCCAGATCGAGAGATAAAGTTGAAGGTTACTATTTCACACTATACACTCACTATGCACGTTCTTCGTTTTTCTCTCCCCCAAACTAATACCCGCCTCGGTTTTCATTTTATCATTTGACTTTTTTTTAAATATAATAATAATTATTAAATAATTAATAATGTGATTTTTTTTATATTAATTCATATAAATTCTGTTTTTCATCATAAAATATCCTAAAAATTTCTAAAAATTCCTATTCTCATAAATCTTCAGTTAAACTATTAAATCATACTTTTTCTTGATAAAAATCATAATAAAACAAATTTCGAAATGAATATCTTTATTCATATTAAAAGAAAGAATATTTCTAAAAATACAACAAAAATTCATTAGAAGCCAGTATAATTATTTGAAACAACACAATAATTATTTTACTTAAAAATCTACTTACTTTTAGTAAAACATAATCATTTTTAAACAAATAAAAATATATTTTCTTATAGCCAAATACTTTCATTTAAAAATATAGATTACACGCTAAAATTTAAATGCTCATATTTTCTTTTGTAAATCCATGTAAAACTTATTTTCACTGGTTCTTATCTTTATTTTTGAAATTCTTTCTTTTATTCTAAATTTTCTTTAATTGGGATTCTCATCAAATTTTACAGTTATTACAGTCATAAAACCAAACCTGATGACGATAACCTAAACCGTTGTTAGATCTTGACATTACGGTAGTTTTCTGATCGTCGTTAGGTCTAGTCTTAATCACAGTTTGTCAAAACTGTTGCTATATCTATGATTTCTTGACAATTATTGTAATCGTTGCTAAAGCCCCTGTTTGACCGTCACTAAAACTGTACTATATTTACAACCCATTCAAAATCTAATAATCATGCTCTACAGAAAATTAAATATTTTTGTTCACTGTGTTTGTCAAACCTTTTCCCAAAGGACATGGAACTATATTTGGTAGTGAACATTAATTTATGTCTAGTACACTTATATTATCAATTGGAAAATTTGATACTAGCTACTTCCGTTATATCTACAATGAAAATATTTGTCAAATGAAGACCGATTTGAATTCTAAAATTTAGTATGACTTTCCCATCAAATTATTTTTTGGAAATAGTAATTGCATTTTTAGCCTATAGTATTAGTAGTATTAGATAGAAGAATTTTCGAACAAGCTCCGCCAACACACACACACAGATATATATATGCAAAGATGTATATCTAAATATCAGTATTACATTTTCAAGTAACTAGCTAGCTACTTTCCTTTTATATATTGCCATGAAAATAATTTTAAAAAGAAGTTTGAATTGAATGCTTAAATTTATAAGTACAAATTACGTGTCAAATTAATTATGAGAATAATACCTACTTTTTCAGTACGAAGACAAATATTTAAATAACAGTAGAAATTTTTTCGAACAAGCACCAAGTATAGTCCAGTGATAGTTTAAGATAGGTTTTACAAGTTCAACTTTTGTATCGCTGTATAACAAAAATAGAAGGGGTATTTTTTAAAAGTCAAAGATGTAAATTAAAGGTTCTGCCAAATACAATATTGCCATTTGAATATTAAATCTTAAATTAAAAAAATAATTTAGGGTTGCCATTTATCATCATTAACCCTTAATATAAAACCTTATACTTATGGTGTCTCATAGCAATAGGAGGCAGAAAAACTTTTCATTGAAACGAAAATGAGGAACTGCAATTACAACAGCACCAAAGCTGTGGCAACAGTGCTCATGGTGTTGCTGCTTCTATCCTCTATTATGATATTTCCTTACCACATGAAGCCTGAGCCTTCGACCTTTCTGCTTCTGTGGCTATGCTTTATACCTATCTTTACCTTCCTTTATGCCATTTTCCTTGCACTTTTCGTTTGGTGAAGATAATCTTGGACGAGGATTTGCGACTATGGCTAGTGATTTTGTCTGAAAGAAGATTAAGTAACTTTGGGATATGAAATATGCAAGGGAATAAAGAGATAGTAAGTATGTTTTGCATTCTTTTGTGTTAGTAGAAATTAGGAAGGAAATGAAAAGAAAGTGTAAGAGGAATCCCTTTCTTCAAATGATTTGTCTTCCCTAAATAAGGACATAGCTTTTGGAGAGGATTTTGTGATGAAATTTAAAATATGTAATGCCTTTTCATTTACTAATCAATTTATGTTATCCTTGGTGCTTTGGGAATTTTTTTTATTTGATATCAAGTCGTATAAGTTTTACTTGGTCTACTCATACACTTTTGCAATGTATAGATAGGTTACATAATTTCCTTTTTTTCAGGAAAAAAAATAGGGCACGTATAGGTTGTTCCTAGCTCCTCGAAGGTAGAGTGAACTCACGAGTTTGTGTAGGCTCGGTTCAATCTCGCTATTTTTTTTTCAAAAGAAGAGTTCATTCAAATAAAATTCGAAGGGCACTTATAATATATATTAAATGTCATATCAAACAATCGACAAAGAATATTTACACTTCATTGAATTGATCTACTGTAAAAGTTTTACTTCACTACAAAAAAATGCTATTTAGCGGCAGTAACATAGCAGTGGGTTGACTAAATGCTTGTGATGGAAAAGTCTGAATCTGGTTTTAAAACCATTACTAAATGCCTTAAAAACTACCACTAAATCCTGATTTTCTTGTAGTGGTTCTTGCCCAAGCATACTGTAATAACCGTAAAATTTAACGAAAAGTTCAAATTAAAGAAATATTAGAAGTTATGTTTTGGTGCGCTATAAGCAAATATATTTTTATTTATGTAGAAATAATTATGATTTATTAAAAGTAAGTGGATTTTTAAGTAAAAGAAGTATTGTGTTGCTTAAAATAATTATACCGGCTTCTATTGAATTTTTATGGTATTTTTAGAAATACTCTTTCTTTTAATATGAATAAAGATATTTGTTTAGAAATTTGTTTTATTACGATTTTTATCAAGAAAAATCATAATTTAAGAGTTAACTAAAGATTTATGAGAATGAAAATTTTTAAAAATTTTTGGGATATTTTATGATGAAAAATGGAATTTATAAGAATTTTTATATAAAAAAAATCCTATTAATAATTATTTAATAATTATTATTATTTAAAAAAAAAATTTACTGTAGCTCCTGCATATATGCATATGGGCAGCCAGAAACAGAAAGCAGAAAACGCAGCCCCCATTTCCCATTTTCCTCTTCAATTTCAAACCTTTATATCTGGAGCTACGGACCTCCGATTGACGAACCGTCTGGACCGTTGGACTCGTGGCAACGAGTACTTCAAAACCCACCGATCAATTTCACTGGAAAGTAGCCAGAAGGTCGCCGGAAAATCGCGTAAATAGTACCTCTAAAGGTAAAACTCCGTCCAATCGCGTTTTAGGCTTCATTTTTACCGAAATTCTTTCCGTAGATAGTCTTAGAATTAGTTTCTATGCTCGAATATAGGTTTTTTTGGTTTCGGCTATTTTTCGGCGAGTGAATAGTGTTTTTCGGCATGAATAGTGACATTTAGAATTTATCTAATTTTCATATTATGTCTATATTTTCTAGGTTGTTGAGCCACCACGAGGTGAAATTCTCGTTGTTGGACTCCTAGTACGGTGAGTGGGTTTTTCATACTATAGCGCATGTTTTAGGAATTTGATTTATAACTCTCTCGTATGATTTTAACTAGTTGGAATGTATGTTAAATTATTTTACCGCTTTGAAAACCAATATGTTCCAACCATGTTAGAAATTATAAATTTCAATCCTAGTTGAACCCTAGGTATGCAGGGCAAGCATCTAGACTATTAATTCTCCATTTGAGCTAGATTTATAGAAATGCGAACTTAGTCATAGAAATGAACTAAGTTAGCCATGAAGTGATTTGATGCATGATAAGTATCTATGTAACGTCTATGGACGATTTATGTTTAAAAATGGAAAGTTTATGATTTTAAAGGTCTCCATGGGAATTCATGGATGAGATATATTTTAGAATAGAATTTTATGCATGAAAAGAGTTAGATGGAGAATTATCGCTTTATTATAATGTTATTAAAATGTTTTACTTTAAACTTTTTGAATAGCATATTTCAAATATTTTCTATTGGAGGAACTCTTTTAGATCACTGTTAGCTAGCCGCAGGTAGTGCTGGTCCTGGTGCACCATGATCATGTTAAGGCTTCGGCCTAGGATACTGTGACGGGTATATGACTGCCTAAGACACAGGGATTTATGGTGGACTTATGTCTACGCCTACAGTGATTACCCTACCCTTGCTGTGTGCTTGGGGAAGATGATAGATCTGTTAGGAAAGACCTCCAATAAACTAGTGCATTTTTCTTAAAGATTAAATATTTTTAAAATACATCATTCATCATTGTTCTTGCATAAGTATCTTCATTTATTACTTACCATGCATAATTGATTTGCTTACAGTTATTGATTTAATCATGTTTTATCATTTGAACTATTTAGCATTCTTTCAATAAATTACGGTTAAATGTTTAATGTTTTCTATATCTTGATTTCAATTATTTAATTAATTGCGAAATATTCGTGCTTAGTTTGCCCTGTTTCTGTTATAGTATGATTTACCCATTCACTGAGATGTGGTAATCTCACCCCTCTTCTGTTTTCTCCCCACAGATAGTCAAAGAAACACTGATTCAGCTACAACTCCATAGGAGGCTAAATATAGCATTGGTGAGCCCCAGTTTGGGCAAGACTCCGTTGTATTGGTTATATAGTTTAAGTTTATATCTAGTGTATCTCCATGAACTTACAGGCAGGATCCTCGCTTCTTGTGTTGTTTGAAAAATAGTTTTAAGTTTTACAACAATGTTTGTACTATGAGGCCATGGGCCAAGTTGAATCACGGATGTTGGATTCATGAGATATATATATATATATATATATATATATATATATATATATACAGTATTTTCTGATATTGGATGTGGCATATGTGGCCAGTTATATTTATTATGTACTTTGGATTGTGTGCTGAATGTTTGTGCATGCTATGTGTTAGGCTTACGACTAGGGAGAAACTCTTATGTCGTGCCGGTCATGTGTTCCATCATTTGGGGCTGTGACACATACAAATCAACAAGGACTATTGATGATTGAACTAACATGTCACGGTCCCAAATGATGGAACACATGATCGGCACGGCATAAGAGTTTCTCCTTAGCCGCAAGCCTAACGCATAGCACATACAAACATCCAGCACACAATCCAGAGTACATAATAAATATAACTGGCCACATATGCCACATCCAGTATAAGAAAAAAACTGTATATATATATATCTCATGAATCCAACATTTGTGATTCAACTTGACCCATGGCCTCATAATACAACATCATTGTAAAACATAAAACCGTTTTCCAATCAACACATCAAAATACGCAAGAAGCGAGGATCCTGCCTGTAAATTCATGGAGATACACTAGACATAAACTAACTAGACAATCAGTACAAAAGATCCTTGCCCAAACTGGGGCTCATCAACGCTATATTCAACCTCCTACAAAGCTGTAGCTGGATCAAAGTCTCTTTGACTATCTGTGGAGAGGAAACAGAAGAGGGGTAAGACCACATCTCAGTCAATAGATAAATCATACTATAACTGAAACAGGGCAAAGCAAGCACGAGTGTTTCGCAATGGGTTTAATAATTAAACTCCAAATGTAAAGATAATAATAGAAACATTTAAGCATTTAACCATAATTTATTGAAAGAAAAGCTAAACAGTTCAAATGTATATTCAAAAGATAAATCTGGATTTAAATCAGTAACCGTAAAGCAAATCAATTATGCATGGTAAGTAATAAATGAAGTTATTTATGCAATAACAATGATGAATGAGTTTGTTTAAAAATATTTAATCTTTAAGAAAAATGCATCAGTTTATTGGAGTTCTTTCCTGATAGATCATTATCTTCTCCAAGCACATAGCAAGGGAGGGGTAATCACAGTAGGCGTAGACATAAGTCCACCCTAAATTCTCCCAAGCACATAGCAAGGGTATGATAATCACTGTAGGCGTAGACATAAGTCCACCCTAAATCCCTGTGTCTTAGGCAGTCATATGCCCGTCACAGTATCCTAGGCTGAAGCCTTCGCATGACCATGGTGCACCAGGGCTAGCACTCCCTGCGGATACCTAACAGTGATCTAAAAGGGTCCCTCCAATAGAAAACATTTGAAATATGCTATTCAAAGAGTTTAAAGTAAAACATTTCAATAACATTACAATAAAGTTATAATTCTCCATCTAACTCTTTTCATGTATAAAATTCCGTTCTAAAATATGTTTCATCCATGTATTCCCATGGAGACCTTTATCATCATAAACTTTCCCTTTAAACATATCGTCCGTAGACTTCGCATAGAAGTTCGCATGCATCAAATCATTTGATGGCTAACTTAGTTCATTTCTATGACTAAGTTCGCATTTCTATAAATCTAGCTCAAATGGAGAATTATCAGTCTAGATGCTTGCCCTGCATACCTAGGGTTCAACTAGGATTGAAATTTATAATTTCTAACATGGTTGGAACATATTGATTTTCAAAGCGGTAAAACAATTTAGCATACATTCCAACTAGTTAAAATCATACGAGAGAGTTATAAACCGAATTCGTAAACATGCGCTATAGTATGAAAAACCCACTCACTTTACTAGGAATCCAACAATGAGAATTTCACCTTGTGATGGTTCAACAACCTAGAAAACATAGACATAACATGAGAATTGGAAAACTCTAAACGTCATTATTCACGCCGGCTGGAAAACTAACCCTAAACCTAAAAATCTTATATTCTAGCATAGAAACTAATTCTAAGACTATCTATGGAAAGAATTTCGGAAGAATGAAGCTTAAAACGCGATTGGACGGAGTTTTACCTTGCAGGTTACTATTCATGCGATTTTCCAGCGATATTTTGGCGAAACTGATCAGTGGGGTTTGTAGCTCTCTTTCCCACGAGTCCAACGGTACCTTGCTTGCTCAAATCGAATGTCCGGATGATGAGATATCATAGAGAGACGGTGGAGAAAAATTCTAGAGAGAGAGAGGAAGGTTCAGCTATGGAGGAAATGAAGGAAAAAGTGAGGGGGTGGCTAAAAAAAAGCCTATCTGACGAATCTCGCCACCGGCAAACTAATTCTCGCCGCGGAGAGATTTTTGTTCCGCGAATTTCGCCGGTGGCGAACCTAATTTCGCTGTGGCGAGATTCGAAACCAGAAAATCTCATGCTCTCGGGAAAATGTTGCAGCATTCTCGCCGGCAGCGAAAATATTCTCACCGCGGCAAACTCATCTTGCTGAATTTGACAAAACGTCCAACATGAAAGTTGTAGCCCTTTCTCTTAGCTTTCATTAGCCACTTGAATCACCTAATGCGGAGTTCATATGAAGGAGTTATGGATAAAATAGTGAGCAAAGTTTCAGACCACACTACGCTGCAGTTTTGGCCTCTTATCACTATAATATTCACGAAATTAGCACAAGTTTCCAACATCAAAGTTGTAGATATATGTCTTATCTTTCAACAGAAATTAGAATCACTTAATTTAGATTTCATATAAGAGAGTTATGCTTATATGAGTGAAGAAAGGTCAGAAGAAAGGTCAGAAACGCTCTAAAATTTTACATTGTTCTCAACTTCCTTGTTTCAAATTATTTGTACTTAACCTTCAAAGGTTTGGGTTATTACATTCTCCCCTCCTTATAAAAATTCGGTCCCCGAATTTACAAAAACCAACAACATAAAAACATAAGACTACTCTTGGAACAGCTGTGGATACTTCTCTCTCACGACGTCCTCTACTTCCCACATAGCTTCCTCTTTAGAATGATTCTGCCAGATCACCTTCACTGTATGGATATCCTTAGACCTCAACTTTTTCACTTGTCTATTAACAATGGCCACGGGTTTCTCTTCGCAGGCCAACTTGTCATTCAAAAGGATTTCTTGCGGTTGAATCACATGAGATGGGTCGGGTAGATACTTCCTCAACATCGAAACATGGAAGACTGGATGCACTTCACTCAATCCAGGTGGTAGGGCTAGGTGGTATGCCACTTTTCCTACCCTATCCAGAACTTCAAAGGTTCCAATATATCTCGAGCTTAACTTCCCTTTCTTACCAAACCGCATGATTCCCTTCATGGGTGAAACTCTGAGGAACACGTGATCACCTAGAGAAAACTCCAACTCCCAACGCCTATGGTCCACATAAGCCTTCTGACGACTTTGTGCAGTTAAAAGTCGTTCCTTTATCAGCTTGACCTTCTCTATGGTATCTTGCACCAAGTCTGGCCCTAGTAGCTTGACTTCTTCAACTTCAAACCATCCAACGGGAGATCAACATCTTCTCCCATAAAGAGCTTCAAAAGGTGCCATCTGAATATTGGCTTGATAACTGTTGTTGTACGCAAACTCAGCTAATGGCAGGTATCCTTCCCAACTACCACCAAAGTCCAAAATACATGCTCTAAGCATATCCTCCATAATTTGAATCGTGCGTTCTGACTGGCCATCTGTTTGGGGATGAAAAGCGGTGCTTATATCCAACTTCGTCCCCAAAGCTTCTTGAAAAGCTTTCCAAAATCTTGCCGTAAACTGTGGACCTCGGTCAGATATGATGGATACAGGGACTCCATGCAATCTGACGATCTCACTTAGATACAGGCTTGCATACTGAGCTGTATTAAAGGTAGTCTTCACTGGTAAGAAGTGGGATGACTTGGTCATTCGATCCACTATCACCCATACTAAGTCATAACCCTTAGGGGTCCTTGGTAACCCTGTAACGAAGTCCATAGTGATACTTTCCCACTTCCACTCTGGTATCTCAATCTGTTGGTGCAAACCGGCAGGTTTCTGGTGTTCAGCTTTCACTTGCTGACAAACCAAGCACTGAGCCACAAAGTCTGCTACATCCTTCTTCATCCCATTCCACCAATACAAGTCTTTGAGGTCACTGTACATCTTATTTGTTCCTGGGTGGATAGTATAGGCTGATTGATGTGCCTTCTCCTAAATCTGCTTCCTCAAGCTATCCACATCGAGTACACACAAGCGCTTCCCACATCTTAGCACTCATTTAGCATCCACGCTGAATTTAGAAATTTGATTATTCCCAGCTTCATCCTTGAGCTTGCACAGCTTAGCATCCTTGTCCTGATCTGCCTTCATCTGCTCAACCAACAGAGAGTGTAGTTGCATGTGGGCTAACAACACCCCTGGCTCTTTCACTTCAAAGTGCATCCCCTCACCTTCTAGCCGATGAATATCCCTTATCAACGGCCTCCAGAGTAGGGTGATATGGGCTAGACTCCCCATTGACTTTCTACACAAAGTATCTGCTACCACATTGGCCTTACCTGGGTGGTACAAGATGGTGCAGTTATAGTCCTTTATCAACTCCATCCACCTCCTTTGTCTCAAGTTAAGATCCCTTTGTTGAAAGATGTACTTGAGGCTCTTGTGGTTTGTGTAAATCTCACAGGGTTCACCATAGAGATAGTGCCTCCAAATCTTCAAGACAAAGACCACTGCCGCCATCTCTAGATCATGTGTAGGATAGTTCTGTTCGTGCTTCCTGAACTACCTAGATGCATAGGCTACAACATGACCATTCTGCATTAACACACAACTCAAGCCCACCCTTGAGGCATCACAGTACACTGAGTATCCTCCAGTGCCCGTTGGGATAGTTAGAACTGGGGTTGTGTTTAGACACTTCTTCAAGATTTGGAAACTTTCTTCGCATGCATCCAACCACTCAAACTTAACTCCCTTCCTAGTTATTCGGGTCAAAGGAGCAGCAATCCTGGAAAAATCCTTGATGAACCTCCGGTAATACCCTACTAGACCCAAGAAACTTCGGATCTCCGTCACACTAGCGGGGCGAGGCCACTGCTATACTGCCACTACCTTCTCGGGGTCTACTTGAATGCTATCATTCATGACTACATGCCCCAGAAACATAATGTTGTCCAATCAGAACTCACACTTAGAGAGCTTAGCATACAACTGCTGATCCCTCACGATCTGTAGAATGACCCGTAGGTGCTGTTCATGCTCCTCATGGTCTTTAGAATAAACCAAGATGTCATCAATGAACACAATGACAAACCGATCCAAGAATGGCTTGAACACCCTGTTCATCAAATCCATAAAAGCAGCTGGTGCGTTAGTTAGTCCAAAAGACATAACCAAAAACTCATAATGACCATAACGGGTTCTAAAAGCTGTCTTGGAAATATCCTCCTTCCTGATCTTCAACTGATGGTACCCTGACCTCAGATCAATCTTGGAGAAACATTTCGCTCCTTGAAGTTGATCGAATAGATTATCAATCCTGGGTAAAGGGTAGTTGTTGCGCACCGTTAGCTTATTCAGTTGTCGATAGTCAATGCAAAGACGTAAAGACCCGTCTTTCTTCTTCACAAAAAGGACCGGAGCACCCTATGGAGAAGTGCTCGGCCTGATGAAGCCCTTATCCAACAAATCTTGCAACTGACTCTTTAGCTCCTTAAGCTCTGTGGGTGCCATCTTGTAAGGTGGTATAGAAATTGGTCGAACCTCTGGAATAAGGTCGATACCAAACTCTATCTCCCGTTCAGGAGGTAATTCTGGCAGCTCCTCTGGAAAGACATCCAAGAATTCTCTTACCACTGCCATCTTGTCTATATCGGGTACCTTCCTATCCACATCTCTAACATACGCCAAGTATCCCTAGCATCCCTTCTTCAACATCCTCTGAGCAACCAAGACTGAAATCAGGTTACTTGGGGCTTTACTTCGGTCACACTGGAACCGGAAAGAAACTTCACTTGGAAAGTTGAAGTTGATTGCCTTCCCATAGCAATCCAAGGTAGCATAGCATGATGCCAACCAATCCATTCCTAGGATTACGTCAAAGTCGATCATGTCCAGGATGATCAAATCAGCAGATGTCTCCCTATTACCCGCTGACACTTTACATGACTTGCATACATGCTCTACTGGCAAACAATCACCGACCGGGGTGGTTACAAAGAAAGGGGTATCCATCCTAATCGGATCTTTACCCAAACTCTTAGCAAAACTAGGGGAAACATAGGAATATGTAAACCTGGGGTCAAACAAAATATATGCTTCATGTAGGAAAACCAAAAGAGTACCTATCATGACCACATTTGAATCCTGTGCATCCTGCCTGGTGAGAGCAAAAATCCTCGGTTGACCTCGGCCTGCTTGACTTTGACCTCGGCCCATCATCCCTCTACCAGTACCTCTGTTACTTGCTTGACCTGGTATAGTCCTCATAGGCTGAGCTGCCACTAGGGTTGATAGCAAAGCCGGTCGAGTTGACCCTTGGCTTGAGCCATACAACTGGGGACACTCCCTCTTCATGTGTCCAGGTTGGTTGCACTTATAGCAAACACCCATCTCCTTGCGGCACTGACCAAGGTGATGGTCGCCACAAGTAAGGAATTGTGGCCTGTTCTGCTGAATGGCCCTTGGTCTTGGTTGACCTGTATACCTGGTGTTCCCTTGGCTAAGACCTAGCCTACCACTTGTATCTGATCTCTAGTTAGGGTTCCCAACATTCTGTGGTGTTGCGCGCTGCTGGCCCTGAAATCGTGGTCCTTGGGAATGAGAACTTTGCCCTCCTTTGGAACTCCCGTCCCTATCCCTCTTTCTCAGCTTGGCATTCTCAACATCGACCAAATGCCTAGTCTCCATCATTCTTGCACAGTCCACAACCTCTGCATAGTTAGGGAATTGCTTCATCTGGGGTGCCACTGATTTAATCAATGCTGGCATCAACCCATGGATAAACGTCTTGATCATGGCCCTTTCAGTAGGGACTATGTGTGGTGCATAGGGCGACAGTTGTGTGAAGCGGTAATCATACTCCGTGACTGACATACCGGAAGTCTGCTTCAACTCCACAAATTCCTGACACTTGGCATCTCGGATACTCTTAGGCACAAACCTCTCCATGAAAACTTTCTTGAACTCTGGCCATTCCAAAGGTGGCTCTGTAGCTCCCCTTCCGCGCATCATGGTCTTAAACCATACCTGCGCTACACCAGACAACTGGAAGGATGCCAACTCTACTGATCAGATTTCTGGACACTTAAGCACCTTACAGATCTTCTCAGTGTCCTCTATAAACTCTTGAGGATCTTCACTAGCCAACAACCCCTTGAAAGTTGGCGGTTTCAGCTTCAGAAACTTAGATAATTCCACTTCCCTCTCGGCGGGTCTCACATGTCGTTCCATGGGCATAACTAGCTCTGGAACAGAGGTAGTTGTTTCGGGTTGTTGTGGGTCCATTCCACCTTGCCCATCCCTTCTTTCGGCTAGATTTTCTATCACCCACTGCATACCCTGCATGGTTGCCAGCATCTGGGCTATCACATCCTCCCGGGGGTGAGAAGACATTCCCCCCGCCCTGGGAGTCTCAGCTTGCTCACTGCTCAACTCAGCTTGTTCGGCTGCTTCAACAGCCGTTACACCCCTGCCACTGCCTCTTGTACTGGCTCTAGGTCGACCTCTGTTATGACCTCTACCTCGGCCTCTAGGCACGGGTACTGCAGACTGAGCAGACTCTTCAGCTATTTGCTCTTGAGCCGCGGGTTGCCTAACCTTTGATCTCATTCTTGGTGGCATCTCGCTATAAAACAGAGATAGCCCACCCATCACTTAACCATGCCAACATAGCATACTATAAACTGACTTACTTAAAAAAAAAGACAACATCCTATCGAACCCCTTTAGCAGCACCGTGAGTATAAGCATGTTCGAATTCATACCCATACTCAAAGTCCTACCTAAAGGTCCGTTACTCCATGAACACAGGAAAACCTAAAGCTCTGATACCACTCTGTCACGGTCCCAAATGATGGAACACATGATCGGCACGGCATAAGGGTTCCCCCTAGCCGCAAGCCTAACGCATAGCACATACAAACATCCAGCACACAATCCAGAGAACATAATAAATATAACTGGCCACATATGCCACATCCAGTATAAAAAAAAACTGTATATATATATATATATATATATATATATATATATATATATATATATATATATATATATATATATATATATATATATATATATCTCATGAATCCAACATTTGTGATTCAACTTGGCCCATGGCCTCATAATACAACATTGTTGTAAAACATAAAACCATTTTCCAATCAACACATCAAAATACGTAAGAAGCGAGAATCCTGCCTGTAAATTCATGGAGATACACTAGACATAAACTAACTAGACAATCAGTACAAAAGATCCTTGCCCAAACTGGGGCTCACCAACGCTATATTCAGCCTCCTACAAAACTGTAGCTGGATCAAAGTCTCTTTGACTATCTGTGGAGACAAAACAGAAGAGGGGTGAGATCACATCTCAGTGAATGGATAAATCATACTATAACTAAAATAGGGCAAACCAAGCACGAGTGTTTCGCAATGGGTTTAATAATTGAAATCCAAGTGTAAAGATAATAATAGAAACATTTAAGCATTTAACCATAATTTATTGAAAGAAAAGCTAAACAGTTCAAATGTATATTCAAAAGATAAATCTAGATTTAAATCAGTAACCGTAAAGCAAATCAATTATGCATGGTAAGTAATAAATGAAGTTATTTATGCAATAACAATGATGAATGAGTTTGTTTAGAAATATTTAATCTTTAAGAAAAATGCATCAGTTTATTGAAGTTCTTTCCTGACAGATCATCATCTTCCCCAAGCACATAGCAAGGGAGGGGTAATCACTGTAGGCGTAGACATAAGTCCACCCTAAATTCTCCCAAGCACACAGCAAGAGTATGGCAATCACTGTAGGCGTAGACATAAGTCCACCCTAAACCCCTATGTCTTAGGCAGTCATATGCCCGTCACAGTATCTTAGGCCGAAACCTTCGCATGATATCCTGTGTCTTAGGCAGTCATATGCCCGTCACAGTATCCTAGGCTGAAGCCTTCGCATGACCATGGTGCACCAGGGCTAGCACTTCTTGCGGCTAGCTAACAGTGATCTAAAAGGGTCCCTCCAATAGAAAATATTTGAAATATGCTATTCAAAGAGTTTAAAGTAAAACATTTCAATAACATTACAATAAAGCTATAATTCTCCATCTATCTCTTTTCATGCATAAAATTCCGTTCTAAAATATGTTTCATCCATGTATTCCCATGGAGACCTTTATCATCATAAACTTTCCCTTTAAACATATCGTCCATAAACATCGCATAGATGTTCGCATGCATCAAATCATTTGATGGCTAACTTAATTCATTTCTATGACTAAGTTCGCATTTCTATAAATCTAGCTAAAATGGAGAATTATCAGTTTAGATGCTTGCCCTGCATACCTAGGGTTCAACTAGGATTGAAATTTATAATTTCTAACATGGTTGGAACATATTGGTTTTTAAAGCGGTAAAAAAATTTAGCATACATTCCAACTAGTTAAAATCATACAAGAGAGTTATAAACCGAATTCGTAAACATGCGCTATAGTATGAAAAACTCACTCACTTTACTAGGAGTCCAACAACGAGAATTTCACTTTGTGATGGTTCAACAACCTAGAAAACATAGACATAACATGAGAATTGGAAAACTCTAAATGTCACTATTCACGCCGGCCGGAAAACTAACCCTAAACCTAAAAACCTTATATTCTAGCATAGAAACTAATTCTAAGACTATCTATGAAAAGAATTTCGGAAGAATGAAGCTTAAAACGCGATTGGACGGAGTTTTACCTTGGAGGTTACTATCCATGCAATTTTCCGGTGATATTTCGGCGATTTTCCGGCGAAACTGATCGATGGGGTTTGTAGCTCTCCTTCCCACGAGTCCAACGGTACCTTGCTTGCTCAAATCGGATGTCTAGATGATGAGATATCTTAGAGAGAAGTTGGAGAAAAATTCTAGAGAGAGAGAGGAAGGTTCAGCTATGGAGGAAATGAAGGAAAAAGGGAGGGGGTGGCTAAAAAAAAGCCTATCTGACGAATCTCGCCGCTGGCAAACTAATTCTCGCCGCGGCGTGATTTCTAGTCCGCAAATTTCGCTGCGACGAACCTAATTTCGCCGCGGCGAGATTCGAAACCAAAAAATTTCATGCTCTCGGAAAAATGCTGCAACATTCTCGCCGTCGGCGAAAATATTCTCGTCGCGGCGAACTCATCTTGCCGAATTTGACAAAATGTCTAACATGAAAGTTGTAGCCATTTCTCTTAACTTTCATTAGCCACTTAAATCACCTAATGTGGAGTTCATATGAATGAGTTATGTATAAAATAATGAGCAAAGTTCCAAACCACACTACGCTGCGGTTTTGGCCTCTTATCACTATAATATTCACAGAATTAGCAAAAGTTCCCAACATCAAAGTTGTAGATATATGTCTTATCTTTCAACAGAAATTGGAATCACTTAATTTAGATTTCATATAAGAGAGTTATGCTTATATGAGTGAAGAAAGGTCAGAAACGCTCTAAAATTTTACATTGTTCTCAACTTCCTTGTTTCAAATTATTTGTACTTAACCTTCAAAAGTTTGGGTTATTACATAACAAAGTCTCTATATCTTTCAAATATTGCTATTTTCATGAATCAAGTTAGCACATTTTTTTCTTTTGCTTAGATAGCACAATTTTTTCCAAGAAAAAAAGTTAAGGGATATATATGTTGTTCCGACTGTAAGGCAAGATGAACCTAAGACTTTATGTTGACCTAGCTCAATCTTAGTTGTTAAGAAAAACTAATTACACGATTTCTTTTGTGTTGTAAGGGATGATTTAGAGGATGAATATATAGATGTTATACAGAGCTATAATGATGCTACCAAGCAAAATAGGGATAAGGAGGATTACTGTTTGGCAATTGATGACATCCCAAAATTAGTATGAAACTTAATTAAGTGTTTGACTCTTTTCTTAATTGGGTTAAAGAATTAGAGAAGGTCTTAGGCAAAATGGATGCCTTTGAAAGGAGAGGGAGAGAGAGAGGGAGAGAGTAAATATTGTTGCTAGTATGCCAAAACGGAATATAAGCTAATTAGTAAACTTATAATTGTGTAAAATTTGGCCAAGTTCATCGCTACTATTTGTTTATATTAAATCAATGGTGAAAAAATGAGGTGCAGAAGAAGTGCGAAAATTATTCTGTTTTTATAAGTGAGCTAGGTGTGTCCAGATATTAAAAAAATCATATTTTAAAAAATTTGGATCATTTCATGTGTCATGTTGATCATGTGAGTAGAGATCATAGATTCCATTTTTTTTGTCATTTTGTAATTATTTATTTTGTGTAATTAATTCTTCTTATGTGATCATCATGTCACTTGAGAAAATTTACATTCAATTTCAAATAAAAAAAATGCTAAATTAACGATATGTTCCCCTTAGTCTGATAATATTAATTATATGTTTTTGAGTAAAAAATAATTTTTAGTGAGGCACTTCAAGGTCAAAGTAAGGTCATGTCTTAGTTTCAAAGAATTTGAATTCCTTCATATGTCATATTGATCATGTGAGCAGAGATAACAGTTATAACTTTTTTAATACTAATTATTTGTTTTGTGTGATTAATTCTTTCTCACATGATCAACATATCACTTAGAGAAGATTTTAAATTTAGTTTCAATTGACTGACGCGCAATTAATAATGTTAATATAACCTATTCTTGTTGAAATTTCTTTTTTTTTAAAAAAAAAAAAGGGACTCTTATAGAAGTCAAGATTAGAATCCTATTGTTTCAACTCTAAATAGCTTTAATGATGGGTATCATTTATCAATTGTGACTCAGAAAAGGGTACAGCTTGAGTCAGATTTCTATACTTTTCTATCATACTTTAATTTATCTTAATTGTCATTCCTATACTTATTTTCGCTAACTCAGCTCTAATTTGCTTTGAGCCGTCTAAAATTTGGAGGACTCCGGTAATATCTCACCCCTTGAGTAATCTAAATTATGGACGACTCAAATGGCGTAAGTTTGCATATGATGTCCACTTTTTGTATGTAACATAAATTTCTAACTTAAACCCTAAGTTATTAAAACCCTAATCCTTTTTTTTCTAGACTGTAAACTAGAATTTGTAAATGTAAAAAATTTCAAACCCCCAATAAATTAAAATACCTAATTCTCAAACAAACCTAACCCTTTTTTTTCTAATTTTTCTTAAACCCTAACCCAATATTTGTGCATATAAAAAAATTCGAAACCCCTAAACTATTAATTAAAATTCCCAAGCTTCAACCAAAACCCTCACTTCTTTTCTTTTTTCTTTTTTCTTTTCTATTTTTTTCCTAAATCCTAAGCAAATATTTGTGTATCTACAGAATCCCAAACCCCTAAACTAATGCTTATATGTAGGATAGTGTCATATATAATCGTGTTGTTGGGAGAAATTTTTGAATAAATTTTGTATAAAAATTTAATCGTTAAATGTATGGTGCTATTTTCATTGGCTTTGTCCCAAAAATGATACACTAAGTCGATCAAAAATTTCTCATCGCTGGACTCATACTTCTGTGGGAATCAATTTTCAAGTCAGCGATAGGTTTCTCTGGAGTTTTTAGCATTCATTAATGGATCTCATCTTGTAGCTACTTGAATAATAATTAGTACATATTCACCATATTATTTTGACAAACTTATAAATGTACCTGATTTTCATTAAGTTTTAAATATAACTTTAAAATGTAGAGAACAAAACTATTTCCAACTTATGTTTAAAATTATAATGAATTTAATCGAGATACTATATAATTGTTTATTTTGATTCAGAAACTTTTAAAACTCCAACACTTACCATTATTTAGCCATGAAAAATGTTGAACTTTTAGTATAATACAATGATGTAGACATGTAGCTGAGGAATTCATGGATCAGACTAATCATTAGAAATCCAAACATGGAGTTTGTAGGTTTAAAACAGACAAGTCAACGTCAAAAACTCATAAGTTTTAACTCGGTTAAAGTTACAAGACTGGTAAGATATTATGGGAAAGCTCACTACAAGCCCATCGTCGTCTCAACCTAGGAATTCCCATTTGAGTCATTTTGAGACTCAAAATCTATCGTTTAGGCCTTTTTTGGGATGTTTTAAAATTTTCAATTACTTTTCAATAATTTTGTAATTTAAATTTCATTATTATAACATTTTCTTGTGTGATTAGTGTAACATCCTTAATTTTTTTTCTTTTATTAATAAAGGTATATAAATATTTAATGTAACATCCCTAATTTTGTTTATTTAAAAGTACATAAATATTTAATTAAGAAAATAAAATTTATTAGGCAATTTTTATATATTTAAGAAAATATAATTCTTAAAAATTCTTCACCTTATGTATATGCATAGAAAATGTTTATAACAATAAGAGAATAAGTAAAGAGAGAAAATTTAATAGGAAAAATTAAAAATAACATACTAAAGATAGGCGAAGTTCTTTGATAAGGAAGATAAATTTTTGTAAAGTAAGTAAATGTCTTAAAATTGTAAGAAGATTAGATTAGGGTAATTTTTCCTAATTTAAGAGTTAGAAATTTCTAAATTTAATATCTCCACCTATAAATTGGGCTTTCATCTATGGATACTTCATATAGATTTTTTCCACTTCACATAATTTTCTAACAAGCCCATTGGATAACCTAAGTAAGAAATAAAACATAGACATGAACTAAGATATAGAAGTTGGACCGATAGCCCAAAAATTATAAAAATGTGACCAAAGCCTCCTAGAAAGGTAGAATTTTATCCAAAGCAAAGGAAATGGGTAGGAATGAGTCCAAATCCAAGAGAAAAAATAAAATAAAATAAATTATGTGATGAAATAATAGTGTAATAATAATAAAGATTATATTACATGGCATTAAGACAAAAATTCAGCAAGTGGTGTGATATCCTACATTCATAATTTTAGCAAGTGGTATGATAATACATGGTATTAGGACGAAACATCTATATCCTACACTCATAATTTTAGTAAGTGGGTAATAATACATAGCATTATGACAAAATATCCTTATCCTACACAAATAATTTCAGCTAAGCAAGGAAGATTCAAGGGTTGAAAATTTTGCCACCTAAAAAGGCAAATCTATTATACTTGATTAAGACAAAAGAAAAAGGAAATGGATCCCTAAATCAAAGGGACCTTGTCCCTTGTCTTAAGAACATATTATTATAATTTTCAAAATACAAATCTCATTTTTCTATGCATATCTTGACTAAAGAAGAGGAAGATAAGAACATGAGTTGTTTGTTTTCTAAAAATCAACCAAGTCCATCCTAATCAACCAACCAAGGTGAATTATTTGATAGTCTATTGAAGCAAAACCCACCCTTATGATATTATTATTTCGTCCAAATGAAGGAGAGAAAAAATATAAGCAAGGTAGAGTGAGGAAAGGAGAGGAAGAAATGAGATGGAGAAGCCTAGAAGACTAAGTGTTCAAGATAGGTTTAACAATATTTATTTTTGAAAAGATAACATTTATATGGGATTTTGATCTTAGAACTTTGATGATTGGTCATGGATGTTGCTATATCATGATACATATTAATCTTGCATGTGATGTATGTTTGAATACTTAGGTTGGTGTAAATAGTTCTGCATAGGTATGGCTATGGGTGGTAAAATTTTACGCTTTTATTTTTAAAATTTTGAGAAGAATTGGTAAGGAATTAAAACAAATTGTTAACATAAAATATGTAGATCTATGTCTCACAGATTTTTAGCCATTGGGATCACTCTATTTGGAGTCCATATGAGATAGATATAGTCTGATTAGTAAGCAGTGATCAGAAAATAGTTAACTAGTGAATCTGCCAGGTATGTTTATGTGTTTGAATTTCTGGGTTAAATCTGTAGGGAATTAAAAGAAATTCTTAACATAAAAAATGTAGATCTATGTTTCACGGATTGTTAGCCACTAAAATCACTAAATGTGGAGTCTATATGAGTTAGATATGGTCCGATTAGTAATCAGTGGTCAAAAAATGGTTAATCAGGGAAGAATTTGTTAGGAAAGCTTCTGTATTTAAATTTTTGAGAACATTCTGTAGCGAATTAAAATAACTGATTAACATAAAAATTATAGATATATGTGCCATGGAATTTTAACCACTGTAATCACTCAATTTAAAATTCTTATGAGGGAGATATGGACAGATTAGTAAGTAGAGGTCAGAACCTACCCGAGAAGAAATAACCTATAATTGGAGAAAGTAATATCACCAAGATTCCTTAATATTTAGTTAAACGGTTTAACATAGTAGTTTTAGATAATTATTTTATCTTTAAATTGACACCAAGATCACGTAAATTGGAGTTAAAATGAGAGAGTTATGCTCTGATTATTGAGAGAATGTCAGATAGGATGAAAACCTATATTAAGGAATAACTCAAAATAAAACATGGCCATGTTTCAAGGCATGGGCAAGCTATGTTTTGTGCTGGAAATGCCATTTTGAAGCCTAAAGCATGGTTGTTTTATAGTAAATGGCCAAGTCGTGTTATAAGATACGTTTAGACCGGTTTGAAAGTTGGTAAAACTTATTTTCAACATTTTGTCTACTCTAAATGAACCTAATTAACTATTGGATATTAGTAGAAACCAAATTGATGAAAAATATTGTATTAAATTTGTGAGAAGATGTGTTGGAAATGATATAAGTAGGAGAAAAATGACTGAGGCCATGCATAAAGAAAATGAAGAGATAAAAAATAATATTTAAAAAAGAAGAAGAATATTATAAATGACTAGTATATTATGTCATAGCTATTGCCATTGTATGAACTCTTTATCATCTTAAGTGTGTAATTTTGACATGGAAACATTTTTTATGAAACATTATGGCATGTGAGTATAATGAACATACTTGTTATTGAAATCATATTTTTGGCTATTAATGTGAAAAGAAAAAAAATAAGCACAGTCACATGGCAATCCGTGTGGTGCACCAGCTGTAGAGGACGCCCTACCAACGGTTATGATGATGATAATAAGAAAAGAAAGAGAAAGTGTGCTATGTTGGATGGAGTAAGAAAAGCTCATACTGAAGAGTAGAACATACTCACACTGATCGAAGTAGCTTGATATCATATGCTATTATGAAAATAGTTAATTCTATCATACATGTCATTACTGTACGATTTTTATATGTATAGATAAAGTGTATTCATGTGACCTAAGGTATTTGCTGTAGCTTATATAGATAAACATGACGTGATAAATTATATTGATTATGATTTATTGTTGAATCTACTGGGATTTAATTCTTACTATTTTTCCATATCATGTTCAGAAGATTAAATATGCAGCTATTTTTCATGATTCTTATTATTGTTGTACGTTGGATCGAGGTACCCTACCTTGGGAAAATACAGATTATATCGAATGTATCAGTAGTAGACGTGACTGAGATTTCGGTGGAGGTGCCGCCAATTGCACCAGTGTCCTTGGAAGTAGTCTATGTGGATGATTAGGCCTCATCTGTACATGTATATGTTAAACTTTTGTACGGATGTTTGTAAATTAATAATACATATGTGAACTCAGTATTGTATCAATAATAATGGTAGATTTTAAACTTTAATTACGCTTGATTAAATCAAATAAATGTTATTATGAGTTAAGTAGTAAAAAGGTAATAACTTCATGGAATTTTACAATTATAGAAAAAAAAATTTGTTACATAAATGGAGTTGTTAGAATTAGGAGTCCCTAATTAGAGCCCAATAAATATGCTATTTTATGTTTAGTTTGAGACTTTTAATCAATTTCATATAAGTTCTTTTGGTTGTTTACTGTAAGGCTATTTTTCACTATGTCATACAAACCTTAATCAGAGATGGGAAAAATGTAATTATTGATTGGAATGCCATTTTGAAACATTTCCATGTAGCATAGCATTGCGGGTACAGGTAAATGTATCATCTTGAGCTGGTTCTTGATAATATCATCATTCTAATCCCACCATCTGTTTCCTTATTTTTTTTTTTATAATTTCAATTGCAAAGATTATACTAAGACTAAATTCATTCAATAAAACTTTAGACATGGATCAGTTTGGACAATCAAGATTTTACGAGGATATGTATTATTACAACCTGTATCAAATAAATTAATCATATTATATAAAAGGGGCTAGTGAAGATTAAGAAAAGGTATTTTTGAATGTTCTTATTAATTAAGGCAAGTTCATTATGAGATACATATATATTCTTTTTTCATTTACTATCTTACTATATTTATGTCTCATTCAAAATCAAATAATCATGCTCAACAGAAAATTAAATAGTTTTATTCAATATTTTGGTGGTGAACAGTTATGTTTAATATTAGCGATGGAAAAATTCGATATTATCTACTTCCCTTATATATACAATGAAAATATTTTTTTAAATGAAGGCTGATTTGAATTCTAAAATTAACGGTAAAAGAATTTTCGAACAAGCTGTGTTTATATACACATAAGTTAGAGTTTGAAATAGTCAATGATGTATATCTAAATGCCAGTTACAATATTGCATATTGAAGTAACTAGCTACTTTCCATTTATATTGTGCCTTAAAAATATTTTTATAAAGTGAAGTTTGATTTGAATGGTAAAATTTATAAGCAAAAATTGCCTGTCAAATTAATTATGACAGTAATCCCTACTTTTTCTGTATCAAGTATTAGAAATATTTAGATAACAGTAAATTTTTTTTTAAAGAAGCCACTAAGTATAGTCAAATGATAGTTTACGGGAGGTTTTATGAGTTCAAACTTTTGTATCGCTACATACCAAAAAAGGAAGGTATACTTTTGGAAAGTCAAATATGTAACTGCCAGACACAGTATTGCAATTTGAAAATTAAATCTTAAATTGAAAAAATAATTTAGGGTAATTACCATTTATCATCCTTAACCCTTAATATAAAAGCTTGTGCCTATGGAGTGTTGTAGGAGGCAGAAAAACTTTCTCTGAAGCGAAAATGAGGAACTACAATTGCAACAACAACAAATTTGTGGCGACAGTGCTTATGGTGTTGCTGCTTCTATCCTCTATTCTGATACTTCCTTACTACATGAAACCAGAGCCCCCAACTGTTTTCCTTCTGTGGCTATGCTTTATCCCTATCTTTACCTTCCTTTATGCCCTTTACCTTGCAATTTTCGTTTGGTGAAGATAATCTTGCACAAGGATTCGTGACTATATATGGCTAGTGGTTTTCTTTGAATGAAGGCTAGTAACTTTGGGTGACGGAATATGCAAGAGAATAGTTGTAAGTGTGTTTTGCTTTCTGTTGTATTTCCAATAAATGGAAAATAGAATAAATATATTAAGAAGGAAGTGGAAAGAAAATGTAAGTGTAATCCTTTTCTTCAAATGATTTGTCTTCCCTACGAGCAAAACTTTTGGAGAGGGAGTTATTGATGAAATTTAAATATTCCTTTCATTTTCTACTCAATTTATGTTATCATCATTTCTTTCAATTTTGCTATGTAGAGATAGGTTATATGCAATTGTAATTTGTTTTTTAGGAAACCAAAAAGATTTGGGGGACAAATCGGTTGTTCCTAGCTCCAGTCTCCAAGGCAGAGTGAACTTAAGATTCTTCACGATTGCTCAATTCCATCTTGCCATTTCTTTTAAAAAAAGTTCATTAAAATCGAAGTCCAATGGCACTTACAATATTTATGAATATATCAAATCTAACAATAAAAGAAGAACATCTACACTTTTCAAATTGAACTAATCCACCGATGAAAGCTTTACTCCTTGCCCAAATCAAGAAATCAACTTGGACTATTGATGATTAAACTAACTAAGTCTCTGTATCTTTCAAATTTTGCTAATTGAATCAAGTTGGACATTTCACAATTTTTTTTCTTGCATTATTAACAAAAAAATTTTGGGGTGAAAAAGTTACGGGACTTGTATGTTATTCCAACTCCAAGGTCGATGCTATATATTAAGGGCATATATATATATATATATATATATATATATATATATATATATATATATATATATATATATATATATATATATATATATATATATATATATATATATTCATTCAAGTCCAACATCGAAGGATGGAGATAGGATCAATGGCAACATCATAGGCCAATTAAACTGCCCATAGCAAGGGTGATGGGAGGACTAATCTTGCTAATTAATGCATTTTTTTTTTAAATTTTAAATTGCAAATCAATTAAAACTAGGAGAGTAGGATTAATCATGATATTGGTATTCACTTCGGTCGACTTGCTAATCACCATTGTCATGAAAATCCTTGCACGCGGCCATTCTCTAATGGTGATTTGGAGGATGAATATCTATATAGGTTGTGCAGCCTAGCTATAATGGTGCCACCAAGCAATAATTAAGGATATAGCAATTGATGACATCCCAAAATTTTTATGAATTTGAGGAGGTCTATGACAAAATGGATGATTTTGAAAGAGGGTGTGGTGGATGGGGGTGGGTGAACAGTAAATTACTAGTAAGCCAAAAAGGACCATAACCTAAAATGTGTGTGTGTGTGTGTGTGTGTGTGTGTGTGTTTGGTTTAATGATAAACCTGATGCCATTGTAAAAGAGGTGGTGCTTTTGGAGCCCCTAACTTCCAAGCGAGAAAAGATTTTTGCCCCCAACTATCAGTGGATAAAAAAAGGAGGCTCTCTCACACATAATATGTTCATTATTATCCATATTTCGTCCCTACATTTATTTATATTAAATCAATGGTGAAAAAAAAATGAGGTGTAAAGAAAGTGTGAAAATAACTCCTGCTTTCTAGGGATTTGGATCCTCATGTGTTGTCATGTTAATCATGTGAGTAAAGATCGTGGACATGTACATTTTATTATTGTCCTTTTGTAATTATTAGTTCTATAATTATTTCTTCTTACATGACCATTATATCATATAAAAATATTTAAATTCAGTTTCAAATTTAAAATAAACGATATTTTGTTTTGATGCCTTGATCGATAATGTTAAAATAATTTATATGGTCTTTCTAAAAGAGAAATACTCCTAACGAAGCCAAGAATATAACCCTATATTATCAAATCTGATTAGTTTTATGGCTTTAGCACATATCATAATAGCATCCAGGTGACTTTGGCGGAGAATACTAAAATGAAAGGTAATTACAAATTATGGGACAAAAGAAAGGCAATTACCAACTTACAAGTGAAGACAACCTTTGCAGCAATAACTTCCCTAATTTTTGAATTAAATTTCTATTAAAAATATATGCATTACCTAAGATCATAAATATAATTGATATCAATAAAATTTAAAAATGTTGATAGGATAAGAAAACTTGGAAAAACTAAAATTCTATGGGTATACTTGTGATTAATTGTTGCCCACATTTTGCGAATAAATGAATACCATGAAAATTTTAAATTTTTAGAAAACTTTGAACTCATACAAAACATGATAATCCTATTTTCTTAGAAAATATGAAACAATCCCTATCTCATGCTTTTTATACGGATTTGACCAGATTCAAATGGGTATGCACCTTCCTAATTATCTCCTTAAAAGAGTAGCACAAATGTCCCCATGCATCATGAGGTTCTCTTTTTCCTATGCTTTTTGTTGACGTTTTTCAGTTAACCATATCACGATCAATCATAGTACTGTAGTTGTTGTTGTCCTTTTGGGCTTTGGTCCCGTTTGGTGACAAAAAAAAAAAGAAAAAAAGAACTCATTTCTCCAAACTCTTTTCTTTTACTGACATACTATATTTACTACGCATTCAAAATCAAATAATTATGGACAACAGAAAATTAATTTTTGTCAAACCGTTTGGCAATAGAAATATTCGATAGTGAAATTACTTTTAGTACCGTTGTAGTATTGAAAAACACAATAATAGCTATTCCATTTGTGTATGTCAAAAATTCGAAGTTAGCTACTACTATTTAAAAATTATTTATTTATTTATTAATTTGTTTAATAGTACTATTTTTTTTATTATAATAGGAGAGCTAGAAATATTTTTGTAGGGTATAAGGATATTCGAAGAAGGCACTAATTATTTGTAAGGATATGTTTGTAGCGGGAGTTTTACAAATTCAAACCTTCTGTAACGTTAAGTACCAAACAAGGAAAGGTATAAACTAATTAAATGATCATTTTACCCAGATACATTAATTGCATTTTGAATTCATAGTGTTAATATAGAAATCTAAATCCTGGATGGAAACAATTGGATGTTTCCAATTTTCAGCACTACCCACTATATAAAAAGCATGTTTAGAAGAGAAAATAGTATCTGATAGGAGGCACAACACTTTTCTTTGAATCGAAATGAGGAACTGCAATTGCAACAACAACAAAGGCATAGCAACAGTGCTTATGGCGTTGTTGCTTCTATATATCCACTATTCTAATATTTCCTTACTACATGGAGCCGGAGCCTCCAAGTTTTTTGCTTTGGTGGTTTTGTTTTATCCCTATCTTTACCTTTCTTTACGCCCCTTTCCTAGCAATTTTTGTTTGGTGAAGGTACTTAGCACAAGCCTTTGCGACTGGTGATTTTCTCTGTAAAAGAAGGTTCAGTAACTTTCAAAAGGTAATAGTTAAGTGGTTTTGCTTTCTGTTGTTGTGGAGAAAATGGATATTCAGTAGAAAGAAGGAAGTGAACGGAAAATGTAGTAATCCTTTTCTCCTGATAATTTGTTTCCCTACGTGACCACTGAAATCCCATGAGTGAAGAAAATTTGATCTACATTGGATCTCATCGATCCTCTTAAAGGAGAAGCCTGGTTTCAAAACCCAGTTCAGTCAGGAGAAGTATGCCATGCTAATGTACTTGGATGATCCACTTCTCTGGGTAAGGCATCAATGAGCACCGTGAACTATTCATGGGGCTGAGAGCCATCACAGTCCAGGCAGAACAACGCATTCAGGGATGCCCTCTACCAGTAAGATAATAGCCTGTCATATGGGACTCTCTCTGGGTCCACTATGCCAAAAGCGAGAGAAATCTTGTCCCTCTCTATCCTTTTTTAGGTCCCCATATGACCCCACACTACACCAGGGCGAAAATGGGGTGATCCTATCAACTTCTTCCGACTCAGAATAATAAGCTCATGAGCTAATTAGTCTTTATTGTCGTGAATCGAAAGAAGACTTCCATTTCTAAATATACGTCAGATATAGCTCCCTTCTTTTCTGGTTAAATATATATATATATATATATATATATATATATATATATATATATATATAGAAACTGTCGCATTCTTAGTTGTGATCAAACTTCGAATTACATATTGATAAATTTTTAGAAATAAATCGATTAAACAAATTTCGTTCTATTCCAACTAATCTGTTCAAAGTACCAAGAAAACTTGATTAAGAATTATTAAGAAACTGGGGATGGGATCATGTAAAAGATAAGAAGTTTTTAGATCAGTAAGTATTTCATAAGATGATAGAAATATGAACCCATTTGTTTCAATAAGTAATTGATTTCACTACAAGAAAAGAGAGAAATTGCGACGGGTGTTTAACGACGGTCACAAAAAATCGTCTCTAAAGCCATTTTTAACGACGGTTTAGGAACCGTCGTTAAAGTTGTGCACTTAACGACGGTTATACAAAAAATCGCTGTTACATACGGACGGTTAAGATCCAACCGTGGTCATCTGCGTCGACTTGGGGTCAGGAAAATATATTACAGACATTACAACGGTTTTCTAAAAACCGTCGTAAAATTACGATGGTTAGACATGAAACTGTCATTATTTTACGACGGCTTTTCGACAAACCGTCGTTATTTAACGACGGTTTATAGTAAACCGTCGTGAAGTTATAACGTTCGGAATTCGGACCGTTACTCAGTTTTCATGTAGTTTAATGATGGTTTCAGGAAAAATCGTCGTTAAAGTTACAAGTTACGACGGTTTTTTAAAAAACCATCGTTAAACCTATTTAGCGACGGTTTTTGTTAGGTTTAACGACGGTTAATAACTGTCGTTAAACTACGCGTCCGTTTATAAATTTAATGGTCCTCCTTATTTTTGTTACAACAGCTTCTCGATAGATTTTTTTTGCATAATAAACTCTCTAAAATTATTTGTTGTGACTTTTAAGTTTTTGTACTGTGGTGTTATCTGCGACTTGTTTTTATTATTCTCAAGGTATGTCATTTAATTTTTTAATTGTATTTAATTTTTTATATATATATTGTATGTTCAAAATATTTTCTTATATTATTTTTTAATTTCTTGTGAAGATATTCTGACGTTGGGACGACACTTTGATTTTGATTTTTGTGCGTTATTTATTTGGAATCATTTTGAAGGTATGTAATCTAATTAATTTTATTTTGAATGAATTTATTTCAAATTATTGTATGTTAGATTGCGATAATATTAGATATTTTATGTACTTACTATTTTTTTTATAAATATATTTGACATTGTGATGTATATTGTATGAATCAATTTTAAAATTTGTGTTATTTTTGTGATATTTATGATGTTTAATATTATAATATATAGTATGTTCGTTGAAAACATGTAAGGAGAAATACATTTATATAATAACATAGTGTAATAATATTTAAAACAATATTTAAAAAATTGTGACACTACTTTAAAAATATACTTATGTTTTAATAAAAATTTAAGAAATATATATAATATTATAAATTTAGTGTAAAATGATAGTGAATTTAGTTTTAAATATAACTTATTTACTGTTTTAAAAATATTATTAAAATTAATGTAAATAAATTGAAAGTAGTTATTATATTGATAAACGTATTTAAATAATATACATAAATTAATAATAGTCAAATTATATTACAGTTGTTAATAAAATATTAAAATATTTATTCAAGTGATGAGATAAAAGAATAAATGTTAATAAATAGATAAAATTAGTATTAGGAATTAGTTTTAGAAAAATAAAACTCATTAAAAATACACATAGTTTTTAAAAAATGGAAACAAATTTATAATAACATAATTTGTTTATGTATGCTAGTAGTATAATAATTTTTAATGCACTTTGTTGTTACACTAGATTCTCTATTAAAGAATTAACAAGATCTTAAATGTAATTGTGTAGAATTATTCTTGAATATATGGCCCTTATATGGGCCATAGATTTTATTTTTTTAAATAGGAAATTGAAATTTCAATTCCTTATCTGAGTTCATTAAAAATTTTACCATGTAAATACTATAATTGAAATTCTAGCGGCAGCTGTAAAATTATATTTTAATTTTTTACTGCTAGTGGTTTTCCTTTCCAAAAAATTTAGATTCGTAGAAATTCGATCATGAAACTCATCCTTTTAATTAATTACACTAGATTCTCTATTAAGGAACAAACAAGATCTTAAATGTAATTGAGTAGAAATATTCTTCAATATATGGCCCTTGTATGGGCCACTGATTTTACTTTTTTAGATAGGGAATTGAAAATTTCAATTCTCTATAAGAGTTCGTTAGAAATTTTACCATGTAAATACTATAATTGAAATCGTAACGACAGATGTAAAATCATAATTCAATTTTTTCCTGCTAGTGGCTGTCTTTTCCAAAAAATTCAGATTCGTAGAGATTTGATCATGAAATTCATCCTTTTAATTAATGACAATAATGAAGATTTTTTATTTAGTGCTTCATTAAATGTCTATTATCATAAAATTTGTCAAAAATGTTTTACACGTAAAACATTTTAAACCTCTTCAAAATGTGTTGTGTTTTATGCACAATCAATTGCAAATCCCTTCTCATGTAAAATAGTCATGTTTTCTTTTAGTTCAAATTAAGAGTTATTTAGGTTAATTGTTATTTAAATTCATAATTATTTCAAAAATGGATAAATCTTGGATCAATAAACCTCGACATTCAATAGAGTACCTAAATGGTTTAGACAGATTTTTGGAATTCGCAAATGCCAACTCTGGGGTCGAAGGTAGAATAATATGCCCATGCCCAAAGTGTAGATTCAAAAAATGGCAACTCATCGAAGTCGTGCGCCAACATTTGATCGTCAAACCATTTCCGGAGGGATACACTTTGGAGTTTGCACAGAGAAATGATTACAGAAGAACCTGTTGTAGGACATGCTATAATGACAATTGAGGTCTCAGAACCCATAGTTCGAGATGACCTTGTCCAGAACATAGTCTGTGATGCATTCGGCATTCACCCCGAAAATGAGAGCATCGCTTCTGTGGATATGCCAATTCCGCAGTCAGCAGAATGGATGGATGATAGTGTCAAAGATTTTTATGAGTTACTGCAAGATGGTGAACAACCGCTCTATGAAGGGTGTGAAAAGTATTCAAAACTATCTTTCTTGGTGAAGTTGTATCACATCAAGTAATACAACTTTAGTTGCTTGTCGATGGTACTTTAGTTGCTTGTCGATGTATTCCCAGATGCCAAGATTCCGCCTTCATTTTACGAGGCTAAAAAAGTCATTAATAAGTTGGGGTTGAACTACAAAAAAATTTATGCATGTCAGAATGATTGTATGTTATACTGGGGTGAGCATGAAAGTAGAGAAACTTGTAGTAAGTGCTTCGCACCAAGGTGGAAATCGAAAGAAAAGAGGGAGAAGCGAAAAAAGGTGCCTAATAAAATTCTTAGATACTTTCCAGTTAAGCCAAGATTGCAGAGGTTGTTCATATCTTCTAAAACTGCTGAATTTATGAGATGGCATTCTGAAGCCAAAATTTCTGACAGCATCATGAGGCATCCAAATGATTCTGAGGCATGGAAGAGATTTGATCTTCTGAATTCTAAATTTACATCAGATCCGAGAAATGTTCGTTTGAGCCTTGCAACAGATGGTTTCAATCCATTTGGAAACCTATCTACAAGTTACAGTATATGGCCAGTTCTACTGATTCCTTATAATCTTCCTCCTTGGATGTCTATGAAACAGAGTTCATTCATGTTGTCAATGATAATTCCAGGGAAAAAAGCACCAGGGAATGATATACATGTGTTTTTAAAGCCACTAATTGAAGAGTTTAAGGAGTTATGGGTTGAAGGTGTTAAGACGTACGATGCATTTGGCAAAGAAATGTTTAATATGCATGCAGCTCTTTTGTGGACAATCAGTGATTTTCCTGGCCTTGGATGTTTATCAGGTTGAAATACTCATACTGGATTAGCCTGTCCGTACTGTAACTTTGACTCTACTCCAGTCCGTCTCCCTCACAGTTGGAAGTGGTGTTTTATGGGACATCACTGCTTCTTATCTCCGGGTCACAAATTCAGGCTGGCCCGCAATAGGTTTGACGGAAAAGAGGAAAGAAGAAACCCTCCGCAACTGAGTGGTGTAGACATTTTAAGACAAGTCGATGATATTGAAGTTGTCTTTGGAAAAAATGTGGAAACTGATATTGGGACTCAACAACGGCGTTCCCGAGGTCAGAGTTCGGTTGATACTGGAACTCAACAATGGCGTAAGAAAAATATTTTTTTCAAACTTCCGTATTGGACGAATAATATGTTGCGTCATAATCTTGACGTCATGCATATTGAGAAAAATGTCTACGACAACATCATTTACACTTTACTTAATGATTCTGGCCGTTCAAAGGATCACGTAAATGTGCGGAAAGACTTAAAAGAGTTCAGTGTGAGGCCTGAGCTATGGCCAGATGATGACGGTAAATATCCACCTGCTTTATTCACGTTGACAAATGCAGGCAAGGAAGTGTTTCTGAAAACACTTAAGAATGTATCTGTACCTGATGGTTATTCCAGTAATATCTCCAGATGTATTGACGTAAGACAGCATAAGATCGGAGGATTAAAAAGTCACGACTGTCACATCCTTATGGAATAACTGTTACCGTTAACCATAAGAAAGACACTTCCGAAGCCGGTATCTGCAGTTCTGATCGAGTTCTCTTCATTCTTCCGGCAACTGTGTTCTAGATTTTTGAATGTTAATGAATTTGATCAACTTCAAAATCAAATCATTATGATGCTGTGCCATCTTGAAATGTTATTTCCGCCGTCTTTCTTTACAGTCATGGTGCACTTGACTGTACATTTGGTCATGGAAGCGAAGTTAGAAGGATCAGTCCAATATCGTTGGATGTATCCCGTCGAAAGGTAAAACATTAAAAACACATAATTCCAATTTCTTGCATTATTGTTAATCCATTATTATTCATTTAATCTATATCCTCTAGATACTTGGGTAAACTTAAATCTTTTGTGCGGAATAGAGCAAGGCCAGAAGGCTCAATAGCAGAGTCGTATATTGCAGGAGAAGTTTTGTTATTCTGTTCCAGGTACATAGATGGTGTTGACACTGTCTTCAATCGTCCTCCTTGTGTGGATGATCGACCCGATGTTGGAACGTCTGACAGGGGTTTGTTCCCACCAATAGGAAGACCAGTTGGTGGATTTGATTATTTCACCATTTCTCCCCAGGAAAAATTGCAGGGTCATCGGCATGTCTTAACAAACTGCAAAGAAGTTGATCCTTACTTACAGTAAGTTAACTCACACTTAGCTACATGATTATACAATTTTTTGTCCTATGTAGCATTAAGTGTTTAGACAATGTTTTCTCAACAGGGAATTTAGAGACTATGTACGGCATAGTTTAAGAAGTTGGACGCGATCATCTACCGAGATAGATAAAAAAGTCCACAGAGAATTTGTCTCTTGGTTTTCGCATCGTGTAAGTATTTCAACATGGTCACATTTAATTCATATGTCAAATATGAGTACAAATCATCCTTTATTCATTTTTCAGATCGCAAATGATGCTAATGGATCGCAGTGTGCTGATTTAAAATATTTGGCACTTGGTCCACTAGATAAAGCACATCGATACAGTGCTTACAATGTCAATGGATTCAAATTTCGAACTTTAGAGCGAGACCAAGGGATGACATCTCAAAATAGTGAAATTTACGGTACTTTCTGGACGAGTAGTTATGCAAATAGTAGTTATACGAATATGCAATTTGGTGGCGTCCCGTATTATGGAAAACTATTGGACATTGTCGAGTTAAACTACCATGGCCATTTTACAGTCGTATTATTTAAGTGTATGTGGGCCAACACAACTACAACGAGAGGAATTGCAATTGATGAATTCAGGGTGACATCGGTTGATTCACACTGGTGAAAATGATGATGACGAGCCATACATCTAGGCATCTGAGGCTCATCAAGTATACTATATACAAGATGAGTTGGACAAGAACTGGAGTGTAGTGATGCATTTAAAACCCCGTGACTTATACGATATGGGCGATGAAGATGAAAATCTTATATACGAGAGCGATTCGTTACACATGCAAAATTTAGAAAGATTGTTTCCAGAAGAAGAAGTTAATTTATGCTTGTTACGGTATTAGTTTTGCTGTTGCCGCCTATTTATATATATTTTAGATTACTTATAATTACTATACTATTTTATTTATTTCCATAACTTTTATTAGGAAAAATTTATTTTATAATTGTTTTATTAATTTCATTTTGCCAGTAGCGGTGACGATGAAGAAGGCTAGATCAGACATGACAGGGGTGTCCAGTTCTCACACTCCCACACCCCGTGGGGCGATCAGTGAGGGCGGACAGCCCAATATGGAGTCGGAGGCTGCCGCATCATCAGTCCCTCTTAGTGACTCCCAGCCACTGGATTCGCAGGCCGTTCCCTGCACACTCCCCCCACCCGACGCTCAGGCACCGGAGGACGATTATTCGTTCAATTTTGAGGCGATATTTGGCAGTGTAGAGGAGGAGCATCAGCGCGGTGAGCAGGAGCACAGACGCAGGAGGAGTTGGACAGTTGATGTAGTCGGTGAGTATTGTAATCATGTACACTTTATGCGTTTAATAATTTTGTCTTAGTAATATAATATATAATTGTCACTAATTATTTTGACAGACGGGACCGGGCACACGACATCCAGACAGTTGACTGTCCATGACGTATGGGCCCTGCCTCAACAGTCAAAGGTGGTTGTCCAATTCAACGACAACCACCAACCTATCAAAGACAGTGGCGGTTTGCTCGGTGTCTTCCTCGGCATCATCGGGGATAACTTTCGGTTATTCCCGATTTCTTACAGGGATTGGAGGAGCATTCCTCAGCAGTCGAAGACGAATGTCTTCGTAAATAATATTCAGGTATGAAAACATATATCTTTTGTAATTAATTATATTTATTTGTAATTTATATGCAATTTATGTGTAACTAATTTTTTAATTTCGTTTGCAGACACATTTTAATGTGACGGATCAACACAAGAAACTGATCATGCAGTCACTAGGAGCGGAATGGAGAGCAGCACGATACAATATATTTCGCCTGGCGTACGATGGTACGAAGACCAGAGATCAGTTGCGGAGTGAAGTCCCGACAGGCATCCCACCTGATCAGTGGGCAACTTTCATAGACTATTGCCTAGACGCGAAATCTAGGGTAAGTTGTTAATATATATTTATAAAATTTAACTTTTAAATATTGTCACTAATTATTTTTCCTATGTGATTAATTAGGATGTGGCTGCGAAGAATAAATGGAACAGAAGACAGCTGACAATGCCACACACTATTGGATCGAAGAGCCTTGCGCGTAAAAAGGTGGAGATGGTAAGTTTAAATCTATAAATATTTTGTTTTATTAAATGTTGAGAAGACTATAATCATAAATTGATTGATTAATTATTTTAATTTTTAGGAGATTGAGCTTCAGGGTCCAGTGACTCGTGGTGATGTATGGACGACAGCTCATAAAAGAGCTAACGGATCATACATCAACGACGAAGCTCGGGCTGTTGTGGTGAGTAATAAAATCTTATCAACGTTACGTGGATAATTATTTAATTTTTAGATAATGTTTAATATTATTAATTTTCTGTTATTGAATATTAGGAGAAAATTGCTTCGATCCAGCAGGAGGACAGCTCGTCCCAAGAGCTCTCAACGGCCGATTCGCTTGCGAGAGCTCTTGGCACTAAGGAACACTCCGGCCGCGTTCGAGGATTTGGGTTGGGTGTTTGCCCAACTCAAGTCTTCGGCCGTGGTTCGTCTGGGTCGAGCTCACAGTCTGAGCCGTCATACCACGACTTATAGAGTGAGGTGGAGCGCCTGAAAACAGCTATACAGGAGCGGGACGTCGAGCAGCAGCGCCTGAAGACAGCTATGCAGGAGCGAGACGCTGAGCTCCAGCGACGAGATGCTGAGCTCGCAACACGGCAAGTACAGATGGAGGCTGCTATGACGTTCCTGCTACAAAAATTTCAGGGTTAGCTGTCACCTGAAATTTCAGGACTTCATAGTCCCGGACTCAGGGTAACCTTTTAATACATAAAAATTGTTGGTATAATTTTATTTATTTTAAAAACACACAAAATTCTAACAAAAAAAATTGATTTTTCAGGACCCTAGCGATCGTGGTAGTGGGCATCAGCGTGATCAGCATCCGTAGGGTCCGAAAACTTGATTTAGTTATTATATTTGTATATGTAATTTTTTCACTTTTGTTACTATTATTTTTCTGTATATATATATATATATATATATTCATTATAATTCAATAATTTATGCATCTTTAGTATCTATTTAAATATTAATAAATTTTAAAATACAATTTTCAATTTTTAAATAATTCAAACGCTTAATTATTATATAATAAAATAAAATGTATATAAATTAATTTATAAAATATTAAAAATATAAATTAATTTTTATTTTTCATAAAAATTTAATAATAAAAATATTTAAGCATTAGTAGTATTATGAATATCACAAAATATTATATTTTAAATTACAAATAAAATTGATATAAAAAAATTAAATAATTTAATTAATTAAAAATTTAAAAATAATAATAAATAACGACGATTTTTGTTAAAAATCGTCGTTATAATTAATTTTATTAATTAAAAATAAAAATAAAAAAATAATAAATAACGATGATTATTAAACCGTCGTTACTGTTAACGGCGGTTGAAAACTGCGTTAAAACTGGTTTAACGACGGTTTTTAGAACTGTCGTTAAATTAAACATAACGACGGTTATTCCTATGGTTGCTGAAAGCGTCGTTATATCTGGAATTCCATGACGGTTTTAAAACCGTCGTTATGCCCACTAAAAAGCTACCGTAATACCGCAGTTTTGTTGTAGTGTTTGCTGCTATATTAACCGTTGAGACCAAAGAAAGAGAGAGAAAAACAGAGCTTCGTTCCTTTTAAAATTTAGGAATCAATTATTATGTTTTCCGTTTTGGTATTCTATTTATTTTTTCTCATATTTTTACAAATTTTAGAAGCTATTTATCTTTGTTTTCTATTTCCTTTTTCACCGTCTCTTTTATTTTGTATCTGAATTTTGAATTTTAAAAATTTATATAAAGTCACTGTCGCTAACCCAACTAAGTGATAACTCCTTCTGTCAACTGTGTCCCTTCTTTCAGTCATTTAAGAAAAAAAAGTTATAATTTTAAAATGAAAATGAATTACATTCCTTTTTAAAATATTAATGAACGATTTATGTATTTTTCTTTCTGTTTCGGTATTCTTGTTATTATTTTTGTTTCTTCAACAAAATTAGGAAACCATTTAATTGTTTTACCTTTTTCTCTTATCGAATATATTTATTATTGAAAAATAAGTGAGTAATCTAAATTATTTAAGAAGAAAATAATTTAGGACAACGATAAAAAATTTCAAGTTTATAACTCTCTTGAAAAGGATTAAACGAAGTTAACTAATTTGACTTTATTTGATAGTTTATTCTTTTAGAAACTGTAGCCCATATCATTATTTAATATTGTTGGCTGACAAATAATAAAGGTCAAGACTTATTCATTTTTATTTATACAGTTAATTGCATCTTTTATCTCAAATAAAAAAATTATTATAATGTCTCCCAAATATATATTTCATTGCAATTTACTTCCTCCGTCCAAATTCATGGTCAAATCTAACGTTTCACCATTCAATCCACTCAAAAATATCAAAATTCCCTTCTCCTACCCAATTTTTACATTTTCCCTAAACCCAATTTGTCTTGACCTAAGAAAATTCCCCTAACCCGTGACATTAATTGTTGATATGAACTTTAGTCATTGGCATGGTTCTTAAAATGAACAATTCACTACCTAATTGTCTTTCATTCATTCACATAGGGATAGGGCATCCATGCTTGGGGATGCAATTGACTACTGTCAAGGCTTCAATATTCACTCCCTAACCCAAGACAATGTTGCTTTATGACTTGCATTATATAGTAGGGGTGAACATCAGTGAGATTCGATCGGATTGAACCATAAATACAATCCAACAAAACAACTTTTGGGTTGAAAAACTAACACCTGTCACTGGATCGAAGTTTCGGATTATTCAAAAAACTCAAGTTATGTCATGTTATTCGAGTTGATTTGGGTTTGAGGAAGAAATTGGACAGTGTTAATGTGGAGAAAAAAATGTTCGTATGTCGAGTTGGTCGGACTGATCAAGTCGGGTTCAAATATATTTTAAAAAATTACTCTCGACCAGCCATGTAGACTCGATTTTTTAATAAAATACAATTCGTTTAAATTCATTAATTCAAATTGATTCAACCAAAACAATTTTTTTTTAACAAATTAGGCTAGGTTTGAATGGATTGTTGGGTTATGCACACCCCTATCATATAGTGTGTCCACCTTCCAAGAAGATTAGGGAGTGAATTGTTTATTTTAAGAACCGTGCCGATGACTAAAGTTTAAGCCAATGCTAGCAATCAAATAACTCAAAGAAAATATTTCCTTGACAATACTATATCTCATATAAAAAAAAATGTTGAACTGTTCTCTAGAAAAATCACACCTCAAATGCAAAATTTTTGGGTAACCATCTGTTCTTTCGATGAGACTAAGTGGAAGAGATAGGAAGGAAGCTATGAGAGAGCAAAATTTTAGAGATTCTGGAATTGTCAAATTCTCCATTACGTCTTGTCATGTACAATTAAGAAACGGGAAAGAGAACTAAATGGGTAGTGAGAAATCTTGAAACTGCAGAAAGAGTTGAGCTAATGGCGGCTTATTGACTTTGGTGACTTTGAAAGGGAAAGGGAAATAACTGAATCGGAAAATTTTGAATCTGGGAGAAAGGAGATGAATGGAAAAGTAACTACCACTAAGTATACCTTCTCACCAAGAATCACATTCAATAAGAGCAAACACACAATATCGAAACCATTTTGATATTTTGGTAGTTTAGGAACAAACCATTTCAAGTAATGACGCTGAATCGGTGAATTCCAGTGAGGATATTTTGGAAAATAAATTGTAAACAAGTGACATTTTTATAGTGGGAATAGATTATAGATAGATATTGATGTGTACAATGTTACTCACGGTATTTTACCCTCTCTCTCTCTCTCTCTCTCTATATATATATATATATATATATATTTGTATGTATGTATGTATTCAAATTCTCTAATGCATTCTTGCGTTTAATGTTCATTATCCTCTAATTATACATACACACACACACACATGTATGTATGTATGTATTCAAATTCTCTCACGCATTCTTGTGTTTAATGTTCATTATCCTCTAATTATACAAGAACTTCATGTTATGAAACTGTAGCAATGAGTTTTGAGTTTGACTAGTGATTAATAAGTTTTGGGAAAAATTCTGAACAATACAGAGATGGAGTTAGAAAGTAGGTTTTGAAATGTATAAAAATCACACTATCCTTTAAAGTGATATTTGCCTCTATTAGTTGGTGCAGAGTTAAGGAAAATCACTCTTAGAATGGATCCAAAGCACTCTGAGTATTCCACTAAGCAATTGTGAAATTATCTACTCAATAACAACTTCAAAGAGAAATGGAGAAGTGTATGCAAGGAGAAGAAATTGTTGTGTCATTTGATCTTAGTTGAGAACATATATTTGTGATAATATTTTTGAATCAATTTGTCCAACCAACACAATTCGATAAATCATCATGTATGTTGATTATTTTGTCGAAGTGCATGTTGATTGGTTAGTATTTCTGAATACTTACCACAAGCATTTTACTATTATTTTATGAATCCACATGACTTTTAATTCAATAGTCACTTTAAATGTAAGTATTTTTACAAGACTTTCAATCCAAACAGCCACTTTAAGTGTTTATTTTATGAATTTACATGCCCTTTCAAATGTATAACACTATTGAAAGTTCTTGTGCAGCCATATATATAACAGTAGTGGCTTGACACACGTGTAAACTAATCTGTGTGCCAATTTAAAAAAATTAAGTAAATTAGTTTTATGAATATATATATAAACAACATAACTTTTATTTTTTATTTTTAAAAATTATTTATCAATCATATTTTAAGTAACCACCATCATAAATAACTACTCATTATTTATAAGTTTTTTAAACATTCATACCAAAAGAGATCAAAAAAATTCCAAAGCTATATTAATATAGATACAAAAAAAGGTTTATTTGATGGAAGAAATGGATTAGTGGGTAAAAACGGTGACGAAGCATTCATGTGGAAGGATATACATATACTTGGACAGTTTGGTTTAATTGTTTTTATCTTAATAGAATGTTTTTAAATCTCTTTTAAGGCCTTCCAAAAACAAAACCAAGTTTTTAGGTGATACTATAGATACATAGGATAGATTAATTTGAGGGGTAAACTAGGAGGGGATGAATGATGATCATATTATGATTCATAGGCAAATTCAAATTTGAGCGGTTGTGGAAAACGTTTAATGCCACCCATCGCGACCACTCTTCGCCAAGAGACACCAATCACCCCTCAGGTCCTATATATGTAGGGCATGCCACTGCATGTTTCTCTCAGGCTCAAGGCATTCATTTTCATCATAAACACCACAATCAGCCTCTGATATACATACTCCTACTCGTCCTTCTTTGCAGTCCAGAGTAAGATGAGGCAGCCAGAAGTTTGGGGCCATGGTTCCATTGTTTTGTTTGTGGTGATCGCTGCGATACTCTTTCTGACTCCACTCTTTATGGGTCCAGTTTCACCACCAACTCTTCCATTGTTGCTGGTGTTCCCAGTAGTTATTGCTGCAGTTCTCATCTTTCTTATCGTGGCCTCTCAATAATCCGGGTCTGTGCCTTGAATTGGAATGGATATTAGATTTTTCAAGAGAAAAAGCATGTCAAACCAATATATGTATCGTCTATAAATTCATTGTGCAAGAGTTCCCAGTTAAATAATAATTTGTTTTTGTTGTATTTATTTGCCTTCTCATTTTCGTTCTGAATTTTTATACTTGCGATCTCGTATTGATTCCCTTACTGGGTTATTCTGATTATGTTTGAGCCCAGAAGTGTAAAATGTAGCATTTCTCACTTTGTAAAAATGTTGGGCTGTCAAAGAAGAACTTCGTCATCTGGCATATTCGACTTCTTTGATTTTATTCAGTTGGATAAAATAAACCCTTTATTCATCCAAATTCCAAGAGTTTGAGGGTTGGTTGATACAATGGTCTTCTGTTAATTTTACTAATGGTTGCAATTATCATATATACTCGATGTCTCTCGTTTCATCTCTGTACACCACACAGCATGTTTGATGATTAATTCACACTTGCAAATGGAAGATCGATGTTTTTTAATTGTCACATCGAAATTGTGTGAACAGTAAATAAACTCAAACAGTAACTTAAATTTTTATAAAATTGATATGTTGAATAAGTAAGACTAAACACAATGACTTCTAATCACACAAAAAAGTATTAAAAAAAGGAAAAAAAAAAGCTAAAACAATTTAAAATAAGGCCTAAATTACAGATTTTGAGGCTTCAAAATTTGTTATTGATATCTTATAAGTTCCGTAGCTTTAATTGAGTCAAAAGTTATGAATTTTTTATGTCGAGATGCCCGTTTAGGACCGACGGATGGTCCATTTGGACTTTTGAAATATGGACTTGTCAGCTACGCATTCTATGTCATTAATGGGATAAGAAAAATCACCCACCGAGAAAGGTAACATACTACTATAGTTGTTTCCTTCTTCACTATTTGAATTTATTTCTCTTGAACCAATCGTTTATTAAATAATGATAGAAGATGAAACTGTAAACTTCAACATAATTTTCTTTCCAATGATTTCAGTATGTTATTTCGCTTTTTTATTCCTTTGCCGACTAAGAAAAGTAGGTTGGTGGATTTTACAGTGATGTGAGTCATATTCCGCACGTAAAAGAACTACATCCTGAACCGTTTCTGGGTCTTGTCGGTGGCTTAGTATATAACACACCCTACCACAATGTCGAGGAGGTTGGTTTTTAGGAGTACAATAATTTGCCTGTGCTTGAACATACCAATTAACAATGTTCTACCCACAATTGATTAGTCGGAGTGACAAATGTCTTGAATTGACAAAAGGTTCGAATCTTAGAAGACAATATTATTGGAAGGACTAAAAATTATAATCACTTTAAAGTTTGATGATGAGGATTAGTTTCATAATACCTGTGAGAATACCCTTGCTACTCACCAAAAATAAAACAATTAACAATGTTGCCTGTCTCTTTACATCTTGATTGTGTCTATCTAGTGGTGTAGAAGATAGATACAAAGGGGGGGGGGGGCGATACTGTGGCATAGGTAGTCGCCACGAGGCCATCACTCTCTTTTAATAGTTCTTTTCGATTGAAGGAGGCATTCTGACATGTAAAAATTTTAATTTTTCAAAACGTCTTTAAGTTTAATTGTACTTTTTATCTCTATTTTAAAGTGTACTAATTTGATCTTTCGCATTTTTTGAGATGATATAATCAAGTCCCTCTATGTAGAGCTTACCGAATAACACGAGGGACCAAATTGGTGCACTTTAAAATAGAAAGATCAAATTGAATAATTCATTAAACCAAAAATATAGTTAAGCCTAAAATTTATTTGATTTCATTACACTTTTGATTTCCCTTTATTTTAAGAATTCATGTCTAATCATCCAATAACAGATTTAGTGATGAGCACGTGGTGTGCGTATATCAAATTAACAGCAGATTAGACAAATGACTTACTAGATGGGCCATTTTGACTCACTGATTAAAATTAAAAGGTCTAAATTGATATTATAAATTATAATATGACTAAATTAACCTACTCCTGAAAAGAAAAATATCAAAAGTGAAACTAAGCCAATTTATTTATAAGACATTTGAGTAGAAAAATATGAAAACTTTAAAATTAAAATCTTATATGGTGATACTAAATAATATATGGGTCTTGATTATGTTAAAATTAAATTAAAATATTTACATACTAAACATCACGTTAAACTTTGCTCTGCAGGCAAAAAGTGGCAATTGGAGGATTAAAAGCATTTACAGTGTGACGACGTGAAATGTTTTCCGAGGTTCATATCCCTTTGTCTTTGAGTTTATGTTCTCATTTCTTTTATATTATAGTCTTTGTGTTGCCATATCTTTTATGGTTAATTAATCAATATGTCAATATGAGCGTATATCATTTTTGGTGATTACCAATATATCCCTCTACCTAATTAGATGGAAAATTCTTTTTCCAACCAGGAGTGACGCAGGTAAAATTTTTTCTATATTGACGCCTCTAAGAATTGAACCTTTATTATTTTTTAGAATTCAAACATCAATGTTATGTTGAGCGAATACCTTTTTAACTAAATGTTTATGTCACATGCAAATTTATGTTTGGTTGGAGAAAGATGGATACACAAGAACCTTGTGCAATCGAGAATTAATTATTATATGTTTTTAAAGGCATTAGAGCATTGCTACTATCAAAAGGCGTTAAGGCATGCATTAAGGCATTAGAGCAGTGGATTTTATTTTCCGTAACACAAAAAAAAGCAGTGGATTTTCTTTTCTGTAATTACTATATTAAGTTGTTATGAAACTCTTCATAATTGATAGTAACTTGACTAAACACTATTGATTTTTTTTTGTTACTGTATTTTTTTAAATTATTTTAAAAAAATACAACAAACAAACAACAACAATAACAATTAAGTCTTATCACATTAAGTGGAGTCAGCTAAATGAATTAAATATAACAGTGACCTATTATAAATGAAGTCAATAGATATATTATTAATTATTAAATTTGTATTAATAGTTTCACATATTATTTTTTTTGACCTTCTTATACTTTTAATTATCAGATTGTTTTCTATTTAATCTATTCTTTTCTCAATGGAGCTTTTATAGGTATTATTTACATATGGCCCAACCACTTTAAGTGAAATTTTACTATCTTTTTTACAATAGGTATTATCTTAACTTTTTTTTCTAATACACTCATTTTTAATCATATATCTTCTAGTGTATTCACACATTCAATGCAATATTTTCGATGTAACATTCATGAGCATGGATAAATTTTAAAAAAATAATTAAAAAAAAGACACTTAGTTTGAACTTAATTACTTCTTCTGTCCTTGTATATATATTTTATTCCTTATCACGTCAGTTATTAATTCCACTTATTGTTAGAGAAAATACTATTTAGTTTCTAATTTGGTGGAATTTTTATTATTATTCTTTCTTCAATTCTTTTTTTTATAATAATTCTTCGATGCTTCAATTCGTTTTTACTGTTCAAATTGTTTCTTTAGGTGCTTTTTGTTGATATTATAATAAAGTTTTTGTGTCTATGCATATTCCTCTCTTTTTACCTGCTGATAGAAGCGTTGTTTAAGCATGCACCGTCATGGATTATCTAAAATTTTATAGAATAAACTTTGGAGAGAGAAGGATACAATTTGATAAAATTAATATAGACAATTATTTTCTCTCTCTATATTTATTTTAAAAAATTCTTTAAAAAATTCAGAGGATACCAATCCTCTCCAGTTTCCATCTCTGTGTCTCTAGCGTTTGTGCACAGTACAGTCATCTCTCTCTCTCTTTCTCTATTCTCTCTTCGTACATCGGAACTGGGAATTTTAGATAACTGTACTCATCTATTTTCTTAATTAATTATTAGTGTCTTTAATCTCTCTTTTTATTGCATTAATATTATGAATCCAACCCAAAAACTTTGTAGCTATAACCATGAACATGATACAGGGGTCAAAAAAGAGTTTGACCATTGTTGATGTTGCTTTTTCTTATTAAAGTATCATAAGAAAAAAAATAAAAAAAATAAAAAGAAAGCAAGGAAACTCTTCTACCTCTTTGAAAAGCTAGATTCCTCCCACAACCAATTCTCAAATTTGTAACTCCCCTATCTTTGCCTTCACCCGCATTTTATTCACATATCCCTATAGAACTCCGAATAAATCTTTCTCATGTCCATGCTGCCCGAAACCCCCTTAAAAAACTCGTCTCCCTCCATTGCACAGACTATTGTAATTGGACGGTCCATCAATCCTTTGACCTCGAAACTTAACATTACCCTCAAAGTGAGAAGTAGAAATTGTGATAAATGACTTTTTTCACTAAGAATTTGCTCCATATTCCCCTTTCCATTCTTCTTCATCTTCTATCTCCTTCTTGGCATTTAGTTGATTAGGCTTGCCTCCTCAGTCGTTGATTCCACCTCTTTGCTTACCTGAATCCCAAAAGTTTTGGTTTTTCTCAATTAAACCATAATTTTTGGTTGAAAAATAATTGGGATTTCGCCCAAAGCCTTAAATGTCCAAAATTAAATGTCCTCACAGTCCAGGTTGGGCTATCTCCTAAGCCTAAACTCATCCTTACCCAACTCTAATTAATATTAATTAGGCCCTTGCGTTCTTCCCAAGCCCTTTCTATAGCCCAATTCCTATCCTCAATTTTCTAGGCTTGGGTCAAAACGTTAGTCAAGTTATGGGACCCAAACATCATACTTTCAACCTTCGTATGTAACATCCTTAATTTTGTTTATTTTATTAATAAAAGTACATAAATATTTAATTAAATAGATAAAATTTATTAGACAATTTTTAGATATATAAAAAAAATACAAGCCTTAGAAATTCTTCACTTTATGTGTATGCATAGAAAATATTTCTAACATTAAGAAAATAAGTAAAGAGAGAAAACTTAATAGGAAAAATTAGAAATAACATACTAAAGAGAAAAGAAATTCTTGAGTAAGAAAGATAAATTTTTGGAAAGTAAATAAAAGTCTTAAAATTTCAAAAAAATTGGATTAGGATAATTTTTCCTAATTCAAGAGTTAGAATTCATAAGTTTAACATCTCCACCCATACATTGGGCTTTTTTCTGTGGACACTTCATATAGAGTTATTTGTTCACTTCACATGAATTCCTAGTAAGTCAATTGGATAGTCCAAGTAAAAGATAAAATATAGACTTGGACTAGGATATAGAAGTTGGACTAATAGCCCAAAAAGTATGAAAATATGACCAAGCCGTCCATGAAAGCTAAAATTTCAGCCAAAACAAAGGAAATGGAAAAGAATGAGCACAAATCCAAGAGGAAAAAAGAAAGAATCATGTGAGGAAATAGTAGTGTAATAATAATCAATATTAGGTCACATGATATTAGGACAAAATATCTATACCCTACATTCATAATTTCAGTAAGTTGATAATAATACATGGCATTATCAGTAAGTTGATAATTTCAGTAAGTTGATAATAATACATAGCATTAGGACAAAACATCTATATCGTACATTCATAATTTTAGCAACTTGATAATAATACAAGACATTATGATAAAACATCCTTATCCTACACAAAGAATTTCAGCCAAGTAAGGAAGATTCAAGAGATGGAAATTTGTCACTTAGAAAAGCAAACTTATCATACTTGTGTGAGACAAAAGAAAAAAAAAATGAATCTCTAAATCAAAAGGACCTTGTCCCTTGTCTTAAGAACATTTTATCATGATTTTCAAAATACAAATATCATTTTGTTATGCATATCTTGACTAAGGGAGAGGATCACAAGAACATGAGTTGTCTTTTCCCAAAAAAAACCAAGTACATTCTAATTGTGATAAGGTAGACCTATGACTATGAGAGGTGAACCACTTGATAGTTTATTTAAGAAAAATCAACCCTTATAACATTATAATTTAATCCAAGTGAGGGAGAGGAAAAATAGAACAAGGTAGAGTGAGGAAATGAGAGAAAGAGAGGAGAAGAGAGGAAGGAAGATGAAGAAGAAGTCTAAAGGACTAAGTACTCAAAGTAAGTTAGTTTAACCTCCACTTAAATTTATCTTTTCTCTTCATCTTGGGGGTTCAAAACTCACCCTCTTTCTCTTATTTAAACTGCTAGAAAAGTTAAGGAAATGGAGGAATCTTGCTACTTCCTTCAAGAGGAAACAAGAAAAAGAATTCACTAAGTGAATTAGGGAGATCTTTAAGTAGGTTTAACGATATCTCTTTTTAAAGAAAAAATTTAAAATTTGTAACATTTACATGAGATTTTGATCTTAGAACATTGATAAAATTTATAATATTTGTTACTTTGATAATTGGCCATGAATGTTGCTATATCTTATTACATGTTGATCTTGCATGTGATGGATGTTTTCAATACTTTGGTTGGTATGGAAAGTTTTGCATAGATATGGTTATGGATGGCAAAAATTTAAGGCTTTTATGCTGTTGTTATGTATATTTGAATATGGTGAAAAATTGATGAAATATGATTAGATTGATAAAATGAGTATGGCCTTAAAAATTTAGAAGAAGAATATGAGAAATTTCTGTTGGGAAACACCCTTAGTGATGCATGATTTGATTCTATTTTTCTTTTGAAGTGGATGATGAAATATGTTAAATTAAGTAAGAAATATAATTAAATGTTGAGATGAGTAATTGTTTGGTTAGGTGAAAATTTGAAAGAAAAATGGAAGAATAAAAGGATGAATTAGAACTTTAGGAAATGCTAGGTTAAGAAAATTGGATTTTGGAGTAATTAGGGAAGCTTCAATTTTTTGAATTCTAAGAAGAATAGGTTAGGGATTAAAAGCAATGGTTAACATAAAAAATGTAGATATAATTCTCAAGGATTTTTGGATCTAAAATCACTCAATTTGGATTCTATATGGAGATATGGTAAGATTAGTAAACAGTGGTCAGAAACTAGTTAATCAGGGAAGAATCTGTTAAGTATGCTTTTGTGTTTTATTTTTTGGGCAACATATATAGAGAATTAAAGGAAATTTTTAACATAAAAAATATAGATATATGTCTCACTGATCTATAGGCTTTAAAATCACTTAATTTGGAGTACCTATAAGGGAGATATGACTGATTAATGGGTAGATGTCAGAATTAGTCTAGAATCAAGGGTGGTAAATGTAAGCATTTTTGTTTTCAACTTTTTGGGAATAATTCATAAGGAATATGAAGAAATGATAAACATGAAAGTTGTAGATAAGTGTCTTAGCCTTTTATAAGCTTTGGAATCACTTCAATTAGAGTTTGTATAAGGGAGATATGATTGAATAAGTGAGGAAGGGTCATATAACACAGCCAGGGTTGCTTCAACATGGGTAGGCTGTGTTTAGGGCTTTTTTTTAGTATGTTTGAAGTATTTTTCAAGTATGGCCATGTTCTGAAATATGGCTAGGCCATGTTGGGAGCTAGTAAAGCTTATTTTAACATTTTTCTACCCTAAATGAACCTCATTAACTATAGGGTAATAATAGAAACCTAATTGGAAAAGAATGTCCTATAAAATTTGTGAGAACATGTGTTGGAAATGATATAAGTAGAAGGAAAGTAACTAGAGGCCAAACATAAAGAAAATGAAAAGATGAAAATAATATTTTAAAAGAAAAAAAATCTTATAAATAGAAATAATAAATAACTAGTGTATGCTCTAGCCATTACCATTGCATAAATTTCTTACCATCTTAAGTGTGTAATTTTGATATAGAAATATTTTATAAATTGATATTTAAAAAAGGTTATGATCATGACATGATTGTATTTTACCAATGATTTTTGGTAGTAATTATACTTTGATGATAAATTATGGCATGTGAGTATAATGATATACTTTTTATTGAAATCATATTTTTAACTATTAACGTGAAAAGAAGAGAAAATAAAAGAGACGAGTAAGATCACATGGTAGTTCGTGTGGTGCACCAGTAGGAGACGCCGTACTCATGGCTATGATTATGTTAATGAGAAAGAAAGAGAAAGTGTGCCATGTCGAACGGAGCGAGAAAAGTCAATACAGGAGAGTAGAAAGTACTCACTCTAACCAAGTTAGTTTGATATGAAAATAAGTTGATAGTCATCATATGATCTTTTGAAAATAGTTATTCATGCCATACATGTCATTACTGTACAATTTTTATGTGTATAGATAAATTGTATTCATGTGACCTAAGATATTTGTTGTAGCTTATACAGATGAACATAACATGATGAGCTATATTGATGATAATTATGATTTATTGTTGAATCTATTGGGATTTAATTCTTACTATATTTCTATATCATGTTCAAAAGACTAAATATGCAAATATTCTCTATGACCGACTTTTAACATACGTTGGGTCGAGTTGGCTAAGATTTTGGTGAAGGTGCAACCACCCACACCCGTATCTGCAGAACTAGTCAATATGGATGAATAAGATTTAGACATATATGTGTTTAATTTTTGTATGGATGTTTTTAATTAATGATGTATATGTAAACCCAGAATTGTATAAGTGTTAATGGTATTCCATAAAGCCTAATTATGCTTGGTTAATTTATTTGAATATTATGAGTTAAATAGTTAGAAGTAAAGAGGTAATGACTTCATGGAATTTTAAATATATATATATATATATATATATATATATATATTTAAAAAATGGAGTTGTTACATAATTGGTATCAAAGCAAGTCGATCCTATATGGCCAGTAGGTGGATGGTTATCTGAATCGATTTTATAGTATCTTGTATATGTTTGTGGTTATGTTGTGTGGGGGATTAGTGATTCCATATAGGTAAGAAATTACTAATGTTTTCTATCTATATGTCGAGGTGGTGTTATGACTGCTGTAAATATTTTTGAACTAACTATTAGGCTTGATCACCTCAATAGCAGCATAACTCTGATTTTGCCACAGTAGGATATGGCACGCCGAGGAGGAACCTTGCAAACAATGTAGAAGAAACCCTGCACAACTTGGCTACAGCAATTCGAAATCAAGTCACAGCCACCAATCAAATTTTGCAATATCTCCAGAACAATAACAACCTGAATGGAGAAAATAATGCAAACAACCAGATGAATAGAAATGATAATGGCCTATCTGAGTTCCTGAGAGCCAGACCACCTTCTATCCAAGGTGGCTATGACCCAACGGTAGCCGAAAGATGGATAAGGGATTTGGAAAAAATCTTTGAGTTGATGGGCTGCACTAATGAGCAATAGGTTATCTTTGTTGCATATATACTGAAGGATGAAGTTGAGTGTTGGTGACGAGGGGCTAGAGAGCTGCTAACTCACCAGAGGAGACAGATCACCTGGCAGGTGTTTAAAGACATTTTCTTGGAGAAGTACTTTTCAAGTATTGTGCAGGCCGAGAAGGAGATCGAATTTCTCCAACTCAGACAGGGTTATATGTCAGTAGATTAATACATTGCTAAGTTCGAGGAGTTGTCTAAGTTCTCCTCTTACCTGAAGTTTAAACCTATTAAAGCATGGAAGGTTGTTAAGTTTGAAGTAGGACTGAACCTAGAAATCAGGAATGCGGTGATAGCCTTGGAAATAAGGGAGTTTGTGCCCTTGATAAATAAATCTAGACTTTTGGAGAAGAGTTTAAGGGTAGTGAAAGACGAGAAGCTGATGCAAAACCTGTGGAAGAGGAAGAAAAGTTTCCCCAACCCTGGCAAAAACGTGAGGGGAAGATGATATGGAGTTGGTAAGAGGCTATTGATTGCGGGTTCCCAACCTTTCCAACAAGATCTCGCCACAGTCAAGTGCACTAAGTGCGGACGTATGCATAGTAACCGGCCATACTACATTGAACCAGATGCCTGCCTCAAATACGGACAGAAGGGTCATTTTGCAAACAACTGCCCATAGAATATGGAGAAGAAACCAGAACAGAGGCCTCAAGTGAAAGGAAGGATTTTCACCATAAGCGGCCAAGAAGCAGCTCAATCCTCTTAAATGATTCAAGATACGTGCTACATCTATGGATTTGCTCTTATGGTGTTGTTTGACTTTGATGCTAGTCATTTATTTATATCGAAAGAATGTATTAAGGAGATTCAGTATCTTATTTCAAAAACTCTCTATGAGCTATCTGTAGTAACTCTCACAAGGAAAAGAGTTTTAACTTCCTCTATATGTAAAAACTGTCAAGTTATCATTCAAGAGAAAACATTTTTTATAGACCTCGTCTATCTACCTTTAAGAGGTATTTATGTCATTCTAGGATTAGACTAGATGTCTATAAATTAGGTCTTGCTAAATTGTTGCACCAAAACCGTTGAATTTCTACCTCCTACTCTACAAGAAGAGATGTAGTTATTGATGCTAAATGCCAATTAAGTCAATTGAGAGTTGAAGAGTGGAGTACTTGGTTACATTCTCTTGTGTTTATCAAACCTAGAAGTCGAACCAAAACTTAATGAAATTTCAATAGCTAATGAGTTTTCTGAAGTAATTTAACCAGATATTCCAGGCTTACCTCCGGAGAGAGAAATATAGTTCTCTATTGATCTCCTACCTGGGATAGGGCCTATCTCTATTGCATCTTATAGAATGACTTTGAAGGAACTACAAGAACTCAAGAAACAGTTAGAGGAATTGTTAGACAAGCAATTCATTAGACCGAGTGTATCACCTTGGGGATCTCATATATTGTTTGTTAAGAAGAAAGACGGTAGCCTGAGACTATGCATAGATTACAAACAGCTGAATAAGGTAACTATAAAAAGTAAGTATCATCTCCCTAGGATAAATGATTTATTGGATGAACTGAAAGAAGCCTCCATCTTTTCTAAAATTGACTTGAGATCGGGATACCATCAGATTAGAATCAAGGAAAAGAATGTACCAAAAACAGCTTTCAGGACTAGGTATGGGCACTATGAGTTTCTTATAATGCCATTCGGGTTGACAAATGCAACTGCAATTTTCATGGATTACATTAATCACATTTTTTGACCCTACCTAGATCAATTTGTGGTAGTGTTTATTGATGACATCTTGATATACTCTAAGAGTGAGAAAGAACATGAACAACATCTCTGAATTGTGTTGCAAGTGCTGAAAGAAAAAAAGTTGTATGTCAAATTGGAGAAGTGTGGATTTTGGTTGACAGAGGTAAAGTTTCTGGAATATGTCATCTCCAATAGAGGGGTAGCCGTAAACCCTAGCAAGATGAAAGAAGTGATTCAGGGGGAAAGACCAAAGACGGTTACAAAAGTCAGAAGTTTCTTGGGTATGGCAGGATACTACAAGAGGTTTATACAAAACTTCTCTCGTATAGCCTTGCCATTGACTAAATTGACCAGGAAGGGAAGTCCTTTCAAATAGACTAATCAATGTAAAGTTAGTTTTCAGGAGTTTAAAATAATATTGACCACTCCTTCTGTTGTAATTATTTCAGACCCCACAAGACATTTTGAAGTGTACAGTGACGCTTTAAAGAAAGGGCTAAGGTGTGTACTAATGCAAGACAAGAGAGTAGTTGCTTACGCTTCTAGGAAACTAAGACCCCATGAAGAAAATTATCCAACCCATGATCTTGAATTGACAGCAGTGGTGTTTGCCTTAAAGATTTGGCGACACTATTTGTACGAGGCAACATTTGAAGTATACTATGATCATAAGAGTCTTAAGTACCTTTTTGATAAGGAGTTAAATATGAGGCAACGAAAATAGGTAGAATTTCTCAATGACTACAAGTTTGAGATAAAGTATCATCCAGGAAAGGAAAAATGTTGTAACTGATACCTTGAGTCAAAAATCTCTACATATGGGTCAGATGATGGTGTATGAGATGTAGATGCTAGAGGAGTTCTGAAATTTGAAGCTGGTCACTACTCTTACCCCAAAGAAGCTAATCATCAAAGGGTTGAGTATAGATTGTGATCTTAGAGCCAAGATTAAAGAGATTCAAGCTCACGACCAATACTTATAGGATTACAAAAAATAAGATGCTTTTTTTTTATCTTGGAAGATAGAGTAATCATATATCAAGGAAGGGTTTGTGTCCTTCAAGAACAAGAGTTGAGGACTAAGATCCTGCAAGAGGCACATCAGAGTAAGTACATAGTCTATCCTGGATCCACTAAATTATATAAAGACTTAAAGAAGATGTACTGGTGGCCATGGATGAAAAAGGACATTGTTGAGTTTGTAGCGAAATTTTTAATTTATCAGAAGGTGAAGGTAGAGTATCAAAAGCCAGCAAAATTTTTACAATCTCTTGAAATCCCTAAATGGAAATGGGACAGTATTTCAATGAACTTTGTGGTAGGCTTACCTAAGACTTCAGTTGGACATGACTCTATCTGGGTAATAGTTGATAGATTAACCAAATCTACTCACTTTCTACCTATAAAAATTAACTATTCATTAGACAAATTGATCCAGTTATACGTCCAAGAAATAGTTAGAATACATGGAATTCCCTTAAATATCGTTTCTGATAGAGATCCGAGATTCACGTCAAGGTTTTGGAAGATGTTATAGGAAGCTTTTGGAACCCAATTGCAGTTTAGTACAGCCTACCATCCTCAGACTGATGAGCAGACAGAACAGACCATTCAAACCGTAGAAGATATATTGAGGGCTTGTGTGATAGAGCAAGGTAAGGGATAGGATAAGTACCTACCTTTAGTTGAGTTGACTTATAATAATAACTATCACTCTAGTATTAAGATGGCCCCCTACTAAGCTTTATACAGTAGGAAATGCTGATCTCCACTATGTTGGTTTGAGGTAGGAGAAAAGAAATTGCTAGGTCCTGATCTAGTTCAACCAATCATTGAACAAATCAGGATGATACGAGACAAAATATTTATAGTTCAGAGTTGACAAAAGAGTTACTATGATAAGAGACATAGACCTCTGGAATTTGAGAAAGGAGACCATGTATTTCTAAAATTTTTCCTGACTTCGATACTTGGTAAGTCTCTCAAAACTATAAAGTTAAGTCTGCAATTTTTGGGATACTACTAAATTCTGAGGAAAGTAGGGACGTCAACATATCAAGTTGCCCTTCCACCTAATTTGTCCAACCTACATAATTTTTTTCATGTATCACAGCTCTAGAAGTATCTTCCAGATTCCTCACTTGTAATACAGGATGAACCAATCCAAATAAAGGAGAACATGACATACCCGCTAGTACCAGCATCTATATTGGACACTAACGTGAAGCAATTGAGGAATAAAACCATTCTCCTGGTTAAGGTGTTATAGAAAGGTTTGACTCTGAAAGAATCAACTTGGGAGCTGGAAGAAGTCATGAGGAAGAAATATTTGCAATTGTTCTTAATAGGTAATTTCTAAAATTTTGAGGACAAAATTTCATTTAGAGGGAGAGAAATGTAACATTCCTAATTTTGTTTCTTTTATTAATAAAGCTACATAAATATTTAGTTAAGCAAATAAAATTTATTAGACAATTTTTAGATATCTAAGGAAATACAAGCCTTAGAAATTCTTTACGTTATATGTATGCATAGAAAATGTTTCTAACATTAAGAGAATAAGTAAAGAGAGAAAACCTAATATGAAAATTTATAAATAACATACTAAAGAAAGGCAAAATTCCTGGATAAGGAAGATAAATTTTTGGGAAGTAAGTAAATGTCTTAAAATTTCAAGAAGATTGAATTAGGGTAATTTTTCCTAATTCAAGAGTTAGAGTTCCTAAGTTTAACATCAACACCCATACATTGGGCTTTCACCTATGAACACTTCATATAGAGTTTTTTTTCTAACTTACATGACTTTATAGCAAGCCAATTGGATAGCCCAAGCAAGAGATAAAACATAGACTTGGACTAAGATATAGAAGTTGGACCGATAGCCCAAAAATTATGAAAATGTGACCAAACTCTCCATGAAAGATAGAATTTCAGCCAAAGTAAAGGAAATGGTCAAGAATGAGCCTAAATCCAAGAGAAAAAAATAAGAATCATGTGAGGAAATAGTCATGTAATAATAATCCAGATTAAGTCACATGGCATTAAGATAAAAAATCTATATCCTACATTCATAATTTCAGTAAGTTGGTAATAATACATGGCATTAGGACAAAACCTCCTTATCCTACACAAATAATTTCAACCAAGCAAGGGAGATTTAAGGGCTGTAACTTTGTCCCCTAAAAAGGCAAACCTATCATACTTGAGTGAGAAAAAAGAAAAAAGAAATGAATCCTTAAATTAAAGGGACCTTGTCCCTTGTCTTAAGGACATTTTATCATGATTTTCAAAATACAAATCTCCTTTTGCTATGCATATCTTGACTAAGGGAGAGGAAGACAAGAACATGAGTTGTCTTCCCCTAAAAAACAACCAAATGCATCCTAATTGTTATAAGGTAGACCCATGATTATGAGAGGTGAATCACTTGATAGTTTATCTAAGCAAAACCAACCTTTATAACATTGTAATTTAGTCCAAGTGAGGGAGAGGAAAAACAGAAGAAAGGTAGAGTGAGAAAAGGAGAGAAAGAGAGGAGAAGAGAGAAAGGAAGAAGAATGAAAAGTCTAGAGGACTAAGTACTCAAGGTAAGTTAGCTTAATCTCCACTTAAAATCCATCTTTTCTCTTCATCCTTGGGATTTAAAACTCACCCTCCTTCTCTTATTTAAACTGCTAGAAAAGCTAAGGGAATGGAGGAATCTTGCTACTTCCTTCAAGAGGAAACAAGAAAAAAAATTCACTAAGTGAGTTAGGGAGATCTTTAGGTAGGTTTAACAATATATCTTTTTGAAAAAAAAAATTTGAAATTTGTGACATTTATATGGGATTTTAATCTTAGAACGTTGATGAAATTTACAATATTTGCTACTTTGATGATTGGCTATGGATGTTGCTATATCATGTTACATGTTGATCTTGCATGTGATAGATGTTTTGAATACTTTAGTTGGTATGGAAAGTTCTGCATAGATATGGCTATGGGTGGCAACAATTTAAAGTTTTTATGCTGCTGTTATGTATATTTGAATATGGTAAAAAATTGATGAAATATGATTAGATTGATAAAATGAGTATGGTCTTAAAAATTTAGAATAAGAATATGAGAAATTTATGTTAAGAAACACACTTAGTGATGCATGATTTGATTCTATTTTTCTTTTGAAGTGGATGATGGAATATGTTAAATTAAGTAAGAAATATAATTAAGTTTTGAGATGAGTAATTCTTTGGTTAGGTGGAAATTTGAAAGAAAAATGGAAGAATAAAAGGATGAACTAGAACTTTAGGAAATGCTAGGCTAAGAAAACTAGATTTCGGAGTAACTAGGGAAACTTATGTTTTTTGAATTCTGGCAAGAATAGGTTGGGGATTAAAAATAATGGTTAACATAAAAAATGTAGATATATGTCTCACAGATTTTTAGGCACTTAAATCGCTTAATTTAGATTCCATATGAGAGAGGTATGGTCAGATTAGTAAGTAGTGGTCAGAAATTAGCTGACCAGGGGAGAATCTATTGAGTATGCTTCTGTTTTTGAATTTATGGATAAAATCTATAGGGAATTAAAGAAAATTTTTAACATAAAAAATATAGATATATGTCTCACGGATCTATAGGCTTTGAAATAACTTTATTTGGAGTCTATATGAGGAAGATATGGATGATTAATGAGTAGCGGTCAGAATCAGTCTAGAATCTAGGGTGGTAAATATAAGCGTTTTATTTTCGATTTTTTGGAAATAATAGGTAAGGAATCTAAAGAAATAATATACATAAAAGTTGTATATAACTGTCTTAAATTTTTATAGGTTTTGAAATCACCTCAATTGGAGTTTTTATGTGGAAGATATGGTTGAATAAGTGAGAAAGAGTCATAGAACATGACCAGGTCGTGTTATGGGTTGCTTCAGCACGAATAGTCCTTGTTCAGTGCTATTTTTAAGTAAGTTTGAAGTATTTTTCAAGCATGACTATGTCCTGAAACAAGGTCAGGCCATGTTGGGAGCTTGTAAAGCTTATTTTAACATTTTTCTACTCTAAATGAACTTTATTAACTATATGGTAATAATAGAAATCAAATTGGAAAAGAATGACCTATAAAATTTGTGAGAACATGTGTTAAAATGATATAAGTAGGAGGAAAGTAACTAGACGCCAAACATAAAGAAAATGAAAAGATAAAAATAATATTTAAAAAGAAGAAGAATCTTATAAATGAAAATAATAAATAACTAGTGTATGCCCTAGCCATTGCCATTGCATGAATTTCTTACTATCTTAAGTGTGTAATGTTGACATGGTAATATTTATTAATTGATATTCAAAAAAGTTTATGATCATGACATGATTTCATTTTACCAATGATTTTTTGTAGTGATTATGCTTTGGTGATAAATTATGGTATGTGAGTATAATGAACATACTTGTTATTAAAATCATATTTTGGCTATTAACGTGAAAAGAAAATATACGAGCACGGTCACTTGGCAATTCGTATGATGCACCAGTAGGAGACGCCTTACTCATGGCTATGATTATGTTAATGATAAAAGAAAGAAAAAGTGTGCCATGTCAGACGGAGCAAGAAAAGCCTGTACTAGAGAATATAAAGTACTCACTCTGACCAGGTTAGTTTGATATGAAAATAAGTTGATAGCCATCATATGATCTTCTAGAAATAGTTATTCATACCATACATGTCATTATTGTACGATTTTCATATGCATAGATAAAGTGCATTCATGTGATCTAAGATATTTTCTGTAGTTTATACTGATGAACATAACTTGATGAGCTATATTTATGATAATTATGATTTATTGTTGAACTTATTGGGATTTAATTCTCACTATATTTCCATATCATGTTTAGAAGACTAAATATGCAGATATTCTCTATGACTGACTTTTAGCGTATGTTGGATCGAATTGGTTAAGATCCCGGTGAAGGTGCAACTACCCGCACCTGTATCTCTAAAAGTAGTCAATATGGATGAATAAGATGTAGACATATATGTGTTTGATTTTTGTATGGATGTTTTTAATTAATGATATGTTTGTGAACCTAGAATTGTATTAGTGTTAATGGTATTCCATAAAGTTTAATTATTCTTGATTAATTTATTTGAATGTTATTATGAGTTAAATAATTAGAAGTAAAGAGGTAATAACTTCATGGGATTTTACAATTTTTTTTTTAAAATGTAGTTGTTACATCGTACCCCTTTTTCACCCATCCCTAAATGCCTTCCTTTTCTCACTTTTCTAGGCTAGGGTTGAAAAGTGGGCCAAGCATTACAAGAATTTAGCGAGAGAATGATCCCTTGGCTAAAAATCCTATCCTAATGTGAAAAAAATGAAGGGAAGAATTTTACTAGGTAAATTTATATAATTAGCTACAAAAGTTACAATAATTTTCATAGTTGATCTATTTAGCGACGAATTAGGGAGGAAGATAAAAACTAATCCCTTTTTAACATCCCTAAATTCTTTCTTTTGTTAGTAATCCCTAGCCATTTTTATACTTAGCTCTCTTTCCACACTCCTCTCTCTACACCTTTGGCCTCCTTATCTTTGCTGTCGTTGCCCCTTTTCTGATCACCTCCAACAGATGATTCACAGAGGTAACATCATTGACTTTTTCTTATCATTGAAAGCCTCATGACTAAAGCTTATGATGATGACTTTTATACTTCGTGACTCAAAGTGTAGTCATTAATGATGGAGAAAATTGTCACCAAATATAGAATTTCTTGTCACAAAAAATCCAAACATTAGTCATATTTAGATTGAGGTGTCACTAAAAATATCTTCAATTGCAACTTTGGCTTTGTCATAACTGAAAGTTGACAACATTGTTATAATTAAAAATAGATTTTATGATGACAATTGTCATAATTGAAAAAAGCTTTAGTGATACTTTTGTTTTGCTGTCATTGAAGTTAGACTTTTAGTGATTACAAAGTAAAAGTCATCATTGAAAGTGTTAACACATTATATTTACAAGTAAAAAAAAACACAACATTATATTTTTGGCATAGGGGCGTGAAAGAGTTTGTGATCCTTGAAAGATAGTCTAGATAGAGAACTTGAGAGAAATGAATTCTGAATCTTAATCACAAATCTTAATACAAGAAGAATTTTTATATAGCAACTCCCTATTGTCTACATCTATCTTAACTTACTAATAATATGATCTAACTATCTAACAACATGCTAACTGTACATAACTATCTATATACAAAAGGGCTATAATACAGCTGATGCATTGTAAGTAACTCGGACTTGCTTCAGTCTTTAGTTCTCCAACACCTTCCCTGAAGCTCAAGTGCCCTCTTCCTGAATCATTCATTTCTTCTTCATCTTCCAGCATGTTTAAGTCAACCTCTTTATTTTCACTAACTTGATTTCCCTAAATAAGCTTTACTCCTAAATGAGCCCAGAGAGAACATAAATGATTTTGAGTGAGGGGATTTGTCAGGAGATCTACAGGTTAATGTAGAGAGGAAATATGTTTAACTATGATTTATTTTTGTTGCACCTTTTCACGAACAAAAAACAAATCCAATTCAATATGCTTGGTTCGTGCATGCAGAATCGGATTGGCAGTCATGTGCATTGTACTAAGGTTGTCACATATGATTGTTGGGGTAGTAGGCAATGTGACACATAACACTTATAGTAAAGAGGAGATCCATAATAAATCAGTTATATTGTTTACAAGGCTACGAAATTCAGCTACAATACTGGATCTTGAGACTACTCCTTGCTTCTTTGAACTCAATGACACAAAGTTCTTTCCTAGAAACACACATGACCTAGAAACTAATCTTCTATCTAGTAAATCTATAGCCCAATCTGCATCCAAATAACCTACTAGTTCAAGGTTTTGTGAGACTTGAAGTTGTAGACCATAAGAGAAAGTGCCACACAGATATCTCAAGATATGTTTAACAGCCTTCCAATGAGACTCAAGTGAATTATGCATGAACTGGCATACTTTATTCACACTAAACTATAATTTTGGTCTTGTGATGGTGGCATATTGAAGAGCCCCAACTACAGTTCTATATAGCTCAGGATCATGAAACTGTTCATTGTCATCAACTGTGATTTTTGTTGTGGACTCCATAGGAGTAGGAAGACTCTTTGCGGAGGCCTTGTTTACCTTCACCAATAGCTCCCTAATGTATTTATCTTGAGGCAAATGCAATGATCCATCTTCAAATCTCTTGACTTCAACCCTTAAAAAGTAATTCAGTAATCCTAAATCCTTGAGAGAAAACTCATTATTGAGGGCTACAATTAATTCAGTAACATAAGCTATAGAGCTGCTTGTAATCAGGATATCATCTACTTATACTATAATATGTGGTATGTGACTTAGTGGACTTGATAAACAGTGAACAATCAAACTTGCTTGATATAAATCCCAAGTTCAGAAGAGTAGTTGTCAGCTTGTCAAACCATACTCCCGAGGCTTGTTTGAGCCCATATAGTGCTTTCCTCAAATTACATACAAAAGCTTTATTAGAGTTCTCAAAACCAGGGGGTCATGTAAACTTCTGCCTACAATACTCCATTTGAAAAGGCATTGTTTACATCTAATTGATGTATAGTCCAACGCCTTGAGAGAGCCAACATTAGGATGATTCTAACAGTGGTAGGCTTAACCACTAGACTAAAGTTTTAATGTAATCAAATCCCTCTTGTTGATGGAAACCTTTAGCAACCAACCTTGTTTTATACTTTTGAAGTGTTCCATCTGCATTTCTCTTTACCCAAAAAATTCATTTGCACCCTATTGGTCTTCTGTTGGGTGGCAATTCTACTAGATCCTATGTGTGATTATTAATGAAGGCTGAATATTCTTCCATCATGGCAGCTTTCCACTATGGAATTGATAATGCTTTATAGATTGTCTTATGTTCTTCTTGAACTAGTAGTACTTTGGGTTTAAATACACCTGCTTTAGCCCTTGTGATCATTCTATGAACAGGTGTTAATGAGTGTTGAGTGGCAGGAACTTCAACGATTACACTAGTTTCTGTAACTTGTTCTGAAGCAGGATTGCAATGTGGATTAAATACTAAAATAGGGCTTTGAGTTCTGCTATCAAAATTTCTGGGAATATGATAGTGGGGGTCATGACTGATGGAAGTGTCTATTGGTTTAACAGTACGTGGAATTGCAGAAGGTAATGAATCAGAAACACTGACACCATTTTTTATTGCAATAAGATCCTTGTAAGGAAATCTTGCTTCATTGAAGATAACATCTCTGTATATATAGATTCTGCCCTTGGAATCCATGCATTTAAAACCTTTGTGAATATAACTATAATCAAGAAACACATATTCTTCTGACCTAAACCCAAACTTATGCTTTGAGTAAGATCTGAGGAGTGGAAAACATGCACAGTCAAATATCCTTAAAGAAGAGTAATCATGTTTATTAGCAAAGAGTACCTCATGAGGAGTCTTTCCTTTGAGAACTTGAGTAGGTAGCTTATTGATAAAGTGTAAAACAGTAGTAAATGCATTAGACCAAAATTTTAGAGGCAAGGAAGCATCAGCCAGGAGTGTGAGTCCAACTTCTGTAATGTGTCTATGTTTCCTTTCAATAGCTCCATTTTGTTCATGAACATGAGGATAACTGAACCTATGTACGATCCCTGCCTTGTATAGTGTTTGCGAAAATCCCCTGAATTCTCCACTAGCATCAGATTGCAAGCACTTAATTTTATGATAAAATTGCAATTCTGCCATCACTTTGAATTTTAAAAATGCATCAAGGGCCTTAGACTTGGAATGGAAAAAATAAATCCAAGTGTACTGCTATATGCATCCATAATGATATGTAATAGTTAAAACCTCCTACAGCTTTCTTGGGTGCAGGACCCCACAGATCCGTGTATATCAATTCCAGAGGAGTCTTATAAACTGTTGTTGAAGAAGGGAAAGGTGTTTTGTGACCTTTACCCATACAGCAGGCCGAGCAGAATTCTATTGTATTTTTATTGTCAAAAGCTACATTACATTCCTTTAAGGTTGTACTAACAACGTTGTAAGAAGGGTGGCCAAGTCTCTTGTGCCACAGAGAAAAATTTGACAGGGTTACTTTATTGCTACTATTTTTATTACAAGGTTAAGATTCATCAGTGGAGAATTGAGTATGAGCTACTGTTTTTTGAGTCATCTTCAGTTGCAGAGAGTGCAGCTGTATAGATTAAGTCTTTGGAGCTATTGAATCTTTATTCCAATGCTGTGAATGAGATCTTGGAGGAGCATTTAGATGAGCTAGTTTAAAGTCTTCAAACACATAGATACCTTTCTTAATTCTCCCTTGTAAAAGTATCTCCCTGGTAGCCTGAGACTTCACATAACAAGTGTGTGGATGAAATTCAAAAAACACTTGATTATCCTTAGCCAATCGAGATACACTTAGAAAATTTTTGGTTAATGTAAGAACATGTAGCAAATTTTTAAGTGTAAGATTAGAATTAGAATAAGGTGATTGAATCACAGAAGAGCCAATGTGTTTGATGCACAAACCTGCACCATTGCCTATGTGAACTTGCTCCTGCACAACATATTCACTTTTCTGCATCAGATTGCTGGATGTTAGAGTTACATGATTTGTAGCTCCAGAATCTGGATACCAATTTTCATTTGCAATAGTATCAGGTGTAGCAAGCATTGCTGACATCTGAGCAGGAGAACTGAATGCTTGATTTTGATTATTGGGATATTGATTATCATTAAAGCCTTGAAATGTCTAGTCAAATCTATAGAAACAATTCCATACACTGTGTCCCTGCTTATTACACAATTGAAAAATGACAGGTGGTCTGTTGAACTTGCCTTTGCCTTGAAAGTTACCTCTTCCACGAAATCCTTGGCTAAAGTTTTGATTCCCTCTAAAATTTGAAAAGGAATTAGGATTCTGATTTCCTCTTCCAGTTTGGAAGTTTTTATGTTGTGCAATATTTATAGAAACAGAGTCTGAAGGTTTTAGATGCCTTTCAATCCTTTCTTCTTGAGCAAGTAGAAGAGACTCCATGTCACTTATAGAATAAGGATCAAGTTTTGGGTTTACTGAGGTTATGAATCCATCATAATCAAATGACTGTCCCTCAAATATAGCTTCTAGATGATCATTAGTAGATATAGGAAATCCGATGGCTCCTAATGCATCTACAACACCTTTTATTTTTAACAAGTAGTCATTCATGGTCATACCTTCCTTGATGGTTTTAAGCTGAATTTCAACTGCTACACCTTGGCTCGAGTTTGAGAGGAAAAAAAAGATTGAAGACAGCTCCACACTTGATAGGTAAAGTTGCAGCTAACTACACGAGTTAGCATGTTTTCTGACATTAAAGATAAGATCTAGCACAAGAGCAGCTAATCTTTCTTTCTCCATTTGAAAAACTCTTCATTTAATCTGCCTATTTCTTCATCACCATAGTTTCTATACTTTTCTGGAACTGAATCTGGTCCAGATATGAATTTCTCAATATCATGTCTGTAGATCGCTGCAAGAACCTGTTGTTTCCATAACAAAAAGTTGGACTCATTTAGTTTGATAGAAATCTTGTGAGAAAACATAATCAAATTTTGCTTGTTGTTCTGTGATTCTTGCTCCATAGCTGTGAGCTCGAGGCTCTGATACTAGGAAAGAGTTTGTGATCTTTGAAAGATAGTCCGGATAGAGAACTTGAGAGAAATGAATTCTGAATCTTATTCACAAATATGAATACAAGAAGAATATTTATAGAGCAACTCCCTATTGTTTAAGTCTATCTTAACTTACTAACAATCTGATCTAACTATCTAACAACATGCTGACTGTACATAACTGTTTATATAGAAGGGCTATAATACAGCTAATACATCGTAAGTAACTTGGACTTGCTTCAGTCTTCAGTTCTCCAACTCCTTCCCTTAACTCCAAGTTACTCGCTTCAGTTCTCCAACAGTGCGAGATAAAAGAGAAATACATTATATATAAGCTCACATATAAAGTAAACCCTAAAGCCTAAAACATCATTAGGTACTTTTGCACCCTTGACAAATATTCATATTTCCCAGACTTAGTAATAACGTTCAAATCACTACAAATGTTCATTGACTCAATTGTTCGAAAAATAACTTTTAAGATTATGCCTAGTAGAGAGTCCATGTTTTGCAAAAAGAGCCAAATTGAATGCTGCCAAATTTATAAAACTAATAACACCAAGATTTTTAGTACTGTCAGATTCACACCCAATTAATTTTTACATTACTTTCATAAGTCACTCCCAGCAAAATTTAGCCATAAACCAACTGAGATATGCAAATAGCTATTTAGTAAACAAAAAACAATTCATAGCATTAAGTTGGGATGGATTAGGAAACCGCTTTGATGAGAATTTCTAGCTTTGGATAATAACTTCTCTTTTCACCCCTGGAGGCATTTTCTCACTCTTTCCTAAATAGGTTTGATAGTGGAATCTTTGCATTTCCCCATCATAGACAGAAGCTCTAAATACTTTTCACCGTAAGCTATTATCTCAATATTGAGAAGCCGCACAATCATCTCCCTTATATCTGAAGGACTATTTGGGATAAAGAAAATAGCATATTTATTCTTGATAAATAGTTGAGATCTAATATTCCAAATTAGCCTTTACAAAAATAAGACTATCATCAACAACAACAAAATGATGGTTAGTAATTTTTACACCTTTTATCAAATTCTACGATTCACTTTGTAATAATAGAGCTCAATCCTTCAGCACATAAAGAAAAACAAGAAGGAAAAAGAGGGTCACTTTGCCCTAAACCTCTTTCATAATAGAAACAATGAATCTCATCAAGATATATAATGCGATGTAACTATTTCATAAGATAATTTTTCATCTGGTACGTAGATTGTTTAAATTCTGGGTTATATAAAAGTGTAGAATAGGACAACTCCTCAAAATAACGACAGTGAAGTCATATTTCAAGTTTCTTACAAATTATTATACCAAAAGAAAAAAGAATTTACTCGTCAAATTGTTTAGCACAAGAATTACTGACCGATTGTTCTTAGAATTTATTTTTTAGAATACTAAGTGTTAAAAAATAATGTTGGTTGTTTCCAAATTAAAATATGTCATATGAAATTTTATCAAATAAATACAATTAATGGATGAATTATATAATTAAATAACCATTAATGCTAGGTAGACGAGCGTACAATGTTGACACATATCTTCAAAATTAACACCTCCAACTACAAATTACTTAAAATCCTCATTTCTAGCTTATCCTGTGAAGTTACCTTGGTCATGAAACAATTTGTAAAGATAACAATTTAATAAAAATAAATCGGTTATATATATTTTTTGGGACTGCTACCTGCAGCAGCTATAGGTGGCTATCTCCGCTTTTTTCTCTTCTCTTTAGTGAAAAAAATGTCTTCACATATGTCATTGTGTGTGTGTGTGTGTGTCTATATATATATATATATATATATGACGAAAGTTTTATTATTTTTCTTTTTTCAAGAAAAATTTGAAAAGTTTTAGTCTTTCCATATACTTTTTTGTGTGGGTAATTTAAAACATTTAGAGTAAATTACACTAACTTATCTTAAGATTTGGTTAAATTATAGTTACCTCCACTCTTATTTCAAAAAATAACAACTTACCCGTTGCACTTTGAAATTATAATACAAAAACTTCTCTTAAACTATTTTTTCAAATTTAAAAAGACTTTTTTGCACCTACTGCCTTTAAAGATAGGTTTTCCATCTCCTTAAAAGCCATTAGCAACCAAAAAAAGTCTCTTTGACAGCCAATGTTCAATGAGTCTGAAAAATTTTCCAACAAACTTTCTAACTTCTGCATATCTCTACTAGATAAAAAAAAAATAGAATTAACAAATAAAATATAAATATATATTAAAGTAAACCACAAATGTTGAAAACATTTTTATTGCATAAGTATTTTTTTTCAGATGGGATAAGGAACCAAAAACCAATTGTATTATATTTTTATCAAGTTTTTGTATAAATCTAAATTTAATCATGTTAACTTTTAAAATTTCATTATAATCTCACCTGGATATTTGTCAATTTAAATTTTAAGCAAAAAGTATTATAATTTTTTTTATCTTTGAGTATAGTGGAGTTATAAGTTCTTTGACAAATTAGATAATCTGTTTAACACGGTGAATCTAGGAGCTTCTTGATCAAAAAGTAAAATTGTATTTTTAAAAATAAGAGGAGCCGAGTGTAATTTTAAATAAGAGGGGGGATGGGTGTAATTAAACTAAATTTGAAGGGAAGTTAGTATAATTTACTAAAAAATTTACAATATTTCGATTTCTGTTTCTTGGTAGATTGGAAAGTTGTTTAATTTCGCTTCAATTGGAGTATTTGTAGTTTCTATTTTTATTTTTTATTTGTCCGTGAACCTTGTCATGTTGTGGAAGTTGTTGGCTTTAATATGACAAGTGGGTAGACATGGTTACCCTGTTGCAATATAGTAGTGACAATTTTTTTATATCATATATATAATTCGGGAGATTAATAGAGTTTTTATTTGTCTTTTAATTTAACCAAAAAATTATATAAGTTTTCATATAGTATTAATATATTTAAGATCTTTATAAATATTGTAAGTATAATTGTGCTTTGCATTTGAATGTAGTTTTTCTTTTCTATATAAAAAATCATGAAAACGAAGAATTGTTGCTATATAATCAAAATACAATTATTGAAAAAAAATCAAAGTAAAATTTAAAACTAACAAAATTAAAAAGAATAGACGTGGAAGACGAGGACAATTAACTCCATCCATAAGTTATGAAGGACTTATTAATTAACAAATGATAATAGGAAAATTAATAAATGCAAACAACAATGACAACCCTAGAGGCCAAAGCAAACAATCAATAAGAAAAATAATTAAACTGATGAAATAAACTTCAACAAAAGGTTGAATTTGATCTAAGCACATTGGGAATGCCCCAAAAAAAAAAAAAGCTAAGCACATTGGAAGCCAGAGTTGTCCATCCCACAGTTGTTCAGTATCAGACTCAAGGAAATTGGAACGTTAAGGTTGATGCCAAGAACATTAGCTTTGAGGGCAGTGCAAAGACAAACAGCGGCTTCAAGATCGGCCAAACCCTGAATGAGACTGCAGCAAGGGAGGGTTGGTGGGGTGCCAATCTGAACATTCACCAGACCCAATAAATTGGCACAAACACCCAACTTAAGGGCATCTATAGGGCAAGAAGCCTCGGAAGAAGGAGGGTTTGGGACAGATGGGCTGGTAGGCGTTTTTGGGGTAGGTGGGCAAGGAGCAAAGGTGGAGCTAACCATGGTGAAGAAGAGGAGGTTGAGTGCGAGTAGAAGGGAAGAGGATGCAAGAGACTTGGAAGCCATTTCACAAAGATGCTAAAGTTGGTGGATGCTTTGTGAACGCTGGCTTGAGGGTGAGTGTGTAAGTGATGAAGTTTGGAGAAGCAGTAGAAGGGATTTATAGCTGGGGATTTGTGGGTTTGTGTTGTATTTTAGTTTGAATAATTGGGTTATAAGAATTGAGACCCATGTGAGCACATCGGCATTGAAATAGTGTAGTGCCAACAGCACAAAGAAAGCATAGCAACTTGTAGGTTCAAAACTGGCTGCGGAATATGATAGCTGTCCATTAATTGTCAGCAAATGCGATAATATCAGATTGCTCCAAATTTTATTAGTTGGCTTTTTAAAACTAAATATGAAACATAGCTCAATTAGGACGTGGAAAATTTTTCAAATCTTTTATCATGAATAGTTAAATTTGATAATGGGATTTCAGATTTTTGGAAGGTTTTAATTTCTTCGGCAGTTGAAGGGGATACTCCTATATGCTACAAATTTTTGGATGGTAATTAAAAGTATTTTAAAAGCCTATGAATGTTCAATTAAATATAACATTTAGTATATGGATATCTAATTTTCTATGTACTTGAAAACTTATATATAAAACATCTGAGCATAATATGAATAAAAACAATCAATTTTTTTTTATATTATTCAGATTATATATATATAACACATAAATTTTAAAATTTTTATATTTACCATACTCAAACATCTAAAAATATATTTTTAAATGCTTGAAAAACTAAAATCTCAAGTATCAAAAACCACGTGATTAAAAAAAATGCATACCTTGATCTCAAACAAATCAGGTTGGTATATATGTAAACTGTGTTACCCTCATGGGCAGGTGAATCTTGAGAAAAGGCTCAATGTTCGTCTACTTTAATTTAATTTTCTCTTATAAAAAATGATGAAATCCAATATGAGTGTAAACATGCTTCCTTTCATGTGTTTGAGTCATAGACTCGATTACTTGTTAAGTTTCAAATTTTATTATTATACAAAAATTTACCAAATATTAAACCTGAATTCTTTTAAAATTAACAAAAAATAAGTTCTTCTATAAAATTTTGGTAAATTTTAAACTCAAACTCCTGAAGAAATAAGAAAAATTAAGTTCGTGAGCTGCTCTAGCTATTTACTATTTTTTTTATATTGGATGGATTGATGAGAACATAATAAAATGTATTAAATTTGTGATCACAATAAGAAACCTTTGTGGTTAATGAAATATTGATGATCTTAATACATTTTTTATGCTTTAGTTGGTAAGAACGTACATCTGGTGAGATGTAATTGGATAGACAGAAAATATATAGGACAGAGAATCTTAATTTGAAATTCGTGAGAGTTTGGCTTTTGCCATGATTAGCTTATAGACTATCTTCGGTCGTGTGTCGCTTTTCATTATTTAAGCTTTGTATCTAGATCTCACCAGAAACAGAAAGAAGAGCAATATTCTTTTAGCTAACAATATAGTATTTTCATAAAATTCTCATGTGCCTTGGGTGCACCAGCATATACAATTTTCTCAACAAAATTATAAGTTTTAGATTAAAATAATAAAATTGTCAATATATATTCAAAAATTGTTAAACTTACCCAAAAAAAATTAGTACTATTTGGATGATTTTGAGGTTAACTTGTACACAGTTTCAAATTAATCTACTTCTCTTGACACAGTAATGACTCAAATATATTAATAACATTGCATACCCGTCTTGACTATTATACCAATTTTTTGAAATTAAATTTATCAATAAAGTTAATGCATATTGTAGAACAACTCAAAGACCATTCAGGAAACATCCTAATTACCTTGACATTTCATGTTATCTCCAGCCTAGCAAATCTTCCGTTAAGGAATTCTTCATGCCATTATTGAGCTTGGCTTAATGAAAAGAACAAATTAGCATGTGAAAATCAATTAAATAATTAAAAGAAATGAAACAATGAAATAACGAATAGTTGTTATAGATATGGTCATTTTAAACAAAAATAGTATTAGTGGAAAGATATATAATTTTTTTTGGGTAAAGGCCTAATACCTTAGAATATAGTAATACAAGACACCGATGGCATAATACAGAGAGGATGAAGGGATCCAATGGAAGATCACTCAGATTTATCTTTCAAATACATCAACTTACAAAAAATATAGGTACTATCACTACAAGAAGAACATGTTTCAGTTGTGACTAAAGTTGTTATTGAAACCTGAAAAGTCGCCACTGTAGATTTTTAATGGTAACTTTAAGTTGTCACCTAAACAACCGACACAAAAGGGTTTTAGTGGCGACTTAACAAGGTCGCCACTGAATCTAACACATCAGTGGCGATAAATGTCGCTACTAAAAGTAAAAAATTACCACCAAAAAATAATTAATCGCCACTAAATATAAATTTTCAGTGGTGACCCTGTGAAGTCACCACTAAAAAGGTGATTTGGTGGCGACTAAAGTCGCTACAGAAAGATATTTTCAGTGATAACTCTGTGAAGTCACCACTGAAAAGTAATTTATGTGACAATTTTAGTCGCCACCAAATCACCTTTTCAATGGCGACTTCACATGGTCGCCACTAAAAATGGTTAATAAAAACTTTTAATTGCGACTAAAGTCACTACTAAATCCACTGTTTAGTGGTGACTCTCTTATGTCACCACTAATAAGTCGAAATAAAAATCCTATAGTGGTGATTTAAGTCACCATCAAATGGTGTTTTCCTTTGATGGAGTACGTAGCAACTTTTTTTTAATCAGATGTTACATATAGTAACGACTTGAAGTCGCCGCTAAAACCGTTATTTAATTTTTTTTTAAAAATTATTTAGACTGTTTTAAATATCAAAATGTTAAATTAGAATTATCTCATGCAAAGCATATCCAATTCCAAACAGACACATTGATAAACTTCAAAAAATCGTATATAATCAAAGATATAATATAACATAAGTAAAATTTAATTTTAATATTTTTAAATGATACAATGTAACCGATATTTGTAGTAAATACTGTCAGTTAATAAAAGTCAACATATATAACAATATAATGACAAAATACAATCAAGTTTGCAATTGGGACAGAAAGCTATCAATCTGTGGGCCTTGACAAACATGCATCAACTCAATTGTAGAGATTGCAACCACAGGAAGATATTGAAACTGCACAAGTCCATCACATCTATCCTTGTAGCCACCAATTAATGCAGATTGAGGAGTTGGAGGGAACTGCACTAGGCTTTCCGGGCAGCTGTTTTCTCTCCAAGAGCAATTAACTATATGGCTTGATTCCAGCTTCGTGGCAAAGGATTCGCTGGCATTTTGAGCTTCAACCATTACAATAAGAAAATAAGTTAAAAAACAATGAAGAATACAATCAGCAACAGTAAAAGAGAAGCTATTTTTGCTAAGTTATCATATAAAGTTTGCTTGGCAAAGTAGTTTAGGAAAATTATGCCTGTTCATGCTATGGGAACCTCGGAACAAAGTGCCACAATTATTCTTCCATTTATATGCTAAATGAAATCATATGAACTATATTTTTTAATCACTAACTTAAAAACTATCAAATCTGATATTTGATTGGACAAATAGTACCCTGCATTGATTTAAAGATAAGTGTTCATTTTTGAATATCCATGATCCACCTGAAAGCAACAACTGCTCTTTACAATTGTTGCCCTAGTTATTTTTACACCTCATATCAAAGAAACAATAAACTTCGCAGATCAGAGAGAAGTTGCTCAACACATTTTTTAATTGCAACCACTAGCACTCGTGCTCAAGGAAGGTCACGGTGGTTGTGAACCAACACAAGAAAGAGAAGCTATCCACAGAAAAGACATCACCACTTATAGCAATATATATATATACAGAAAAGACATCAGAAAGTAAAATATATCTAGCACAATGGCTATATATATGCTTACTGTGTATATCATTAGTAAGCATATATGATATACACAGAAAAGACATCACCACTTGTAGCAAAATATATCTGGCACATTTTTTAACCAGCACCTTAAAGAAGTTCCATTGCAGGCTATCCAGTTCTAGCTAATCAATGTAAAGTAAATTTAAAATGTAGCTTCAAAAGAATCATCAACACTTGACCTGAAGCCTTGAAGCATTGTACATGGGTATAGTGAAGGACATGCTAAGAGGCCTTGCTTCCTTCATCATATTTCCTGTGTCCGATACAAACACATCAATTTATTACAAAGGATATATTTTGACAAACATCCAGAACAGAACAGTCAGCTCTGCACCATGTAACTCCTATGAAAATGTCAGTTTTACACGTAAAGTATGCTCAGTTCCACCAGCAACCTACAAGAGGAATGACAAGCCATCAATTTAATCTATTAGTACAACTCATACAAGCCTCAAATACACAAATAGAGAAGCCTTGGAGGACATCAGACATTATTTACGAACTTAAAATTGATTATTAAAAGGAAAACAACATATCAAAACTACCTTTTTTAAGCCCCACTCCAGTCTCCTATTTTCTTCCCTAAAATCAATTGTATTTCCAACTGCTCCAGGCTCCAACTCAAAACTAACACTGAAAATTTCAATCAAGTAGGGGAGTAAGTAATCAGGATCTCAAGATAAACTTCAGATGAGCATTAAAGATTATCCATTGCTTGTGCATGTGAGAACTGTACATCAGTGAATGTATCCACTTCTGCATGTGAAGCTAATTCATAAAATGCACATACCACATATTAAGCCATCCAAAGACCTATCATGTTCAGTTATGTTATATCTCTTCTATGCTTGCTCACATTAAAAGCCAAGTATTGGATGTCATAGTTTGGATCTTTACACAGGCCAGAGCAATGACAAATCCTTCCCCATCCCTTGCAAAATTATGTGCCCAACCAAACAACTTTATTATAACAATAATAGCTATATTTCTATTGTTTTTTCAGAAAAGTAATTTAAACCTTTGCTAAATACCTGCAAAGCATCATAACTGGCAAATATTACAAAAAAATCATATCTAAATGGCCTATCTTGACTTGTTTCATCATCCTTACCCTGTTTGTATATATTGTCAAAATTAGACTACAGAAGATTTTCAAAATTCATTTTTTAGTTATAGAAAATATCTTTATTACTCTACGTCCTTTATAAACAAATCTATCATAGTGGCACCATATACATGGCACATTTGTATAAGTACATTAATTATCACGGCATGTGGAACAGATGTCAAGAAATCATGGTTGAGTATGAAGGTAAAATGCTAACTATTCACTTAAAACTTAAAAGGTATAAGGATATAAAACCCAAGAGCAAGCTTTTCCCAAACTCAAACCTAATAATAAGTTTTAGGCAGTATGTCTGTACAAAAATGTGCCTTTGGAATGTAACTGAAATGTATGATGTCACAAGAAGATAATTGAAATACCGAGTTGTATATGCTGGCAGTGGCATCTGTACAAGAACTGTGTTAGCATTGACACTTAAGGAGAACTCAGCTTGCACTTTGATGATCACTTTAGCCTATGAATATATAGAAGACTTTCATACTGTGGTAAATAAGGTATCAAGATTAAGAAAATCATAGGGCAATCCAAATCACCTTAAGGGATCATGCTTCTTCAATCAATGCATTGATACGAAAGGGTGGCTTAAATGGTTGAGTCATACAATAATTCATGACAGGGAATTCACCATTTGGTGGCACCTACAATGGCAAAATAATTTGTCAAGGGACTCAAAAGTATAACATACCTTTGAAATTACAAAATATATGCATGGTAATATACTATGCACTTACCAACGGCAGAGTTCGATCAATATCAAAATTATCAAGGTGAACAAAGTCATGAAAGTTACAGTCATCAAGGATCACAGCACCTAAACTTCTATAATCTGTCAAAGGAGACAGCATAATGATTAAGCAAGAATGAAAAGACCTAGAAAAAATAAATGGGGAAGCCATATTTATTAACAAGACTTCACTTTATCAATGGCACATATCATTTCAAGAAAACATTCTATCCATCAGTCACTCCACTGCCACTTAAAATCTCCTTATTAGTTAAATAATATAGTATCATTTTCAACATGTCAATATTGAAAATCTATGTCAGACAAAAATTAAAAAAATTAGGTGGAAGCTAAGAAGCATAAACATAGGCACAGCGAATGAGGCAGACACAACACAGTCATAGCAAAATCTTCAATATAATGACACAACGCAGCATAGACACACACACACACACACAAACATAAATATGTGTCAAATATTAAATTTAAATATTTGTTTTTTTTTCAAAAGAACTGTACAGAGGTATTAGAGAGTCCACATGAGTGTCACATTGGTCAAGACTCAAGAGTTTGACATAAGTTAAACTTACACACAGCTCCTTTTCTTTTACTGACGATGCCTCATAGCAAGGAAGAGAAACCATACATCACTTTGTTAGCATTTTTAAGAAAACAAATTGTGCCAGAAATTGACCTACCATTTCTTCCTATACTAAGGTCCTTATTGAGAGTAAGTCGAACCTCTGGATTACCGATAAGATAACTCTTCATTTGGATGGTGCCATCTATCTCACTAGTAAGTATAAATCCCGGTTTCCAATAATAAATTCATGTCAAAGTGCTTCAAAATTTTGAATTCACAGACGTGTGACAAAAAGGGAGATAAACATATACCAGATGGCATCGAAAAACCATATAAAAAACAAGACCTAAATACTTACACTAGAGTTGAATGTAACACTTATTTTCTCAATTACATCAACAAAAATCTCATCCCTCTTCCTAACCCCAGGTTAATTAGCAACTACAGATTTTGTAATAGCTGTTCTTGGCATTCCTTTGGCCCCTTGCTGTAAATATAAGAGTATTGACAAGTCAAGGAGACCATGCGTCCATCTAGAGAACCAATAATATATACCTATTGCATGTAACTTACTCTACAAACGATTACCATAAAAATGGATGCTGGACCAAGGGGAGGCATTTGTGCAACATCAATCACAATTGGTTCATTGAAAACATATGACTTTAAAACCTCAGTTGATGTAGTTTGCCAACGTGGAAGTAAGCATGATCTGTTTGCCAACGTTCCTATTAGGTTAGAAAGTAAATGCTTTGCTACACAACAATTTTCAGCAAGCATGCCATTCAACAGTCAATTCAACTGAGGAAGAATGCTAAATACTTACTATGACTTCATCCAGTAATTCATACACGAGCACAAAGTCTTTTCGAAATGAATCTTCATTAAGAACACCAAGGTAATCTTTGATAACACGTGCGATTCTTTGCAGAAGTTCCAAAACAAGAGAAGGGGTGATATTCAACAGTCAATCCAATGGATGATCATATGGCAAGCCAAGTACTACACGAAAACATTCAAAGCTCAGTGGTTTGCAACAACAAGATATTCAATAAGAAAATAGTACTTAAGTATAATCAAATTATAAGTGCTTCACTAGGTCTCCAGCAAACATGACACTACCAAAGTCACAAAGTTTCAGCACATTTTTAGCCTTATTCACCTTGTCAAAAGAGGATACATTACAAAAAATTAGGAGAAAATGGATATTTCTTTCAAAATAGAAATAATCTAACCACAGAACAATATCTAAAACATACCAACATATCCAGTTTTGTATCACAATGAAGAACACCACAGTTCCGAAGATGTTTCAATGCAATAAAAAGTTATTTTGCATATGCTCTCACAACAGTTAGCCTAAGGCCAATATTGCGACTAAACTTCTTTAATACATGAGACAGATTCATATTAAGAGATTCAAGAACTAAACAAAGGTGGTTCATGTACTTAAAACTTGAGAAAACACAAACACAATGACTCATTGGAAAACTTAAAAGAATCTTACAGAATCAAGGTCCAACAATTCAATTAATCCAGATAGCAACATTTTCAAGTGATATAATGTAACAGGTGTTTGTGGCAAATACTATCAGTTAATAAAAGCCAACACATATAACAATATAGTGACAAAATACAACTAAGTCAATGATTCTCTTGGAGATGTTAGTGTTGTATTTAATGTAGGGCCCGGTGCAACACTACCATTAAGGTTTGTCAGAATTTTTCCTTGTTCACATACAACAAAATTAAATTAATTAATTAAGAAGAAAATTAAAGCGGACATGTATTTTTAAGAATACCTATTGGAGAGATGTGATTAGAGAGGCCATTTGTACCTGTAACTTTTCTTCAAATTGTATATGCATCCTCTCTTCTCGAATCCTCATCTCTTCACATACTTTTTCTTGTTCTTCTGCTTCTCAGATCTTCATCTCTTCACGTACCTCCGTAACAATCTCTTCGCGTAATTTTCTTTTCTGCTCTTAAGTTGTTCGGGAGTAATTCGATCAGTTACTCTTTTAGGGGGAGGTTAATCCCGTCCTTTGACCAAGTACTTGCATCAAGATTTCATCATTGCTTAAACGTGTCATGGCATCATCTTAAGATTGTTTAGTTACAATCTCTTGCAGTTGGCTCTATAAAACAAAGGAAATATTTTAAATAAAAAGATGAATATAAACTTTCAAATTATTAAAACAATAATAAAATTAGTAAATTATACATGAACTTTTTGATACTTTGCATCGAACCATATGGTATCGCCTTCTTTAGTCTTACGCGTATATTGCAACTCCCATATCTAGTCAATTGGCGCCTTCTCTTCAGTTTCAGGATTTCTCTATAGCAAAGCATCATTGTTACTCAATATATACATGAATGTATTCATAAAAGTATGTTACATTAAAATTTTACGGTTGATTTTTCAACTTCTGCAAACGATCGAGAACCACACGTATGCTTCGTTATTTACTTAGCCCTATTCTGCAAATTTGTTGAGTTTTTACCCTGTATTTAACATAATAATGAGTTTAGTGCATTTGTCATTTTACGTGTTACTTAAGTGTGTTATTACAGATTACCTTAAAATCCTCTGAACTAAAATAACTAATTAAATGCCTCAACTCATCATCGTTGATTACAGAAAGAGGATGCACGAGTCTTTCTTCGTCGGTATTGTACAAAGAGTAATGCTCGTGCAAATTTGACCTTCAAGTTCTGTAACAACTTTGCACAGTGGCATTAATGAAAGCATCAAATCGCCACTCTAGTGTTCTCCCTACTTCAAATTTTTCCTTTAACAATAAACTCAAAGATGAGAAATCTATGGAATGTATACCGACCATTTAATATGATAGAGAAATATTCTAATCATTACCTTTATTCTTGTCAAGATTTGTGATGCACATGCTTCCCAAATCTCGGTCCACTTTCTCACTTTCAATGGACATGTGCATCGTGTGATATATCCTATGTAGTTGACAAGGTCCCTCGATCCCTCTCCTACAGCTCGAAGGATATCGTCAAGGACTTCAACTACAATTTTCTTACCATTTTTTGTCTTTTCATCAACTGTAATGCATTTATAACTTTTCTTAACCTTTCTAGATATACTGCAAAAAGATGTGAATCAAATAATGTTAGTTATTACCTTTATAATAATTAATATTAAGTAACACATGTTGAGTTTTTTGTTTTAATACCTGCACTACTAATCGGATGTCGAGAAATTGATGTGACGGGCTGTGCCTGAATCTCTTCATTGTGTGGTTGTATAGAAAATTGTGAGGCTCCTTCAATAAAAGGAGCTCGTGCGATCGTTCTATACCCACGGCCACCTCATCCACCTTATCCTCTTCCCGCCATCATTCACCTATTACATATAAATAAAACATATTGTCAATTCCACACTTAAAGAAAAAGAATGCTTTTAAAAAACATGACAACATTATAAAATTAAGCTATAATTTAATACATGAGAGCTATTTTTGCCTTATTAAAAAAATATAACATAAATGATTACAAAAAAAAAAAATTAATAAGTGCATGCAAAAGATCAGGACAACAAAAAATTAAGCACCATGTAAACAGTTTACACTATATGGTGTTTCATATAGAGTCTCCAAATAAAAATTTTCCTTCATCGCTTTCTTCATCCACGGTCTTATTTTCCTCATCGTCGTTGATGAAATTAACTTATCTGACACTAATGCCCTCACTCTGATGACTGACACTTTGAGGTTGGACGTCATCTCTACATAACGCAACTGAAATATCATTCAAGTCCTCAGTGTGAATAAATAAATTATGTTCAATCTTTTCTTATTGGTAAGCATCTTCGATACAATATGATTCACCCTCATCATCTTGACAGAGCATGCTAAAAAGGTCACAGGGATTTGTTTTCACAATGACAAACCAATTTTGATTGACTTTGTCATCCAAATAGAATACTTGTTCTGCTTGAGATGCCATGACAAATGGTTCGTCTGTATTCAATGTACAACGAGTATTTACACTTGTATATTCATACTCTTTCTAAATGAACAACATCCCACCAACGATACTTAAAAAGATATATTTTTCTTTTCTCCACGTAAGAAAGGTCATAAATATCCTCAACGGCACCATAATATTCCTTCTCAGAATTTGAATCAGCTCCCTTCACTAGAACTCCACTATTTTGAGTTTTTCTTTGAGATTCATGATCCTTTGTATGAAACCTGAATCTATTGATAAGAAATGTTGTATAACTGCATACAACTCTTTGAGGTCCCATAGCTAAGCTAACAAGCTCATTGTCCCCTTGCCACTGTGAACTTGACTTCAAAACCTATTGATAATTATCAACAAATCAAGATTATGACATAACTTATAATATATTGCATTGTAGACCTAATTAAAGGACACTTACTTTGCGATTAAACCATTGAGGAAACTCTAAGATGTGCCTCAAATCAGCATTTGATGTATGTGCTTAAAGCTCATTTTTTTGCTCTCTACAACACATTTATTTCATTAATTAGAGTTCAATGTAGAAACAATTTATTAATAGCAAAGTATTATGCACTTACTCTATGAACGGCCAAACTTTTTCACAATTTTGTAACACGTATAGATGGGCTTGCTCAAATTCTTTATTAGATAAGATAATAAATTTAGCAGCACTTCTTGGTTGCCCACTTTGGTTGAATATTGAGTTCCCACAAGTTGTCACATTCCCATCATCATTCCTTGAAGTTTTGTTAAACTTTATTGAAATGTTGTTTAAATATCTTAAGCAGAATGTGAGACTTTCATCTGCTAAGTAGCCTTCAGCAATTGAGCTTTCAGGACGAACTTTGTTTCGGACATATGATTTTAGTGTGTGTAGATACCTATAAATGTGAATTAAAATAAATATAATATATATTAACAAATGAAATTGAAGCCTAAGTGTAGGTCACACTTACCTCTCAATTGGATACATCCATCAATATTGAACAGATCCAACGATCTTTGCCTCTCTTGCCAAATGAATTGGCAAGTGAACCATGACATAAAAGAATGCTGAAAGGAATACAGTTTCTAATTTGCACAAGGTTATGGAAATTTGTTTTTCAATAGAATCTAAATCTTCCATAGTTAAACACTTTGATCGAAGAATTTTGAAAAATTGTGGGATCACTAACCTCCTTAAGCAACACCCATGTATTGCAACTGGAAATAGTTCCTTCAATAATATGTGATAGTCATGACACTTCAATCCAAATATCTTCCTCTCTTCGATATTGACACATCTTGAAATATTTGATAAGAATGCATCGGGAACTTTCAACTAGGCTAAAAATTTACACACTTTTAACTTCTCCTGTGACGATAACAAATAAGATGCTGCCGGTAGTAAAATATTATTTCCATCGTGAATAGGGTGCAAGTCTAGCCTTATTCCCAAGTCCACTAAATCGTATCGACTTTTCATTGTATCCTTTGTCTTTTCGGCTATACCCATTACTGTAAACAAAATGTTATTCAAGATATTTCTCTCAATGTGCAGGACATCAAGATTATGCCGTATCAAATGTGTTTTCCAATATGGAAATTAGAAAAAAATGCTCGTTTTCTTCCAATTGTAAGCAACATTAGATTGGCCATGCATTCACTTCTAACCTTTTCCAAATGCCACATTTGATAAAAGTTCTAATTGTTCAAGTGCTTCTTCACTAGTCAAGTAGGTAGGTGCGGCATTATTCTCCACTTTACCATCAAATGCCCTTCTATTTCGACGTCATGGATGATTGGTCGACAAGAAGCGAAGATGACCCATATAATATAATTTGCTTCTAAGTGACACAGAATGGGTATGTTTGTGGCAACAGGAACATGCTAATTTTCCTTTTGTTGACCATCCTAATAGATTTTCATATGCAGGAAAATCATTTATTGTCCATATGATAGAGGCCTGCAAATTAAAATTTGAGTGAAAATAAGCATTATATGTCTCTACCCCTACTTCCCACAATTCTTTCAACTCCTTAATCGTTGGGTCCAAATATATATCTATATCATCTCCCGGAGACTTAAGGCCTGGAATAAGAAAAGTCATCATGAAGTATGGCTGTTTCATATATTTTCAAGGGGCCAAGTTGTATGGTATAAGAACAACTAGCCAGATACTATGATTAGCACTCATGTTTCCATATGGTTGGAAGATGTCGCTTGCTAAACCCATCTTAACATTTCTAGCATCAATTGAGAATTCAAGATGTTCTTCATCGAAGGATTTCCAAGCAATAGAATCAACTGGATGTCTTAACACACCGTCATCAACACGTTCCTCCTTATGCCACCTCATATCTTTAACAGTGTGTCTTGCCATGTACAATCTTTACAAGCGAGACTTTATTGAAAAATATCGCAACACTTTGTGTGCTTCTTTCTTTCCTTTCTGCCCATTTAATTTCCATCTCGACAACTTACACTGAGGGCACGATTGTGCATTAGCAAATTCTTTTCTATATAGAATGCAATCGTTTTTATACGCATCTATCTTTTTGTAGTCTAACCCTTCTTAGCTTCATAGTATGAACTTGGTACTTAGGCCCCCTTTGACAATACTTCTTTAAATAAGTCCAATAACATGTCTACAGATTTATCACTCCAGTGATTAAGACACTTCATATTAAGTAGCCTAATGATAAATGACGACTTTGACACCTTCTCACAATTTAGATATAGATTTGTTTCGACATCTTTGAAAAGTTGATAAAACTTCTTTGCTTGCAAATTTGACTCTTCATTATTCTCTACACGAGTATTAATATCCTCTGCGTTAGCAACTCCATATACATTGTGTATCATTCCAAATATATCATCCTCTTCAACATTGCCTTCATAAGGGAGATATGAAGTCGTCTTTAAAGCTTCTCCATGAAGATCCCAAATAAGACTACTAAAAACCATTATTCAATAGGTCAAATCCTACTTCATGTCTCACTTTGAATACTGTGTTTCTACATTTTTTGCAGGGGCACCTAAATTTTCTACCTGCCCTTAACTTACTGTATGCCCACTGAAGGAAATTATCAGCGCCTTGTATATACTTTGGATAAGCTCTATTTCCAATATTCAGCCAACTTTTGTCCATAATGTTTCCTACATAATTGATTAGAGTGAAAGTGAGCAACTGAAAAAGAGAGTGAGCAATGTACTTGGACAAGATAAAGTGTATGTATATTGTTAGAATAGAATGGAATCATATTGACAAAAGTAGTAGACTTAAGGACACATTAAGAAAATTTCTAGAAATAGGATCGTGATGACCAAGGTACTATAAAAAGAGCAATTCAAAAAGAATTTGTTAAGTTACCAATGACATAAAATAATTATTGAGAAAAAGAAAGTGTCAATGAAACAAAAGATTGGTTTTGTGAAATTTGCCAAGTACAGCTACTCTCCATGTCGTACTACTATATTTCATGTTACTAGTAATTGCTTGATAAAACAATTACCTTTTATGTTACTAGTACCTTTTTTATGTTTGCTTTATTAGTAAGGAGAGTTGATCCCATATGTGGACTTTTCTCATTCTCATTATTTTTCTCTCATTTTCCTTTTCCTATAACATTATAGAATTTAGCCACTTGTTAAGAATCTAATATAAACAATTTTCCAAGAAACATACTAGCATTTGAAATTATTTTTCAACCAGCCATGCACATATGGGTTCTTATGAAGTTAAACTGTCAGGAATTACTAAAAATGATGCTAATCACAAAATGCTAATCCAGCCAGCCATGCACATATGCTAAAACTGTCAGGAATTTCAACCAGCCATGCACATATGCTAATCCAAGAATCTAGTACTACTATATTTCATGTTACTAGTAAATGCATTGCGTGGTGCTAATCACAAAATCTTCCCAGTTTGGTTCTATCTGAAATTTAAAAAAAATCCCAAGAAAGGAAGAAGCTATATGAAAGATGCTTGCCGCCACTCTGGAGAAAATGATGGCAAATCTTCTGCCTTTTTTCATTATTGCTTATATAACCCAGCCACAATAAGCATCAGAAATAATGAGTGAACAATTATTTTCAAGAAACAAAAACAGGCAAAGTCCACCTTTTGGATAAGATGGTTGAATAATTTTAACTATGCAGTCCTTCATGGAGTCAAAATAACATACTCTACATAACGCTCATGATAAATGCTAACTTTTTATCTTCCTTAATAAATTCTTCTGTGGACATTTTTTGCTATAAGGAACCCTTCCATAACATCTAACTAACCAATTGGTAGGCATAATCGAATATGTGGACTCTGTAAATACCCCCATTTCACCTAACAAGGATGTTTCCACCATCCAACTGTTTTGCTAGAAACTTTTGCAACTAGAATTTATTAACTTTCAGTTTAGAGCGACTAAACAGCCTACTTTTCCACATTTTTAAATTCCAGCAGTAATATTCCTAGTACTAATCAAACAAATTCAAGAAGGGAAAAATCTCAAAAACCAAATTAAACCTCCAAGAGGAAATTTGAAATATACAAGTTAAAATCATTCATACATGTAAATCATTAGTTGGTTAACCATATTAATAATAAAACCACAAAATATGAGGCTAAAATAGAATTGAATGCATCTAAACAGATTATAGCTATGCTGATCTATTTTGTTCTCCTGAACCCAAACCTGAGGCTACAACAGATAAGCCAGCAACAGATATTAGTAAAACATATCACAACATTCAACCAGATATGCTTCAGGTGAGGATATGATTTGTTTTCATTGCATGTTTCAAGATCAATAATCCTCCTCTCCATCTGTGCATTCAGGAGTTACAGAGGAAAAAAGAATAAGAACATTTGAAGTTCTTACTAATGTCCTTAATTACAATCACTTAAAGGCACAAAAGCTATGAGAAGAAAAAAAAATAGCACGATATTTTGGACCCTATCTTAGACCACCTAAACTAATAGAGCATGCTCCTGAACAACATGTATATTCACATCACAGGGAAAAGGCAAAACATGTGCTCATGTCAAGCAACAAAATGATGATAAAATCTGAAGTTTATATCTCTGGTAACAGTTTGCCATCCTCCAAAGCTTAAAAATTGAATAGAGTGCCATATAAAAAAGAATATCAGTAGGACCAAAAAACCAGTGGACTGACCAGTAGGACCAAAAAACCAGTAAACTAGTATTGCAAAGCCGTAGCCCTATAGTCCCAAAAGGGGCCTCAAACAACGAGAATCCAAGTATTAGACTACGCTATTCAGCCTTACGAACCAAAAGCTGATATCGATAAATCCAAAATCGCAGGTATATAAACCAAAATGCTCATCAAATAATGAATAAAACTTCCAGCTCATGAGTGCCCAGCTACTTACTGGTGAATTCTTGTGTTTCGTTGCAGAGGCTTCACCAAGTAGCTAAATCTTCACTGTGAGCAACCACTATTGATTTGCCGTCGTTGGACTTCAGCAATGGCGATTGGAAAATGGCAAGTAGATATAGAGCCTCTGCGGGGTGAGGGAAATTTTGGGGGAAGCTCTCGCAGGAAAACAAAAAGAGAGTAGAGAAGATAGTCACGAGCAGTTAACATGAAAAGAAGATCACACGGGTCTTTGGTTTTGCTTGTTCAGGATGGCTTACATAAGCTTGGCACAGAAGTTCTCGAAGCTGTCTGGTAGTCGCTAGTAGAGGAAGACCCTAGTGCTCCCTGGTTAGAGCCTTTAAGGGTCCGAATGGCTTGGACTTGAGATTCTAAGGGCCGATTGATCAACGTTTAATCCCCCAGTCTAACCTCTCAATCCAAGAGAGATTGTGCATAGATAAGGAGCCTCTCCCTCTACGTTTTTTTTTTTTAATTTCTAAATTTATTTTTAAAATTTTGTTCTTTTAAAAAATTATTTTCAAAAAAATTAAAGAGAAAATAAAATTTAAAAAGTATGAATTTTTGGAAACTTATTTTCTCTTTCAAAAAATTATTTTCTTTTCAAAATTAAAACTTTAAAAAAAATTCTGAAACTTAAAAATTTATTTTCTCTTTCAAAATTAAAGAAAAATAAACTTTGAAAATATAAAAATTTGATAAAAATTTGGGTTGTTTTCTTTTAAAATTTATCTTTAATATCTTTCAAAAATTATTTAAAACCATTCTCTTTAAAAAATTTAATAGAAAATAAAATTTAAAAAATTTTCAATAAAACTTTATTTTTCAAAAATTCTTTCATTTTTATACTTCAGTTTCTCCTTTCTTTTTTGAAGATAAAATAATTTTTAAAATGATTTTCTAAAAAAATTATTGTAAAATTTTTTGAATTTAAAAAATTTAAGAGAAAATAAAATTAAAAAATAAATGAATATTTTAAACATTTAGGTTTTCTTCAAAATTTATTTTAATATATTTTAAAATTTTAATTTAAAAAAATTATTTTTTCATCAAAACTTATAAAAATAAACTTTAAAAACTTGTACGAAATACTTATGAAGAAGAAAATATTCACATTGTCTTTTTTACTGGCGACCATAGGTCACCATTGAAAGCAATTTTACCAATTTCAGTGGCGACCTCAACTGGATCACCACTGAAAGATAAACTTTCAGTGACAACTTTTAGAGTTGTCACTGAATATAAATATTCAGTAGCGACTTATTAGAATCGCTACTAAAAGTGATTTTCAGTGAAGAATTTACTAAGTCGCCACTAAAACTTCAATTTCTTGTTTTTGTGGCGACTCAAAAGAAACAAACCCCTGAAATATTAGTCTACCAAATTACAACTCAAACATCACAAAAACTCAATTTATACAACCAAATAAAGAAGAAAACAAATACACATTTTAGGAGAGACAACAAACCTCACAATTTTCTTTGAATTTAGTTATATTCAGTCTTCTTCTACCTAGATGAGCACATAATTGTAGATTTGACTTTCTTTTCTTTAATTTAGATCTAAGTAAAGAAATGTAGATTTGAATTCAAAGTTACAAATCAGAATGTATGAGATGTAAGAACTTGAAATTCTACATCTACTCCTCCTTAATGGAAGTAAAAAGTCTCCTAAAGAGAGAAAACAACTTTTCTAAAGAAGGAAAACACAAACAGCACACAAAATATAAAAAAGACAACATGGTAGCCCCCTCTTCTCCTAAAAGGCTCTCCCTTCTCTAATTCTGTTCCACTTCAATTAGGGTTAAGATATATAATTTATTAAATACCCCACAGTATGTTCAAAATGGGCTAGCTTGGCTCTTAATTATTACAAGAAACTGAAGTTTCAATTGTGACTAAAGAAATTCGCCACTAAAAGACGAACTTTCAGTCGCGACTTTCTATAGTCGTCACTGAAAAGTGAACTTTTAGTGGCGACTTTCTATAGTCATCACTGAAAATATATTTTCAGTGGCAACCTTGAAGAGGTCGCCCCAGAAAGTAAAAAAAATCATTTTTTATCCCTTTTCCCTCTTTTCACATTTAACAAAACTAAATTTTTAATTAAAATATATAAAATTTTAGTTATAAAATAAAAAAATATGTTAAATATTTACTAATAAAATAAATTCAAATTTTTTTAACTTGAGTTAATTTTTTATTAAATACTAAATGAATAAGGTAAAATTTTAAAAATCAAATTAATAGTGTATATATCTTTGAGAATTCAAAATATCTATTTAATTTAAAAAATGATAAAGGAAAAAAAATTATTGTTATTGAAATAAATTAAAGACAAATTTTAAAAAAATTCAAATATATTTTTCCAAAACCCTTGAGCATATATCTCTTCAAGTATGAAAATTGTACTTAAATAATTCTTACAATTATTGTATGTCTAAATAAAATCACCCAAAAGAGAAGCAGTTTTGGAGTTTAAATTAAAAAATTTACAAAGTCATTATACAATTAATGAAAGGATGATGAAATAATTAATTAAATTTAATGATTTCAGACTTAAATTATTCTTTGTGATTATGCCTTTTTTGTTTTTGTTAGGAATTGACTTCGTAATTTTTTTTACATTTGAAGTTTTGAACCATAATATAATTAATTATTTTAAATAATCAAATATAACAAAAGATATCAGAATTGATGTTGGTGACAACATGTGCAAAAAAATTATTAAGTTTATTAATGTTATATTTTAATATCTTTTTTGTTCCTATCACTGGATCGTTTTATCTTTATTGAATTTTGTCTAATTTTATTCTTTTATTGTTAGAAAGTGTAATTGTCATTAATTTTTTCATACTAGATTACCACATGATTTTCCTCAAAATCAAAAGTTGAAATCAATTTAAAACTTCTTTAAAGTAATATGAAAAATAAACAAAATAATTATACTTCTTTCGCCAATTGAAATTAAATTGTTGGTAGAAATTAATAGTGCAAATTCATTTTTTTACTAGAAAAATAAATTGAGCCCCTAACAGAATGAAAAGAGCATATTAGAACTTACTAGATAATTTTAATAAATAAATATATAATAAAGAAGTGACTTTACAATAATCTATAATCAAGGTTCATGCATTTTACAAAATTGAAAAAGTAATTCAGTTGAAAGAAATAAACTATTAAGAAAATTTTAAAAAATAATTGTTCTACTTATTTAAATATAACTAATTATGCTTAAATTTATAATAATTTTATAAAGATATTTCATATCATGATTTTCTTAAAAATAAATAAATAGTAATAAAATGTATAAAATTTTAAAAAATACTTTCATTTATTTTTAAATTATTGATTTTTTTTATTTTTTAAATTAATTTTGTTCTTTTCTATCGAAATATCTCGTAATATAATAATTTTAATTGAAATGGTATAATTTCTTGATAAATACTCTGTTTCGTTTCGATAATTCTGTTTTGTTTCGGTAACTTCAAAAACAAAAATCTTTCAATCGTTTCGATAGAAAAGAAGATAAATTTAATTTTTATCTAATCTAAGGTGGTGCACTCCTATTTTACTATGTTAATTATCGCTACACTTAAAATTTATTTTAGATATATTTAGTTTTTTTACGTATGTCTTCATCAACTATTGTATTTTACAATAGATATATTTTATTTTTTACAACACAAAAATTTAAACCCATATTTATAAAATATTCAAACTATTTATCACTTGATCATACAAGATATTTTCGCCTTCATTTTGAGATACCATTTAGAGATTATGTACAAAAATTTCTATACAATTATTTACAAATGTGAACCCAAACTAACAATTTTGGTTTATAGATTTATATATTCAATTAATTTTACTTTATCGATTTTTTTAAATTCACAATTTAAATAATTTTTAAATTAACTTTATATTTTTGTTTTTTAAATTCTCACATTTTATATTTATTTCATTAAAAAATTCAAAAGAAATTTGAAAAACTTTATCCTTCAACCCATTTTTTTTTTCATTTATTCCTTGAATTAGAATTAAATTTTTTTATAACATCATAAAATACCTAAATAAAAAAAACTACTAACAAGTCAATAAGAGAGAAACATTGTATTAATTTACTAATAAAAGCAAATAAAAATACTAAAAAATTCTTAAACCCATCTAAAAACAAATAGATTAAAAGATTAAAAATTCTTAAATTTATTTAAAAAAGATATAATGAAAGAGTTATTTGAACAAACAAAATGAAGAGAGAGAGAGACAAAATGCTAAAATTCTTTTTTTCTTCAAACCCACCCCATTTTATTAATGACATTGTAATCTTAAAATAATAAAAATAAATTATCATCCTTTTTTAATTAAATTTTCCAACGGTCACCTGGTTAGCTATGTAACAGCTCTATTTATGTAACAATTTTTTATTTATTTAATATCATGAAGTTATTACCTCATCTTAACTCACAATAACATTTATTTAATTATACAATACTAAGTTTACACTCACATCATTAATACAAACATTTGTACAAGACATACATATACATATAAGCCCTAATTATCCACATAGACTAATTCCGGGGCCACTGGTGCGGGTGGCGACACCTCCGCCGAAATCTCAGTCACTTCAACAACTGATATGTCCACAATAATAGGTATTTGCCTAAGATAGGGCACCTCGATCATACGTACGGCAATAACAAGTCTAATTGAAAACAACTGCATAGCTAATTTTCTGAACATGATATAGAAATATAGTGAGAATTAAATCCCAGTATGTTCAACAATAATTCATCATCAATATAGTTCATCACGTCATGTTTAGCTGTATAAACTACAGAAAATATCTTTAGGTCACATGAATGCACTTTATCATGCACATGAAAATTGTACAGTTATGACATGTATGGCATGAATAACTATTTTTCGAATTTCATATGATGGCCATCAACTTATTCTTCCTTCCAGCTACCCCGGTCAGGGTGAGTATTTTCTACTTTTTGGTACAGGCTTATCTCGCTCCGTCCGACATGGCACACTTTCTCTTTCTTTTTTCATGAACATAATCATAACCGTTGGTAGGGCGTCCCCTACTGGTGCACCACACGGATTGCCATGTGACCGTGCTCATTTCTTTTCTTTTCATATTAATAGCCGAAAATATGATTACAATAACAAGTATGTTCATTATATTCTCATACCATAATTTATCAAAACATAATCATTCTCAAAATTCATTGGTAAACTGAAATTATGCCATGAATATAATCATTTTCTAATTTTTATTTTATAAAATATGTTCATGTCAAAATTCTACACTAATACCTCGATAACTGGATAGTAATTGTAGTCTGTAAACAACGCACCAGGAAAGTTCCCAAGAAAGAGAGGTGGGTCACTAATGGACACGCTTAAGTACCAAGTCTTTCCTTGCCAGAGCTTTCTTTAGACATGCACTTTTCACAAATCACAATTTTTTTTTCCAGTAACTAGAATAATACTTTTCTGATGTGGAAATACTGCAACCACGGAGCATACTAAGATTTTTCAAATAAAACCGGCACTTTCAAAACTTCTTGGGAATTTTATATGAGTACTAGGGTAAATTCCATGTTAAAAATTACACACTTAAAATGGTAGTAAGTTCATGCAATGGCAATAGTTAGGGCATACACTAGGCATTTATTATTTTCATTTATAAAATTCCTCTTCTTTCTTGAATATTATTTTCATCTTTTCATTTTCTTTATGTCTAGGCATTTAGTCATTTCATTTTTACTTATATCATTTCCAACACATGTTCTTACAAATTTTATAGAGCATTTTTCCTCAAATTGATTTCTACTATTACCCTATAGTTTAAAAAATTCATCTAGGGTAGAAAAAATATTGAAAATAGGTTTTACTAACTTTTAACACAGCCTTTGCTTACCAATCAGAGCATAACTCTCTCATTTTAACTCCGATTAAGATGATCTTAGTATCTATGAAAAGCTAAGACAATTATCTAAAACTATTATGTTAATCATATCAACAAAATAGTAAGATATCGTGGTGTTATTACTCCTTTAAATTTAGTATTATTTCTTCTCGTGTAGGTTTTGACCTTTACTGACTAATTAGACCATATCTCCCAAATTTGAACTCCAAATTGAGTTATTCCAGTTGGTAAAAATCCATGAGCCATATATATATAATTGTTATGTTGGCACGCTATTTTAATTCCCTACAGAATATTCCCAGAAATTCAAAAACTAAAGTTTAATAACATATTATTTCTTCTCGTGTAGGTTCTGATCTTTACTGACTAATTAGACCATATCTCCCAAATTTGAACTCCAAATTGAGTTATTCTAGTTGGTAAAAATCCATGAGCCATATATCTATAATTGTTATGTTGGCGCGCTATTTTAATTCCCTACAGAATATTCTCAGAAATTCAAAAACTAAAGTTTAATAACATATTATTTCTTTTCGTGTAGGTTCTGACCTTTACTGACTAATTAGACCATATCTCCCAAATTTGAACTCCAAATTGAGTTATTCCAGTTGGTAAAAATCCATGAGCCATATATCTATAATTGTTATGTTGGCGCGCTATTTTAATTCCCTACAAAATATTCTCAGAAATTCAAAAACTAAAGTTTAATAACATATTATTTCTTCTCGTGTAAGTTCTTACCTTTACTGACTAATTAGACCATATCTCCCAAATTTGAACTCCAAATTGAGTTATTCCAGTTGGTAAAAATCCATGAGCCATATATCTATAATTGTTATGTTGGCGCTCTATTTTAATTCCCTACAGAATATTCCCAGAAATTCAAAAACTAAAGTTTAATAACATATTATTTCTTCTCGTGTAGGTTCTGACCTTTACTGACTAATTAGACCATATCTCCCAAATTTGAACTCCAAATTGAGTTATTCCTGTTGGTAAAAATCCATGAGCCATATATATATATAATTGTTATGTTGGCACGCTATTTTAATTCCCTACAGAATATTCCCAGAAATTCAAAAACTAAAGTTTAATAACATATTATTTCTTCTCGTGTAGGTTCTGATCTTTACTGACTAATTAGACCATATCTCCCAAATTTGAACTCCAAATTGAGTTATTCTAGTTGGTAAAAATCCATGAGCCATATATCTATAATTGTTATGTTGGCGCGCTATTTTAATTCCCTACAGAATATTCTCAGAAATTCAAAAACTAAAGTTTAATAACATATTATTTCTTTTCGTGTAGGTTCTGACCTTTACTGACTAATTAGAACATATCTCCCAAATTTGAACTCCAAATTGAGTTATTCCAGTTGGTAAAAATCCATGAGACATATATCTATAATTGTTATGTTGGCGCGCTATTTTAATTCCCTACAAAATATTCTCAGAAATTCAAAAACTAAAGTTTAATAACATATTATTTCTTCTCGTGTAAGTTCTTACCTTTACTGACTAATTAGACCATATCTCCCAAATTTGAACTCCAAATTGAGTTATTCCAGTTGGTAAAATTCCATGAGCCATATATCTATAATTGTTATGTTGGCGCTCTATTTTAATTCCCTACAGAATATTCCCAGAAATTCAAAAACTAAAGTTTAATAACATATTATTTCTTCTCGTGTAGGTTCTGACCTTTACTGACTAATTAGACCATATCTCCCAAATTTGAACTCCAAATTGAGTTATTCCTGTTGGTAAAAATCCATGAGCCATATATATATATAATTGTTATGTTGGCACGCTATTTTAATTCCCTACAGAATATTCCCAGAAATTCAAAAACTAAAGTTTAATAACATATTATTTCTTCTCGTGTAGGTTCTGATCTTTACTGACTAATTAGACCATATCTCCCAAATTTGAACTCCAAATTGAGTTATTCTAGTTGGTAAAAATCCATGAGCCATATATCTATAATTGTTATGTTGGCGCGCTATTTTAATTCCCTACAGAATATTCTCAGAAATTCAAAAACTAAAGTTTAATAACATATTATTTCTTTTCGTGTAGGTTCTGACCTTTACTGACTAATTAGACCATATCTCCCAAATTTGAACTCCAAATTGAGTTATTCCAATTGGTAAAAATCCATGAGCCATATATCTATAATTGTTATGTTGGCGCGCTATTTTAATTCCCTACAAAATATTCTCAGAAATTCAAAAACTAAAGTTTAATAACATATTATTTCTTCTCGTGTAAGTTCTGACCTTTACTGACTAATTAGACCATATCTCCCAAATTTGAACTCCAAATTGAGTTATTCCAGTTGGTAAAAATCCATGAGCCATATATCTATAATTGTTATGTTGGCGCTCTATTTTAATTCCCTACAGAATATTTTCAGAAATTCAAAAACTAAAGTTTAATAACATATTATTTCTTCTCGTGTAGGTTCTGACCTTTACCGACTAATTAGACCATATCTCCCAAATTTGAACTCCAAATTGAGTTATTCCAGTTGGTAAAAATCTATGAGCCATATATCTATAATTGTTATGTTGGCGCGCTATTTTAATTCCTTACCGATTTTTTTCAGAATCTTAAAAACAGAAGCTAAAAGTTTTACCGCCCATAGTCATACCTATGCAGAACTATTTAAACCAGCCTAAGTATTCAAACATACATCACATGCATGATCAATATGTAACATGATGAAGCAACATTCATGACCAATAATCAAAGTGCTAAGATCAAAATCCCATATAAATATTATAAATTTCAAAACTTTTCTTCAAAAAGAAATATTGTTAAACTTACCTAAAAATCTCCCTAGCTCACTTAGTGAATTGGTTTTCTTGTTTGCTCTTGAAAGAAGTAGCAAGACTCCTCCATTCCCTTAGCTTTTCTAGCAGCTTAGGTAAGAGAAGGAGGGTGAGTTTTTGATCCTCAAAGATAAAGAAGAAAAAATGGATTCAAGTGGAGATTAAGGTAACTTACCTTGAGTATTTAGCCTTCTAAACTTCTCCTTCTTTTTCCTTCATTTCTTCTCCTCTCTTTCTCTCCTTTCCTCACTCTACCTTGCTTCTATTTCTCTCTCTTCCTTACTTGGACAAAATTAAGATGTTATGGGGTGGGTTTTGCTTATATAGACCACCAAATAATTCACCTTTCATGATCATGGATCTACCTTATCACAATTAAGATACACTTTGTTGAATTTTTGGAAAACAAACAACTTATGTTCTTGTCTTCCTCTTCCTTAGTCAAGATATGCATAGGAAAAGGAGATTTTCAATTTGAAATTTATGATGATATGTTCTTAAGATAAGGGACAAGGTCCCTTTGATTTAGGAATTCATTTCTATTTTCTTTTGTCTTAAACAAGTATGATAGGTTTGCCTTTTTAGGTGGCAAATTTCTAGCCCATGAATTTCCATTATTTGGTTGATATTTTTTGTGTGGGATATGAATGTTTTGTCCTAATGCCAAGTATTATCATACCACTTGGCAAAATTATGAATGTAGAATCATACCACTTACTAAATTTTTGTCTTAATGCCATGTAACCTAATCTTTATTATTATTACATTATTATATCATCACCTAATTTATTTTATTTTATTTTTCCTCTTGGGTTTGGGCTTATTCCTACCCATTTTCTTTGCTTTGAATAAAATTTTACCTTTCTTGGAGGGCTTGAACACATTATCATAATTTTTTGGGCTATTGGTCCAATTTCTATATCCTAATCCAAGTCTATGTTTTATTTCTTGTTTAGGTTATCCAATGGGCTTGCTAGAAACTTATGTGAAGTGGAGAAATTCTATATGAAGTGTCTATAGGTAAAAGCCCAATGTATGGGTGAAGATGTTAAACTTAATAATTCTAGTTCTTGAATTAGGAAAAATTACCCTAATCCAATGTTCTTGAAATTTTAAGACCTTTACTTGTTTCTAAAAATTTATCTTCCTTATCCAAGAATTTTACATCTCTTTAATATGTTATTTCTAATTTTTTTCCTATTAGGTTTTTCCTCTTTATTTGTTTTCTTAATGTTAGAAACATTTTCTATGCATATACATAAGGTGAAGAATTTCTAAGGATTATATTTTCCTTAGATATCTAAAATATTGTCTAATAAATTTTATTTCGTTAATGTACTTTTAACGAAATTAGGGATGTTACAAGCTACACCAAAGCTTAATTTGCTACAAACTAGCTTAACGTCACCTACCCCCTAGAAGCTGTAAAACTAGTCAAAATTCAAAAGGAGCTCCTACTAGCATGTACCAAATGATGATAAGTTAAAATCAAGGAAAAAATCTAAATTGTGATTTTGTTTGACAAAATGTGTTAAATTCTTTTTACTTGTTAAAAATTAAGTCCGAAGAATCCTCCTAAAATCATCACTATATTCTTTTTTTTAATAAAATAAAATAAAAGATTGAAAGTGATTAAATATCCAAAATGCCAAATTTTAGATGAAAACAACAGGCTTGTCTGAAAGCATTGTGCATTGGTGCAGAAGTGCAGGATTTTCAGTCTCCCGTTGTCTAAAAACAGAAGGCTTGTTTGAAAAAATATCTTTAAAAAACACAGTGCCCCTGAACCTCTCACTTTCTTCCACTTAAAAAATTCGCCTTGCCCCCTTTTTTTCCCTCTCCCGTTGTTTTCATTGTTTTCCTTCTCAGCCTCTCCCATTTTGGCATAGAAAATCTCTAGAGCTTTCAAAGCTTTCCATTTCGGTCTACTCCTTTCCTCTCAACCTCTCCTATTTTGGCATAGAAAGACTTCCACCCTATTTTTTCCCTTCGTTTAAAGCTCTCACATCGGCTCTTGTTGCTCCCGAGTTTTGGTCATGGCTGTGAGCTTCGTAGCTCTCAAAGGAGGTTAGTAGTCACTCTTCTTAGCACCATTGTTGCTTCCTTTAATTTTACTACTAGTACTACAATAAATTTTCCATGCTCTGTTCTTCAATAGAAAATGCATCTATAGATCTCTTCTTTTGTGTTATGTCTTTCTTTGATTTTGAGACTAGCAGCGACACTGGGTTAGAATATGGCACGTCGTTATTTTTTGTGCAGCTTCATCACATTTAGATTCATCATCATGGGTTTGGGTAAGACTTTTGGTCAAGTTATCTTGATTCACCTTAGAAGGAACATTGGAGATGGATACTTGGGCTTCAATGATGCATGCGTTGTTCACAAGATACCCTTTCATAGTATTATAAAAGTCACTGAGACTCACGAATGATGCACCCCACCCACTAGATCTTGCATTGAACTTCTATTGGGTCCTTGGAAAAATGTTGAACTCAGATTAGTCACTATCTTATTTAGTTGCATGTTTGCAAGTCTCGAGTTAAATAGCAAAAAGAAAAATACAGGTTTATCCCATAATGGGTAAGATTTAATTAGCACTCTAGCTTTCGGAAGTTAGATGATAATATAGAAAAATCAACATTGATGGACACAGGAAATCAACAATTAAAAAAATATTAGAAAAGGAATATTAAGACAAATACCCTTTAGAATGGAGCTCTTGCTGTCCATCTGATTTATAAGAGCCAACGTGAAGTAGGCATGTTTGCTCCATCCATATGATGGTAAAGAATCTACAAGCTTCAAGAAGAAGGACAAATGTTTCACACCCTTTCCTATTGGATGCACAAGGATTCGCCTGAGTTTGAGATATGCATGCATGTTCATGGTAAATTTATTTGGTTTATATAGAAATTAACGTGGAACTTTATCCCTTTTTATTATAGCATATATATATATGACACATTGGAAATTCACTAAGCACTTAACATTTACAACCATCGACTTCAAAAGCCTCCGAACGTAGTTTCTTGGGGTTTTTCTTTGAGAAATCTTGAATTATCCATGTAAATTTCTTAAAAGTAATATCCTTTCCCTGATGATTCTCCATTCTATAATAGATAACCAACCTTTGTCTACAAGCTATCACGTAAGTGAAACATCTTTCTGATCAGAGACATGACCTAACAACACAAAGCCATAGGTTCATACGTTACTATGATTCTGGTGTTGCCTTTCTGCCCTTTCACGTTATGAGCAGGAACACCCTTGAAATTCATTATCTTAATAAATCATCTGTGGGCATGCTTCGCAAAAAACAAAAGTTTCTGGGCCCATTTGGCACACAGTTTTGGTAAAGTAAAAAAAATTTCTTCTTCATTGTTTCATGTACTATATATATATATATATATATATATATATATATATATATATATATATATATATATATATAATTGTATATTTTTCTCATTCATTTCATAGGATGTTATCGATGTTGTGTATCTATTATGGGTGACCTATCACATGACAAATATTGATTCTTGTTTTTCCTCAATTCTTACAAAAAATATCTTACAAATGTTCAATTTGAAGTATTGCAAGAACATCATATGAATTGTTTACATGACTTTAACTGCTAGAATATGGAGTAAACTGCTTACTGTGTCTTTTTTTAACTGCTAAGTTTAACATAGAACATCATATGAATTGGAAACATAGACCGTAAAAAAGTACAACAAATCTTGAAAACATTTTTGGAAAATGGAGACCCTAAAGCAGAGGAAGATAGTCAATTGTGTTAATTTGTCTCTTTTCATTCATCTCTCAGATTGTTTTAATGTCACTCCATTGTTATTTTAAATGCTACTTTGTAGATTTTAAATAATATGTTCGCACACTTTTTATAAATATAACTTGCTTTTGATATGATTTACTGAATGTAAATTAAATGTAGCTAACAATTTGTTTGATTGCATGAATCACTCTAGGTTAAAAAGCTACCAACTTCCTTTTTAATTATATATGTATATGATCCTTTTGAAATAGTTGCCTTCGGGAAGTGGGGAAAGAGAGGTGGAAGAGCTTAGCACACCTATAAAGTTGAGCAGGAGTGGCCTCCGAAATGATATCATTCTACTCCTTTGAATTGCTTTTTTTTCTTAGTTATTTTATCAACACAATCTCATTTCTCATACATTTGGCAACATTGTCATCATTTTCATTCAAGCACCATCCATACACTTTATTTTGGCCAATTTTTTCTTGAATATTATTTTACAATTGCTTACTTTGACTCAAACTTGTAGGCAGTATAATGGACAAGAATTGGTTAAAGGTTCTAAATAGAGCAGATCCAATATACATAAAAGGGGTTGATAATTTTCTTGAGTGGGCATATAGTTAACCAAGGGTAGGTACCAGAATTAGGTGCCCATGTAAAAAATGCAAAAACAAAGTATTCAAGGTTAGGCTTGAAGTACGATATGATCAGTTAAAAAATGAATTTTGGCAGTCTTACAAAGTTTGAGATCTTCATGGAGAAGTTGTAGGGACAACTTCTTTTCCCATACATGAAGACAATAATCAGTTAGAAGACAATGGTGAGGAGGATGACATAATTGAGATGATACATGATGCATATGGAGTTATGAACACATATAATATGAATATTAATGTAGAAAACAATGAAGATCCAAACTTGCATGCAAAGAAGATTTACTAATTATTGGAAGATGCCGAAACAAATTTATATCCAAGTTGTTCCAAGATGACGAAGTTATCATTTATCGTTAGGCTCTTTAATTTGAAGTGCCTTAATCATTAGAGCAATAAGTCCATAGATATGTTGTTGGACTTATTTAAAGAAGTACTTCCAGAGGAGGCTCAAGTACCTAATTCCTACTACGAAGCCAAAAAACTTATTCAAGACTTTGGGTTAGACTACACAAAAATAGATGCATGTAAGAATGATTGTATTCTATATAGGAAAGAACATGCCAATTCACAATTATTCCTTAAGTGAAACTTGTCCAGATGGAAATCAAATAAGCAGAAAGGCAAGAAAGAAGCACATAAAGTTTTGCGATATTTTCCAATAAAGCCTAGGTTGCAAAGACTATTTATGGCAAGGCACACCACTAAAGATAAGAGGTGGCATAAGGAGAAACATGTTGAAGATGGTAAGTTAAGGTACCCAGCTGAGTTCATTGCTTGGAAATCTTTCGATGAGCATCATCCTACTTTCTCAATTGATTCCAGAAATGTTAGGATGGGCTTAGCAAGCGATGAATTTCAACTATATGGAAACATGAGTTCTAACCATAGTATCTGGCCAATTGTTCTTGTACCATATAACTTGTCCCCTTGGAAATGCATTAAACAACCATACTTCATGATGAAACTTCTTATTCCAGACCCTAAGTCTCTAGGCGATGATATAGATGTCTATTTAGAACTAATGATTAAAGAGTTAAAAGAATTATAGGAGGTAGGGGTAGAGACATACGATGCTCATTCACAATCAAACTTCAGTATGCGGGTTGCTATCATGTGGACAATAAATAATTTTTCTGCATATGGAAATCTTCTTGGGTGGTCAACCAAAGGGAAGTTGGCATGTCCTTGTTGCCACAAATATACCCATTCTATATCTCTGAGAAGTAAATTATGTTACATGGGCCATCGTCGCTTCTTATCAGCCAATCATCCATGGCGTTGGAATAGAAGGGTATTTAATGGTAAAATATAAAACAATGTTGCACCTACATATTTGATTGGTGAAGAAGTGCTTGAACAACTAGAATCTTTACCGAATATGTCATTTGAAAAAGGACAAAAGCGAACATGTGACCAAACTGGTGTTGCATAAAATTGGAAGAAGAAGAGCATTTTCTTCCAACTTCTTTATTGGCAATCAATTTTGTTGCAGCATAATCTTGATGTTATGCACATTAAAAGAAATATTTCAGACAACATTGTGTCCACAGTGATGGATATTGCTAGGAAGACAAAGGAAATAGTTAAGAGTCAGTATGATTTAGTTGACTTAGGAATCAGGCCAGATTTGTATCTAATTGATGATGGGAATAATATTTTGCTACCGACAGCATGTTATATGCTATTGCCACAAGAGAAGTTAAAAGTTTATAACTTTTTGGCCTAATTAAATTTTTCTGATGCATTCTCGTCAAATATTTCAAGGTGTGTCAATGTGGTAGAAAAGAAGATTTTTGGGCTAAAGTGTCATAACCATCACATATTATTGCAAGAATTATTTCCAGTCGCAATTCATGGGGTGTTGCCCAAGGAAGTGAGTTATCCTATAATAAAGTTGGCACAATTTTTCAAGATCTTGTGCTCAAAATGTTTAACCATAGAAGACTTGGATTCCATTGAAAATTAGATTGCCATCACCTTGTGTAAATTGGAAACTATATTCCCTCCAGCATTCTTTGATATTATGGTTCATACACTAATCCACTTGGAAAAAGAGGCAAAGATTGCTGGGCTTGTTCAATCTTAATAGATGTATCCAATTGAGAGGTAAAATTATCATATTTATACTTAATCTATTGAATTCTATTTGTTATTAAAAACTGATGCATTAGGAATAACTTTCATTTTTAGGTATCTACGTACACTAAAATCTTATGTCCGCAATAAAGCCCGTCTTAAAGGTTTTATCGTTGAAGGCTATTTAGCTGAAGAAAGCCTGACATTCTACTTAAGATATTTGAGCAATGTCCCCACAAGGCTTAATAGAGCACAAATGAATGATGATGGAAACATATCAGCTTATGGGATGTAATTTTTTGATAAAGGTGGGCAACCAAAAGGTGCTGCCAAATTCTGTGTTCTATCTAATAAAGAGTTTGATCAAGCTCATTTATACGTGCTACAAAATTGTGAAAAAGTTTGGCCCTTCATAGAGTAAGTATATGATATTTTGCTAGCAATTAAATATTTATTAACTAAACTCACATCGATGGATTGTCATAATTTTGTAGAGACCACAAAAAGGAGCTTGAGATACATATGTCAAATGTAGATTCGAGACACGTAATAGAGTTCCCTTAATGGTTTAACCGTCAAGTAAGTGTCTACCAATTACGACTAAGCAAATTATATTATAAGTTATGTCATAACTTATTAATGGTGTTTATTTGATAATAGGTTATGAAATCAGGATCACAATGGTAAGAAAATGATGAGTTAATTAGCTTAGCCCTTAGTCCTGAAAGAGTGGTATATAGATATTCAACAATTTTAATTAACAGATATAGATTTCATACAAGAGAACGTGAATCTCAAAGAAAGACCCAAAATAACCAAGTTCTTATGAGGAGAGATGACTCAGACGCTAAGAAAAAATAGTATGGTGTTATCGAGGACATCTATTATAATAACCGTAAAATTTAACGAAAAGAAAATTTAGAATAAAAGAGAGAATTTTGATAATAGAGATAAGAACCGTAGAAAATATGTATATTTATTACATAGATTAAAAAATTACAAAAGAAATATTAGAATTTATGTTTTGGCGCGCTATAAGCAAATATATTTTTATTTATGTAGAAATGATTATGATTTGTTAAAAGTAAGTGGACTTTTAAGTAAAAGAAGTATTGTGTTGCTTAAAATAATTATACCAGCCTCTATTGAATTTTTATGGTATTTTTAGAAATAATCTTTGTTTTAATATGAATAAAGATATTTGTTTAGAAATTTGTTTTATTATGATTTTTATCAAGAAAAAATCATGATTTAAGAGTTAACTAAAGATTGATGAGAATGGAAATTTTTAGAAATTTTTGGGATATTTTATGATGAAAAATGGAATTTTTATGAATTTTTATGAAATTTTATAAAAGAAAATCCTATTAATAATTATTTAATAATTATTATTATTTAAAAAAAAAATTAAAAATTACTGTAGCGCTGCACATATTTGCACGGGAACCAAAAAGCAGAAGGCAGAAAACGCAGCTTCCCCCATTTCTCATTTTCTTCTTCGATTTTCAAACCCTCATATCTGGAGCTACGGACCTCCGATTGACAAACCGTTTGGACCGTTGGACTTGTGGCGAAGAGTACTTCAAAACCACCGATCAATTTCACCGGAACGTAGCCAGAAGGTCGCTGGAAAATCGCGTAAATAGTACCTCCAAAGGTAAAACTCCGTCCAATCGCGTTTTATGCTTCGTTTTACCGAAATTCTTTCCGTAGATAGTCTTAGAATTAGTTTCTATGCTAGAATATAGGGTTTTTAGGTTTCGGCATGAATAGTTTTTTTCGGCATGAATAGTGACTTTTAGGATTTATCAAATTTTCATGTTATGTCTATGTTTTCTAGGTTGTTGAGCCACCACGAGGTGAAATTCTCGTTGTTGGACTCTTAGTACCGTGAGTGGGTTTTTCATACTATAGCGCATGTTTTACGAATTCGGTTTATAACTCTCTCGTATGATTTTAACTAGTTGGAATGTATGCTAAATTGTTTTACCGCTTTGGAAACCAATATGTTCCAACCATGCTAGAAATTATAAATTTCAATCCTAGTTAAACCCTAGATCTAGAAATTATAAAATTCAATCCTAGTTGAACCCTAGGTATGCAGGGCAAGCATCTAGACTGATAATTCTCCATTTGAGCTAGATTTATAGAAATACAAATTTAGTCATAAAAATGAACTAAGTTAGCCATGAAATGATTTGATGCATGCGAACATCTATGCAACGTCTACGGACGATATGTTTAAAGGGAAAGTTTATGATGATAAAGGTCTCTATGGGAATACATGGATGAAACATATTTTAGAATGGAATTTTATGCATAAAAAGAGCTAGATGGAGAATTATAGCTTTATTATAATGTTATTGAAATGTTTTATTTTAAACTCTTTGAATAGCATATTTTTAAATATTTGCTATTGGAGGAATCTTTTTAGATCACTGTTAGCTAGCCGTAGGTAGTGCTAGCCCTGGTACACCATGATCATGTTAAGGTTTCGGCCTAGGATATTGTGACGGGCTTATGACCGCCTGAGTTACAGAATTTAGGGTGGACTTATGTCTACGCCTACAGTGATTGCCATACCCTTGCTATGTGCTTGGGGAATTTAGGGTGGACTTATGTCTACGCCTACAGTGATTACCCTACCCTTGCTGTGTGCTTGGGGGAAATGATAGATCTGTTAGGAAAGACCTCCAATAGACTAGTGCATTTTTTTTAAAAGATTAAATATTTCTAAACAATCTCGTTCATCATTGTTATTGCATAAATAACATCATTTATTACTTAACATGCATAATTGATTTGCTTTACGGTTACTGATTTAATCCTATTTTATCTTTTGAACATACACTAGAATTGTATAGCTTTTCTTTCAATAAATTATGGTTAAATGCTTAATGTTTCTATTTATTATCTTTATACTTTGATTTCAAATATAAAACTCATTGCGAAACACTCGTGCTTGGTTTGCCCTGTTTCAGTTATAGTATGATTTATCCATTCACTGAGATGTGGTCTCACCTCTCTTCTGTTTCCTCCCCACAGATAGTCAAAGAAACTTTAATCCAGCTACAGCTTCGTAGGAGGCTGAATATAGCATTGGTGAGCTCCAGTTTGGGCAAGGCTCCGTTGTACTATTTGTCTAACTTAGTTTATGTCTAGTGTATCTCCATGAACTTACAGGCAGGATCCTCGTTTCTTGTGTACTTTGATGTGTTGTTTGGAAAACAGTTTTATGTTTTACAACTATGTTTGTGTTATGAGGCCATGGGCCAAGTTGAATCACGGATGTTGGATTCATGATATATATATATATATATATATATATATATATATATATATATATATATATATTTACAGTATTTTCTTATATTGGATGTGGCATATGTGGCCAGTTATATTTATTATGTACTCTGGATTGTGTGCTGAATGTTTGTGCATGCTATGTGCTAGGCTTACGGCTAGGGGGAAACCCTTATGCCGTGCCGGTCATGTGTTCCATCATTTGGGGCCATGACAGAGTGGTATCAGAGCTTTAGGTTTTCCTGTGTTCATGGAGTAACGGACCTTTAAGTAGAACTTTGAGTATGAGTGTGAATCCGGACATGCATATACTCACGGTGCTGCTAAAAGGGTTCGATAGGATGTTGTCTTTTTGTTTAAGTAAGTCAGTTTATAGTATGCTATGTTGGCATGGTAAAGTGATGGTTGGGCTATCTCTGTTTTGTAGCGAGATGCCACCAAGAATGAGATCAAAGGTTAGGCAACCCGCGGCTCAAGAGCAGATGGCTGAAGAGTCTGCTCAGTCCGCAGTACTCGTGCCTAGAGGCCGAGGTAGAGGACGTGACAGAGGCCGACCTAGAGCCAGTGCAAGAGGCAGTGACAGGGGTGTAAGGGCTGCTGAAGTAGCCGAACAAGCTGAGTTGACTAGTGAGCAAGCTGAGACTCCTAGGGCGGGGGAAATATCTTCTCACCCCCGGGATGATGTGATAGCCCAGATGTTGGTAACCATGCAGGGTATGCGTGTGGGCGATAGAAACTCTAGTCGAAAGAAGGGATGGGCAAGGTGGAAGGGACCCACAACAGCTCGAAATAGCTACCTCCGTTCCAGAGCCAGTTAGGCCCATGGAGTGGCATGTGAGACCCGCCGAGAGGGAAGTGGAATTATCTGAGTTCCTGAAACTGAAACCGCCAACCTTCAAGGGGTTGTTGGCTAGTGAAGATCCCCAAGAGTTTATAGAGGACACTAAGAAGATCTGTGAGGTGCTTAAGTGTCCAAAGATCCGATCAGTAGAGTTGGCATTCTTCCAGTTGTCTGGTGTAGCGCAGATATGGTTTAAGACTATGATGCGCAGAAGGGGAGCTACAACGCCACCTTTGGGATGGCCAGAGTTCAAGGAAGTCTTCATGGAGAGATTTGTGCCTGAGAGTATTCGAGATGTCAAGTGGCAGGAATTTGTAGAGTTGAAGCAGACTCTCGGTATGTCAGTCACGGAGTATGCACCGCAATTTCAGGGCCAGCAGCGCCCAGCACCACAGAATGTTGGGAACCCCAACCAGAGATCATATGCGAGTGGTAGGCTAGGTCTTAGCCAAGGGAACACCAGGTATACAAGTCAACCAGGACCAAGAGCCATTCAGCAGAACATGCCACAATGCCCTATTTGTGGCAACCATCACTTTGGTCAGTGCCGCAGGGAGGTGGTTGTTTGCTTTCAGTGCAACCAACCTGGACACATGAAGAGGGAATGTCCCCAGTTGTATGGCTCAAGTCAAGGGCCAACTCGACTGGCTTTGCTACCAACCCCAGTGGCAGCTCAGCCTATAAGGACTATACCGGGCCAAGCAAGTAGCAGAGGTACTGGTAGAGGGATGATGGGCCGAGGTCAAAGCCAAGCAGGCCGAGGTCAACCGAGAATTTTTGCTTTTACCAGGCAAGATGCACAAGCTTCAAATGCGGTCATGACAGGTACTCTTTCGGTTTGCCTACATGAAGCATATGTTTTGTTTGACCCTAGGTCTACATATTCCTATGTTTCCCCTAGTTTTGCTAAGAGTTTGGGTAAAGATCCGATTAGGATGGATGCCCCTTTCTTTGTAACCACCCCAGTCGGTGATTGTTTGCCAGTAGAACATGTATGCAAGTCATGTAAAGTGTCAGTGGGTGATAGAGAGACATCTGCTGATTTGATCATCCTGGACATGATCGACTTTGACGTAATCCTAGGAATTGATTGGTTGGCATCATGCTATGCTATCTTGGATTGCTATGGGAAGGCAATCAAGTTCAACTTTCCAAGTGAAGTTCCTTTCCGGTTCTAGTGTGACCGAAGTAAAGCTCTAAGTAACCTAATTTCAGTCTTGGTTGCTCAGAGGATGTTGAAGAAGGGATGCTAGGGATATTTGGCGTACGTTAGAGATGTGGATGGGAAGGTACCCGATGTAGACAAGATGGCAGTGGTAAGAGAATTCCTGGATGTCTTTCCAGAGGAGTTGCCAGGATTACCTCCTGAACGGGAGATAGAGCTTGGTATCGACCTTATTCCAGAGGCTCAACCAATTTCTATACCGCCTTACAGGATGGCACCCACAGAGCTTAAGGAGCTAAAGAGTCAATTGTAGGATTTGTTGGATAAGGGCTTCATCAGGCTGAGCACTTCTCCATGGGGTGCTCCGGTCCTTTTTGTGAAGAAGAAAGACGGGTCTTTGCGTCTTTGCATTGACTATCGGCAACTGAATAAGCTAACGGTGCGCAACAACTACTCTTTACCCAGGATTGATGATCTGTTTGATCAACTTCAAGGAGCGAAATGTTTCTCCAAGATTGATCTAAGGTCAAGGTATCATCAGTTGAAGATCAGGAAGGAGGATATTTTCAAGATAGCTTTTAGGACCTGTTATGGTCATTATGAGTTTTTGGTTATGTCTTTTGGACTAACTAACGCACCAGCTGCTTTTATGGACTTGATGAACAGGGTGCTCAAGCCATTCTTAGATCAGTTTGTCATTGTGTTCATTGATGACATCTTGGTTTATTCTAAAGACCATGAGGAGCATGAACAGCATCTACGGGTCATTCTGCAGATCTTGAGGGATCAACAGTTGTATGCCAAACTCTCTAAGTGTGAGTTCTGGTTGGACAGCATTATCTTTCTGGGGCATGTAGTCACGAAGGACGGCATTCAAGTAGACCCCGAGAAGGTAGAGGTAGTACAGCAGTGGCCTCGCCCAGCTAGTGTGACGGAGATCCAAAGTTTCTTGGGTCTAGCAAGGTATTATCAGAGGTTCATCTAGGATTTCTCCAGGATTGCTGCTCCTTTGACCAGATTAACCAGGAAGGGAGTTAAGTTTGAGTGGTCGGATGCATGCGAAGAAAGGTTCCAGACCTTGAAGAAGTGTCTAACCACAACCCCAGTTCTAACTATCCCAACGGGCACTGGAGGATACTCAGTGTACTGTGACGCCTCAAGGGTGGGCTTGGGTTGTGTGTTAATGCAGAATGATCATGTTGTAGCCTATGCATCTAGGCAGCTCAGGAAGCACGAACAGAACTATCCTACACATGATCTGGAGATGGCGGCAGTGGTCTTTGCCTTGAAGATTTGGAGGCACTATCTCTATGGTGAACCCTGTGAGATTTACACGGACCACAAGAGCCTCAAGTACATCTTTCAACAAAGGGATCTTAACTTAAGACAGAGGAGATGGATGGAGTTGGTGAAGGACTATGACTACACCATCTTGTACCACCCAGGCAAGGCCAATGTTGTAGCAGATGCTTTGAGCAAAAATTCAATGGGGAGTCTAGCCCATATCACCCTACTCCGGAGGCCGTTGATAAGGGATATTCATCGGCTAGAAGGTGAGGGGATGCGTTTTGAAGTGAAGGAGCCAGAGGTGTTGTTAGCCCACATGCAACTACACTCTCCGCTGGTTGAGCAGATTAAGGCAAATCAAGACAAAGATGCTAAGCTGTGTAAGCTCAAGGATGAAGCTAGGAATAATCAGACTTCTGAATTCAGCGTGGATGCTGAAAGAGTGTTAAGATGTGGGAAGCGCTTGTGTGTACCCGATGTGGATAGCTTGAAGAAGTAGATTTTGGAAGAGGCACATCAATCAGCCTATACTATCCACCCAGGAACAAATAAGATGTACAGTGACCTCAAGGACTTGTATTGGTGGAATGGGATGAAGAAGGATGTAGCAGACTTTGTGGCTTAGTGCTTGGTTTGTTAGTAGGTGAAAGCTGAACACCAGAAGCCTGCCGGTTTGCACCAACAGATTGAGATACCGGAGTGGAAGTGAAAAATGATTACTATGGACTTCGTTACAGGGTTACCAAGGACCCCTAAGGGTTATGAATCAGTATGGGTGATAGTGGATCGAATGACCAAGTCATCCCACTTCTTACTAGTGAAGACTACCTTTAATGCGGCTCAGTATGCAAGCCTGTATCTGAGTGAGATTGTCAGATTGCATGGAGTCCCTATATCCATCATATCTGATCGAGGTCCACAGTTTACGGCAAGGTTTTGGAAAGCTTTTCAAGAAGCTTTGGGGACGAGGTTGGATCTAAGCACCGCTTTTCATCCCCAAACAGATGGCCAGTCAGAACGCACGATTCAAATTTTGGAGGATATGCTTAGAGCATGTATTTTGGATTTTGGTGGCAGTTGGGAAGGATACTTGCCATTAGCTGAGTTTGCATACAACAACAGTTATCAAGCCAGTATTCATATGGCACCTTTTGAAGCTCTTTATGGGAGAAGATGCCGATCTCCCGTTGGATGGTTTGAAGTTGGAGAAGCCAAGCTGCTAGGGCCAGACTTGATGCAAGATGCCATAGAGAAGGTTAAGTTGATAAGGGAATGGCTTTTAACTGCACAAAGTCGTCAGAAGGCTTATGTGGACCATAGGCGTCGGGAGTTGGAGTTTTCTCTAGGCGATCACGTGTTCCTCCGAGTTTCACCCATGAAGGGAATCATGCGGTTTGGTAAGAAAGGGAAGTTAAGCCCGAGGTATATTGGACCTTTTGAAGTTTTGGATAGGGTAGGAACAGTGGCATACCGCCTAGCCTTACCACCTGGATTGAGTGAAGTGCATCAAGTCTTCCATGTCTCGATGTTGAGGAAGTATCTACCCGACCCATCTAATGGGATTCAACTGCAAGAAATCTTTTTGGATGACAAGTTGGCCTACGAAGAGAAACTCGTGGCCATTGTTGATAGACAAGTGAAAAAGTTGAGGTCTAAGGATATCCGTACAGTGAAGGTGATTTGGCAGAATCATTCCAAAGAGGAAGCTACGTGGGAAGAAGAGGACGTCATGAGAGAAAAGTATCCACAGCTGTTCCAAGAGTAGTCTTATGTTTCATGTTGTTGGTTTTTGTAAAATTCGGGGATCGAATTTCTTTAAGGGGGAAGAATGTAATAAACGTAAAATTTAATGAAAAGGAAATTTAGAATAAAAGAGAGAATTTTTATAATAGAGATAAGAACCGTAGAAAATATGTATATTTATTACATAGATTAAAGAATTACAAAAGAAATATTAGAATTTATGTTTTGGCGCGCTATAAGCAAATATATTTTTATTTATATAGAAATGATTATGATTTGTTAAAAGTAAGTGTACTTTTAAGTAAAAGAAGTATTGTGTTGCTTAAAATAATTATACCGGCATCTATTGAATTTTTATGGTATTTTTAGAAATAATCTTTGTTTTAATATGAATAAAGATATTTGTTTAGAAAATTTTTTTATTTTGATTTTTATCAAGAAAAAATCATGATTTAAGAGTTAACTAAAGATTGATGAGAATGGAAATTTTTAGAAATTTTTGGGATATTTTATTATGAAAAATAGAATTTTTATGAATTTTTATAAAAGAAAATCCTATTAATAATTGTTTAATAATTATTATTATTTTAAAAAAATTAAAAATTACTGTAGCGCTGCACATATATGCACGGGAACCAGAAAGTAGAAGGCAGAAAACACAGCTTCCCCCATTTCTCATTTTCTTCTTCGATTTTCAAACCCTCATATCTGGAGCTACGGACCTCCGATTGACGAACCGTCTGGACTGTTGGACTCGTGGCGAAGAGTACTTCAAAACCCACCAATCAATTTCACTAGAAAGTCACTGGAAGGTCGCCGGAAAATCACGTGAATAGTACTTCCAAAGGTAAAACTCCGTCCAATCGCGTTTTAGGCTTCGTTTTACCGAAATTCTTTCCGTAGATAGTCTTAGAATTAGTTTCTATGCTAGAATATAGAGTTTTTAGGTTTCAGAATGAATAGTGTTTTCCGGTGAGTGAATAGTGTTTTTCGGCATGAATAGTGATGTTTAGGATTTATTTAATTTTCATGTTATGTCTATGTTTTCTAGGTTGTTGAGCCACCCGAGGTGAAATTCTCATTGTTGGACTCCTAGTACGGTGAGTTGGTTTTTCATACTATAGCGCATGTTTTACGAATTCGGTTTATAACTCTCTCGTATGATTTTAACTAGTTGGAATGTATGCTAAATTGTTTTACCGCTTTGGAAACCAATATGTTCCAACCATGCTAGAAATTATAAATTTCAATCTTAGTTGAACTCTAGGTCTAGAAATTATAAATTTCAATCCTAGTTGAACCCTAGGTATGCAGGGCAAGCATCTAGACTGATAATTCTCCATTTGAGCTAGATTTATAGAAATACAAACTTAGTCATAAAAATGAACTAAGTTAGTCATGAAATGATTTGATGCATGCGAACATCTATGCAACGTCTACGGACGATATGTTTAAAGGCTAAGTTTATGATGATAAAGGTCTCCATGGGAATACATGGATGAAACATATTTTAGAACGGAATTTTATGCATAAAAAGAGTTAGATGGAGAATTATAGCTTTATTATAATGTTATTGAAATGTTTTACTTTAAACTCTTTGAATAGCATATTTTTAAATATTTGCTATTGGAGGAATCATTTTAGATCACTGTTAGCTAGTCGCAGGTAGTGCTAGCCCTGGTGCACCATGATCATGTTAAGGCTTCAGCCTAGGATATTGTGACGGGCTTATGACCGCCTGAGTTACAGAATTTAGGGTAGACTTATATCTACGCCTATAGTGATTGCCATACCCTTGCTATGTGCTTGGGGAATTTAGGGTGGACTTATATCTACGCCTACAGTGATTACCCTACCCTTACTGTGTGCTTGGGGGAGATGATAGATCTGTTAGAAAAGACCTCCAATAGACTAGTGCATTTTTTTTAAAAGATTAAATATTTCTAAACAATCTCGTTCATCATTGTTATTGCATAAATAACATCATTTATTACTTACCATGCATAATTGATTTGCTTTACGGTTACTGATTTAATCCTGTTTTATCTTTTGAACATACACTAGAATTGTATAGCTTTTCTTTCAATAAATTATGGTTAAATGCTTAATGTTTCTATTTATTATCTTTATACTTTGATTTCAAATATAAAACTCATTGCGAAACACTCGTGCTTGGTTTGCCCTGTTTCAGTTATAGTATGATTTACGCATTCACTGAGATGTGGTCTCACCCCTATTCTGTTTCCTCCCCACAGATAGTCAAAGAAACTTTGATCCAGCTACAGCTCCGTAGGAGGCTGAATATAGCATTGGTGAGCCCCAGTTTGGGCAAGGCTCCGTTGTACTATTTGTCTAGCTTAGTTTATGTCTAGTGTATCTCCATGAACTTACAGGCAGGATCCTCGCTTCTTGTGTACTTTGATGTGTTGTTTGGAAAACAGTTTTATGTTTTACAACTATGTTTGTATTATGAGGCCATGGGCCAAGTTGAATCACGGATGTTGGATTCATGAGATATATATATATATATATATATATATATATATACAGTATTTTCCTATATTGGATGTGGCATATGTGGCCAGTTATATTTATTATGTACTCTGGATTGTGTGCTGAATGTTTGTGCATGCTATGTGTTAGGCTTACAGCTAGGGGAAAACCCTTATGCCGTGCCGGTCATGTATTCCATCATTTGGGGCCGTGACATCTATGAGTTGCGTTACATAGGGGGTAGGAAAATACATTTATTTAAGTGTCATTGGTGGGATGTTGCTCATTTGGAAAGAGGATATAAAAGTGACATATATGGATGCCCTAGTATTAATACTCGTTATTTATTGAATACGAATGAGCCATTTGTCTTGGCATCTCAAGCAAAACAAGTATTCTAATTAGATGATATCGTAAATAAAGATTGACTTGTTGTTGTCAAAACACAGCCTCAGGACCTTTTCAACATGCCACATAAGGATAGTGAGGGTAAATTATTATTTGTTGAAGATGCCTACCAACAAGAGGAGGTTGAACATACTTCGTTCTTTAATAGTGAGGCTCAAAGCGACATTAATGTTGTGTTGTGTAAGGATGAAATTCAACCTCAATGTGTTAACCATCAGGGTAAAGAGAGAAGTGTTACAGAGGTTGATTTCATCAATGACGATGAAGAATACGAGACCATGGATGAAAAAAGTGAAGAAGGGGATTTTTTATTTGAAGATTCTATGTGAAATGCTAGAGTATAAATAATTAGTCAGTGTAATGTAATTTAATATTCATACAATGCTTGATATAATTTAATGAACTGCAATTCATTTTTTTTATAGCTAAATTATGCATGTATTTATTATTTGTAATGTTTGGTGATATTAAAGCATTTATCGTTTAATCTAATGAATTGATGTTATCTTATCATTTGCAACAGGTAAGTTGGAAGATGGTAGGAAGAGGAAGAGGTGGATGAGGTGGTCGTAGATCTAGAGGTGCTGCACAGGGTAGTCATAGTGAAGTAATTCCATAGCTACGTATACAATCGGTGGAAAATAATGAAGAGACCCAAGCACAACCCACTACACCTACTTCTCAGCTTCAAATTAGTAGTGCAGGTATG